>CM072823.1:29337118-29823040 GCA_036937905.1 Salvia rosmarinus
GGAGATGAGAGGTATTCATTTGCACTTCTTGGTCCATAAGGATTGAATTGATCATGGCAGTTAATAGCTCAACCAGTTCTTGAAATATAGGAATAGATTCGACTGACTTCTTCATCCTTATTTCTATGACCTGATTCCCGTGTTTCTCGGTGTGTTGCCTTAACATCTAACTTGATATTCGTATCCTGCACACACCAAAGTGAAGAAATGACAAAACCTTAAAATAACTAACTCATAAAATGAGGAGGCTCGTTTTAGACTTCAACAAACTCCAACAAACTAACCATTTTTGGCTTTCTTCACAAAACCTATATATACAAACAGATTTTACAGAATATATACACAACTCCCTCTAAACCCATAATTACATAAGTTATCTAGGAAAAACATCATATACTACCCCTACATTACTACTCCCTTGTGCAACACAATGTTATCACAACAACTCAAACAACACAGTAAGCAACAATAAACCAAACATAGAAACCATAAAACCATAGTCATAATCACCCAACATAAAAACGAGGTCTATCTAGAACAAAAAGAAACGGTGATGTCCAACATAAAAAAACACATGTTTAAACAAACCACAAAAAATAAATCAGTTTCATAAACAAAAAAAAAATCTTCAATCTTCATCCATAGTGGTTCCCCTGCTTGAGCTTGGTCTTTTTGTGCCATCTCCCTATGCCACTGTACTGGCAACACCACCACCAATTCTAGTACTGATTCCCGATTTTTGGGAAGAAATGAGAGATAGAACATCAATCTTGAGGTCAATGAGCTCCACGTTTGCAGTCCAGTGACTTTCCAGCATGGACTGCTCCAACTTAGGCATGCGTTCAAGCATAAAGCAGACCGTAGACTTTGGCAACAACACCATCCCATCTGACGTAGCTTCCAAAACCTGTTCTTCATGGAATTTATTGGGGTTAGTCCATGGAAGATTTGGAAGTTTGTTACCTGTGAAGAGCGTGTTGCTGATGGTGAAGTGCTGAAAATCACATAAGAGTGCATCGTGAGCACCATCTGGTAAGCCATGTTTCTTCAACGGTTGGTATAACAATGACGGGAATGACAGTAGTCCTGGGTGACTTCGACTAGCTATCCCTGCAATCTGTTCTACCACCAACTTTTAAAAATTAAAGGAGATCCCTTTACCAAACTTGTACCGTAGGAGTCTGATGAGAAATATGAATTCACACGTACTCCTAAGAATCTATCTTATATGTTTAATTCACAATGCATTGATTATATTCATAGCATGCTTCTATATAATTAGTTGCAATACATATGAGTTATCTCGTGTCTATCTGTAAATTTTTGGCAAATCTAATTAATGACTGACTCTAGCTTTGATCTTCTGGACTGTGTCCCGGATGCCTGATCTTCAATACTGAGTGAGAGTAATCTATGAAGAGCACCTAAATTTTTTACCCCCATTGTGTATCTTGTGATTTTCGAAAATCACATGTATGAGGATGGATGATCTGATTTCTCCTACCATGTATTTATAGTGTTCTCCCTAGAAGCCTAACGTGATAGGACTCTGGCACATCTAATGAATACAATAATTATATTCTTTCCTGAATATAATTCATTTCTAGAATAATTATCTATTGATATCTAATCATATCAGATAATTTCTATCTAGACTAGGAATATTAAATTAATAATATAATAATCAGAATAGAATCCTAGTCGGATTTCTAGGAGGGTGGTTGAAAATTACATAGGTAAGAGGTCTTGATGGCCATCCCAAAGATCAAATACAAGAAATGAAGATAAGCCTAAAATGAATTAATTATCTTATGTTCAGAAAACTTAAATTAATTCATAAACATTTATTCATTCCACTAGAGAATAAATGTTCACTTACCCTTTTATTACCGAAATTGGGTCGGGCTTGTACTTAGACTTACAAATCCCCGTATTTAAGATATTGCACGTCCATTAATTATTTATAGCACTCTCACTGCTTAAAATAATTAATCTCTTTAATTCCTTAAGTAGTACCACTCAACCTTATTATTGTACTTGAGCTAACTCAACCTGCAGAGTTTAGTACAATAAACCTATTGAGCTCCTTAAGGGGACATCATCATCCTAAACTGATACAATGACTAGATATATGTAACCTACATGACATATAAGTACTGCCATCACCCAATATACGAAGAATATTGGGTTATCCCATGTAACCCTTATTCATAACAAGTCAAAGTGATGGTTAGTAACTCATACTCACCTGAAACCTTATCGAGGTTTAGATCAATATAAAATCACTTAGATCTAGGTTCTTCACGATGGTCAGATAGAAGAACCCATCTCACTGTGATTCATCATTACTTCAAGATGTACCAACATAGACAAACAACCAAGTCAAGTTACTTTTTGTCTATACTGCAGCCTATACCAACAACTCGTCTTCAAGTTGTCTCAGCTAATACCCCAGATTTTCATAGCTCTGATTAAGCGCTAAGTACGTAATTAATTAGAAATTAATTACGTGAGTGACTAGGGACAATGCATCCTCAGATAAGATTTCATAAAGTTTTAACTTAAAGATTTAAGTTCTCATAAACTACATTCTTAATAAGTTTAATAGTTCAGTTTTGGATGCATTGACCTAGCGGCTTAGCTTAGTCATAGAGTGTCGAGAGAGTTTTAGTAGAGGCTTAAGAGTTAGAAACTCTTAGTTCATCTTTCTCGTATTTATTCCTCTTATCTCTTTTCAAGGAACAAGTGGAAGCGAGATTGAGATCAAGAAAGGAAAGGCAGAAAATCTCGAGTAAGCCAGATTCCAGGTGAGCTTTCTAAACTAAAATATGTTTATGCACAAGTTTATGAAAATGAGCATGTGAATTTTATAAAGTTAATTGACTTGCTGTTTTGAGCATACACGCATATTACCTATCTACAAGAGATTGACGATATCGACCCTATGCTAGGCAGCCGCTAGTAAGGGTTTGTGTACACAGTGGCCTTTGGCCAAGGTGTTTGAGAAGGAGGCCTACTACCAACACGAGAGTGCGAGATATGGTGTTTAATTATGATTGTCTGCAGACATGTTATGATTAGAATTGTTAGCACGTGCATTGATCATGAAGTATGTGATTTCAGAAAGTATGATTCATAGGTTATTTATCAAAACCCCTATGAATCTAAGAAAGTGGCAAGTCGATTATATAGCTCTAAGAGCATGTTTCAGTTGTTTTCGGCAATTGCCCACTGAGTGCATCAAGTACTCATGCCCTGCATGTATTTCTAAATGTGCAGGTAGTGGAGGAGATGACAACGGAATTGAATGCTGAGCGAAGACCTATTTTGTCATGTTTTATGTTTGCCCCGGGTTTATGTCTTCACACATAAACTCAGCTACTCTTTTGCTGCCAACTCTTGTTATGATGTATTATGATACAGAGTTCTGATGGGTTAGACATTTGATAGACATGTTTGAATTCATGTCAAAGATCATGGCATCAGTTTGCTAAATTGATTTGTATCTAACTTTGGTCATTTGGTTAATCACAGGTCTAATGACTCGTCTTTCTTTAAAATGACAACTGTTTATATTTGCGAGTCTCTTGAAATAGTTAGTCATTTCATTTCCTTCCGCCCGTCACACTTCGATTAGTCAGTTAATACAAGATTAGATAAGCCGGGGTGTGACAGAATGGTATCAGAGCAGTTGTTCGCTCTGGTCCTGTGAGTCTTCCTTGAGTCTAACCCAGTCGTCTTAAATTATTCAAGCTCAGCATATCAAGTCCGCCATCTCCTGAAATTGAGAAAGATGTAGAGATACCCGACTCCAATGAAGCCGTTAATGACAGTGAGAATGGAGTAGTAGAGATGGAAGAAGGAAATGATGTCAGCAATGACAGCCTCTGTGAGCAGAGTGAACCTAGTAGCAGCAAGAGTGGAAGCTGGCAGTTTGTAGAAAGTGTGGATGCACATATATGTATATATGTGTATATAAGGACTAGTGATGCTTATAGATATCTTATGATGCGGTAATGTGCTTGAGAGGCCGTACCAGATATGTTTTGCCGAGATACCAGAGCATCTATATGCTTGAAAGCTTCAATTTGCAAAGTTTTCCTAGCTTTTGCAAATATTCTGAAGAGAGAGAACAAGAAAGTGCAAATTCTTCTTAAGATTTACCTGTACCTTCTCCTCCTCAATTAGATCGTAGAATTGCAGAGCTTTTTCTGCATCAGAAAGTTCTTGCTCCTGAGCAATTGGAGAATTTTATGTGGGAACAATTCAAGAGAGAATTGTTTGAGAAGTATATACCTCAAAGTTACAGCAACAGAAAGAGATTGAATTTGCGAATCAGAAGCAAGGCAAAAAGACTGTGGCAGAATATGATCGTAAATTCTGCAGTCTAACTCGTTATGCTTCTTTTAAAGCTGAGACAGATAAGAAGATGGCGAAATTGTTTCGTGCTAGAGTACGCCAAGAGATCAGAAATTTTTGTCAAGCCTCACCAAGATTTCTTCTTCCAGATCAGAAGTCAAAAAGGAAAAAGAATTAGGAGAATAAGACCCTCCTAAACAAGAGACGATAGCAGAAGCCGAATCAGTCTACGCAGAGAAAATCTTTCCCAAGTCAGTCAAGAATGCAGATGTGCCCAGATGTAACAGAGTACATTATGGAGTTTGCACATGGGGAAGTAGCAGTTGTTATGCATATGGACAAGTAGGCCACTATGCAAATCAATATCTGAATTGTCATAGAAACAACTAGTGATGGAGGAAAGCAGAACCGTCCGAGATAGATGCAACCAATGAAAACCGTAAGTGGATATTCAAAGTAGCCGTTTCATCAGATCGAGATGCCGCTACATCAACCGCAACCGTCGCCATCACCAACGCCTCGACCGCACCAACCTCTATATCAAAGAGCATACGCCCTCTCTTAAAAACAACCTGAAAAGAATGCCAAGCAACTTGACAGATGTTCTTAAGCTCAACAACGAACGTGCTGCCCAAGATTTAAACGTGCTTATTCCGTTGAATGGAGCCATCGTTATCATGCACGTATGTTCTAACCTAGATTTCGAACTAAGATCCCTTAAGCTTAGAGCGAGATCGCTATACCGCTGTAATACGAAGGACGTGGATCTTATATAGGAATGTATTGGTTGACAAGCATTATGCAACGATACGATGCGAGCAAAGAGAAATAGTGTTTCACCCACCGAGAGAGAACCCACCGCTTTTATGGTATTAAGAGAAGAAGCCATGTTCCTATGATCTCACCTTACAAACCGAAAAGTCGATGAACAACGAGGAAGATTGTGCTTACCTTGTATATCGAATGTCGATGTCGTCCGAGAAGAAGGTAGAAGATGTACCAGTGGTTAGAGAGTTTCGTGATGTTTTCCGAAACATTACTGTGGCTACCTTCGGACGCATAATTAGAGTTTCTCCATTGAGTTTGAACCAGACCATCACCGTTTCAAAAGCACCTATTATAATGGCCCCAATGTAATTACAGAGTTAAAGATCCAATTGCAAGAGCTTTTGGACCTAGATTTTCTCGACCTAGTGTATCTCCTGGGAGTGCCGCCTATTTGTCAAAAGAAGGATGAAACTTTAAGGATATGTATTGATTACGAAAAGTTGAACAAGTTAACCTTGAAGAATAGGTATCCTTACCGGGATCGATGACTTGTTCGATCACCGAAAGGTGCCGTTGTTTTATTGAAGATCGACCAAGTCGATATCATCAATCAAAGATTCGCCGGGAAGGACATAGCCAAGACTACGCTTTCAAGCGCAGATGGCCACCACGAGTCCGTAGTAATGCCATGTGGCTTGATGAATGCACCAGTGTGCTTATGAATTTGATGAATTGTGTTTTCCACAATTATCTCAAGAATGCGCAAGAACACGAAGAACAATTGAGAACCGCTCTACAGGCGTTGAGAATAGAACGACTATTTGCTAAGATTAGCAACTCGAGTTTTGACCAAGGAAGTGAATTTCCTCGGACATATCATTACAACAGATGGAATCGAGTCGACCCCGCTAGAGTTCAGCGATGCACGCGATTGGAAATCGCCGACGACACGATAGAGACTCAAGTTTCTTGGGTTTAGCAGACATTACCGAAGGTTCATAGAAGGATTCTCCAAGATTGCGAGAACTAAGACTCAATACCTTCAAAAAGGAATCAAGTCACAACGAACCCAAGAATATGAGGAAAGTAGTCAAGAGTTAAAGAACAGATTGACTACCACGCCAGTTTTGGGCAATACCAGAGTCAGAAAGAGGGTATACTCTGTATATCGATGCATCAAAGAGTGGACTAAGAATGATCCCGATGCAAGAAAGATGAGTGATAGCTTATGCTTCACGATAGTTGAGACCTCAAGAGCCCGTATATCCTATATACGATCTAGAATTAGCAGCTATTGTTCATGCTCTGAAGAATTGGAGACATCTTTTGCATGGATCCAAGTGTGAGATCTTTCCTAATCACAAGAGCCTGAAGTATTTCTTCGAGCAGAAATATTTGAGCATGCGTCAAAGAAGATGACTAGAGCTAGTAAACGATCATGATTGCGAGATCAAGTATCTCCCTAGAAAAGTGAATGTTGTCGCTGATGCTTTCAGTAGAAAAAGCCAAATCCAGTTAGGATTCGTCCTTACTCAGAGAGAGGAGTTGATCAAAGAGTTCGAAGAGATGAGTTTGCAAGTGATACTACCACCTGAAATTGCGAAAGGAGATTATAGTCGCTCTTGTCGATACCCCGATATGAGAATAAGAATCGCGAAGGATCAAAGATAAGATCAACAGATAGAAAAGCTACGAGTTAAGATCAAAACAGAAAAGCCAAAAGAATATCATGAAGTTGGGATAACGCAATCATGTTCAGAAACATGATGTGCGTACCCAATGAGGATGATTTAAAGAACGAGATTATGAGTTAAGCTCATAACACGCCCTACACCGCACACCCAGGAAGCACAAATATATATCAAGATCTAAAGCAAAGGTTTGTGAGAGTAGGAATAAAGCGAGAGATAGCCTCGTTTATTGATCAATGTTAACGTGTCAACAAATTAAAGCTTTGCACCAGCAGCGTATGGTAAATTGCAACCACTGGAGATTTTCTCAGTGGAAATGAGATCACATAGCTATGGATTTCGTGACTAGTTTACCCAAAATGAAAAGTGATAATACAACTATTTGGGTGAAATCTCAATAAGAGATGAGTACAAGAGTGAATTGCAGACACAGCTTTCATCCACAAACAGATGGTCAATCCGAAAGAACCATATAGACGCTAAAAGATATGATCAGAATCTTGATATAAGAGCAAGGAAATCAACGGTAGCGAGTCCTACCATTGATTGATTTTCGCATACTACAACAGCTACCAAGCAACGATTTATATAACGCTTTATGAAGCCTTTTATGGCATAAAGTGTGGATCACCGCTTTGTTGGGACAAAGTTGGAGAAAGACAAGTGCTTGGACCAGAATCGATTCAAGAAATGGTCGTAATCGTACGACAAATAAAGAAAAGAATCCAAGAAGCTCAAGATCGTCAAAAGTCCTACGCAAATAAAAGACGTACGGAGCTAAGCTTCAAGATTGAAGACATTATATTCTTGAAAGTATCTCATTCCAAAGGAATACATCGCTTTGGAATTAAAGAAAAGCTCGTACTAAGATTTATTAAACCGCATTTATTCTAGAGAAGATTTGGGTCACCGCCATGCATCGCCTTTACCTTAAGTCTTAGCAATATCCATATGTGTTTCATATGTCGCAGTTATGAAGATATGTGTTTAATCCAAAACACATCAGATATCAATAGAATATTGTTCCTGAACAATATCTAAGCTATGAAGAGAAGCCATAATGTATTCTTGATTGAAAGAATCAACAACTAGGAATAAGTCGATTCCTTTAGTCAAGATTCTATAGAGGCATCATGGCCTAGAAGAAGCGACTTGGGAATTAGAAGAAAAGATGAAAGAAAAGACTCGAACTATTTTCAGAGGTACTAAATTTCGTGATCTAAATTTCTTTAAGGGAGAGAATGTAATACTCCAGATTTTCATAGCTCTGATTAAGTGCTAAGTACGTAATTAATTAGAAATTAATTACGTGAGTGACTAGGGACAATGCATCCTCAGATAAGATTTCATAAAGTTTTAACTTAAAGATTTATTTTAGAATTATAAAGTTGATTGATTTAACAATAAATTTCAATTTATTGTTTTATTTCAACGTTTATTCTAGAAAGAGTGATTATTGAAAGTTTCGATTCGCTAGAAATTTCTATAATTCTATTTGATTTATATTGAGTTAATAATTTCAAAAGATATATTGTCTCGTTATTTTTTTAGCTTGTATTATAGTAAGATTTTTCTAGAAACTTTTTAGCTTATTAAAGAAGCTAAAATATAGCTTATGTTGGAAGCCATTTACAAGCTTATTCTAGAAGATTCCCGAAAGCTTCTCAAGTAAGCTTTAAATAGTGAGATAAAGAATATATTTATATAAAATTGCAAACTTAGCCCCCAAGTAATGAATAGTGCCTAAGACCTTATATATATATATGTGAAATTAGCTTGAAAAAGGTTTCACTTCCTCCCATTCTCTCAAAATTTCGAAAATTTCACACACACACACACACACGAAATTTCTCTCTTCCAAATCAAGATCCGGACTTCCAAACCTTTTCGAATCGGTAGATCGACGTTTTATGAAGGTAATCCACTAACCTTGTTTAAGTTTTCAAGTGAAAAATCAAGAAAAACCCACCCCCCAAAACCCCAAACTTTCGGCCATTTGGCCATGTTCTTTACGGGTTTTGTTCTTCGATTTCTTAGTTGATATATGCATAGATCTACCTATATTGAGTGATATTATGTTGAGAAAACAAAAGAAAACCCCCTTTCCAAAGCCCCTAAGTTTCGGCCATGATGGCCTTGTTCCAAGGAATTTCCGTTTTTCGATTTTTAGTTTATATATGCGTAGATCTATCCTTTTTGAAATGATTTATGCTTGATCTATGATTTAATTTGATATCTACATGAAAAGCCTAAATTTTAGTGAAGAACCCTAATTATTATCTTGAAGATTTGTTAATGATTTCTTGAATTAAGCTTGGATCTATGTTATTAAAGATGTTTGAGCATGATTAGAGTCAATTACGGAAATAAAAATCGAACCCTATGAATTTCCTATGAGGACCGAAAACTAGGGTTCATATTTTAAGATGTTTTGGCTTTGATTTGTTTACAATAAGCTTGTAGCTATGTAATTATATGTATATGATCTTGTTTGACAAAAGAAATTGAAGTTAAAATCGACTCAAGTGAAAACCCCTAATTTATTTTACTTATGGAGTCTTGAGAAATTATGGATTTGATTTTATTTGAGTTGTTTGATTTCATAAGTATGATCTAGTATATGAAAGTAACTTATTTTGAATTATTGGGATTTTTCTAGACTACTATGAAAAATTTAGATTTCGTTAGTTTGCGATATTACAAAGGACGTTGTGATATTAACTTGATATTTGAAATTTGATTTCAAAACATAGATTCTTTGATTTATATAGCTTGATCAAGACTTACTTGATCAAAGTTTCCAAAGGAAAAGATTTGAAAGTTAAAGATTTTATTATAGCGATAAGATATCCCATATATATATATATATATATATATATATATATATGGAGTTGAAAAGATTTAAGTTCTCATAAACTACATTCTTAATAAGTTTAATAGTTCACTTTTGGATGCATTGACCTAGCGGCTTAGCTTAGTCATAGAGTGTCGAGAAAGTTTTAGTAGAGGCTTAAGAGTTAGAAACTCTTAGTTCCTCTTCTCGTATTTATTCCTCTTATCTCTTTCAAGGAACAAGTGGGCGAGATTGAGATCAAGAAAGGAAATGCGAAAATCTCGAGTAAGCCGATTACGTGGGCTTTCTAAACTAAAATATGTTTATGCACAAGTTTATGAAAATGAGCATGTGAATTTTATAAAGTTAATCGACTTACTGCTTTTGAGCATACCGCATATTACCCATCTACGAGATTGACGATATCGGCCCCATGCTAGACGAGCCGCTAGTAAGGGTTTGTGTACACGTGGCCTTTGGCCAAGGTGTTTGAGAAGGAGCCTACTTCAACACAGAGTCGAGATATGGTGTTTAATTATGATTGTCTGCAGACATGTTATGATTAGAATTGTTAGCACGCGCATTGATCATGAAGTATGTGATTTGAAAGTATGATTCATAGGTTATTTATCAAACCCTATGAATCTAAGAAAGCTCTAAGAGCATGTTTCGATTGTTTTCGCAATTGCCCACCGAGTCGTCAAGTACTCATGCCGCATGTATTTCTAAATGTGCGGTAGTGCGAGAGATGACAACGGAGATTAAATGTGACGACCCGACTTTCCAATAAAGTACGGATCATATAGATCGTCACCGATGATAAGGCAAATAATATAAACATAGCTAATCAAGGCAATTAATCGCTCAATTACTCAATAACGACAGGCAAAAGGGATAAGAAATTAATACGCACTCAAGTCACAAAAGGACTTGTCAAAAGGGATTCAAGATTCAAACATAACCCAATCGTAAAATTCAATTGACGAGGTATAACCTCCGCTCAATACGTCATAAAAGTAGTTATGATCAAAGCATCAAAATTATCGAGTTAGGCAAGAATAAACGTGTGGACATGCATATGACGATGCATGCCCAAGGTTCTAGAAACCTTCCTAATAAAGCATCAAAATAATCGCCACTCGCACCACTTCGCATCCATCATCGATCTTGCTCAACCCGCACATCAAAGACGAATGCGGGGCTAAGTACAAAAGTACTTAGTGGACTCATTGTCAAAACGCTTTATCAAAAGTTATTGAATCGCCCACAATAGCACATGAGGATTTTAGTTAAAGACTCATGCCTATCAAATATTTTATCATTTTTCCAAAAGTGTCGCCCGACTATTTCATCACGTTGTTCCATATCCGTAATTTATTCATCAATCATACGCTCATTCATTCACAGACTATGGAGGTGGCCACTACACATAGTCGCCGTGACCGGTCGAGGTAGCTAACCTAACACACAAATACACGTGTACACAATCCGAAAGTTAGTCCTCAACTAGGTCGGATCCGATCGTTACCACTTTTTAACGTTAGTGGACCAACTCATTCACATATACAAATCAATTCTCGTCCCACATTTGGACAAATCAACCTCGATATGGACACAACAAAACATAAATATTTGGCGATCGATAATACTCATGCGATAATATTTCATAAAGCTTTGTAAATCATGCTTGAGTTATGCATAATCATTTTGTTTCAAGAAAAGCCCACCTCAAGAATTGTCCTTCTTGAAGTATCCGCTAGTGGTCCTTGTCGTTTTCGCTCACGCCCACGCCGGACCTTATCAACGTAAGAGATATAATTTAGTATGTCATTCGCTTTTCTCGAGAAGTATTGCTAATATTTAACGTACTCGATATCTTTTAAGTCCTCGGTTTTAGGATTTTGTTATCGATAAGACTTATTAACAATTATATTTCGCCTATTCGATTAGTCTCATTATAGCGATAGACGACACTTTGTCGTTGCATTCTTCTCCGCGATCGATGTTTCTTCACGCCGTTTCATAATTTATGAATCCTAAGTTCATAACTAATATTTGTCGCTTGTTAATGCGTATCAACGAATTCGAGTTCCAAGAACTCATTCGTTATCATCATTTCCTCGTCGCTTCTCACCTCACACGCCCTATATATTCTAACGGAAAACTCATACACATACATTAAATGTTTCTCGTAATTCGATCTTCATCTAACAAACGCTTTACGAGTTAAAGTCACTAATATTCCTCAAGCATCCACTGACATAGTCATTATCATTAATTAATTAATTAAGTTCTTTAATTTAATTAATTAAATCCACAATTTAAGTCGACTAAATGGATTAATTTAAAAGCCCATATCAATATTATTTTTAATTGATCACTCCACATGACTTAATTGGTCAAAGACCTATTTAAATTAAGTAATTAAGGCCCATTGCTCTTAATTAATTAAAGTCATTCCAAGCTAATTGATTAAGTTTAAGTAACTTAATTAATTAATTAAAGTCTAGCTCAATTAATTATTAAGGTCTATCTAAATTAATCAATTAAGTTTAAGTAACTTAATTAATTAATTAAAGTCTAGCTCAATTAATTATTAAGGTCTATCTAAATTAATCAATTAAGTATAAGTAACTTAATTAATTAATTAAAGTCTAATTATAATTAGTTAAGGCTTATCAACTTTATTTAATTAAAGTTGATCTAAATAATTTCTTAAGTCTAAAAGATTTAATTAATTAAAGCCCACTTCAATTAATTAAAGTCCAATTAAAACTTGATAGTCCAATTCTACATGTATTTATGTCCAACACATTTAAATATAAGAGCCCAATGTAATTAATTAGAGAGGCTCATCCTGGAAGCCCATCTCTAAAAATAATAGGTCCAGCTAATTAATAATTTATAGCCCAATAGTCGGCCCATTTCGTGAACCTTTATCTTGGCCCAATTAAATAAATAATCTGGCCCAACTAATTAAATAGTTTAGCCCATCCAACTAAATTAATTCCAGCCCATCTATTTAAATAAATCCCAGCCCATTTAATTTATTCACAGCCCAACTAATTTAATTAATTGGCCCACACCCATTTTGGCCCAAACAAAAGAACTAACCTACCCAAAATTCACCCTAGCCGCCCCCCCCTCCCCTCTCTATTTCAGATCTATCTCTCTCTCTCTGTTGTCCACAAACACACACGCAATGAAGCAAGTGCCGCCGCTTCCTCTCCTCCGGCCATATCGTCGGTCGTGAAACGGCGAACGCCCACCTCCTCTTCTTCTTCCTTCTTTCACCTCCCCACCACGCTCACTCACACGATGTCGCCGCCGCCGCCTCGTCCCCGGTCGCGTTTTCATCTCCGGCAAGATGGCCATGCCGTCACGCCGGCCGTGGTGACCTCGGTCTCCTCCTCTCGCCTCTCTCTCGGCGCACCCGCATTTTCATCCCATTCACGCCGCGACATCACCGGTCGTCCGCCGCCAGCTGCTGCCGTTGCCGGAGTCGCATCGCAACCGCCGTCAGACATTCCCCGCCGCCACGCCACCATCTCCTTCGCGCATATCAGCCACGCCGCTTCTCTCTCCGCCACGCCACGCGAGCCGCCGCGACGCCACCTTACTCATGGCAGCTGTTGCCCACTGCCATTTCCGCAGAGCGTCGTCAAGGCCGGCGCCTCTTCGACGGACAGCCACGAGGTGTGTTTGACGACTAACGAGGACATGGCGAGCATTTCATTTTTTTGTTTGTTTTGTTTTCGGTTGGTTCTATAATGCTTCTCATTTAAACGCATACTAGCTTTTGTGTGCATATGAATTTTACTAAACCCCTATGTACTTGAGCATATAAAATTTCCGATCCATGTGTCCATGTATGATTGATTCAATGAACAAATTTATAAAGTTTAAACGGAAAACGTCAGAATGGAGTAGGGTTCTAAGATGGAACCTTGGTGAGATTAAGGTATATGTTTCTCTTCTTTTCTTTCAATCGGCAAGATGTAATAGCTTCAAGGAAAGAAATGGAAATGGTTGGAAATGGTTTGTCTGCTTAAGAATATGTTGAATGTTAAAAGAAAGAACTGAAATTTCATTACCTTCTCGTTTTCCTTTATTTCTCTGTCTCTCGAGTGTTGAGAATTCAAGAGAATGAGGAGGGTTTGTGGTGGAGGGTCGGTATATGAAAGGGATTTGGGTGAGGAGAAGGTTTGCAGATGTGCGAGTGTAGTGTTTTGTCTCATGCCGCAGAGTTTGATTCTTTGCAGAGGATAGGGACATGTGGGAGGGGTGGGTTGTTGTTTGTCAAGTAGGAGGTAAAGTTAAAACATAAGATATGGTCAACTTTCTATTTCCTAAATTTTAGAATTCGTGAATAATATTGATTACGACCTTCACTGCTTTTGTTCGAACGGAACCGATGATTGCGACTCATCCTCGACTATTAGGATATCGAGAAATCGTTACTCGATTGTCATTGACGCATTCGCGATTTAATTTATCGGCCCGATCAGATTACATTATCGCTCGATTGTTAATAATAAATTTTCTCATTTATCAAATAAAGAGGAAAGGATAAAATAACAATTTGGATTAAATTCTTCGTTAACAAAATTTTATTTTACGGGTTGTTACATTAAATGCCGAGCGAAGACCTATTTTGTCATGTTTTATGTTTGCCGGGTTTATGTCTTCACACACAAACTCGCCTACTCTTTTGCTGCCAACTCTTGCTATGATGTATTATGATACAGAGTTCTGATGGGTTAGACATTTGATAGACATGTTTGAATTCATGTCAAAGATCATGGCATCAGTTTGCTAAATTGATTTGTATCTAACTTTGGTCATTTGGTTAAAATCACAGGTCTAATGACTCGTCTTTCTTTAAAATGACAACTGTTTATATTTGCGAGTCTCTTGAAATAGTTAGTCATTTCATTTCCTTCCGCCCGTCACACTTCGATTAGTCAGTTAATATAAGATTTGATAAGCCGGGGTGTGACAAATCTTTTTTATATCTCAACTAGTTTAGCCAATCATATAGACTTATTTGATCTTCTATACGCTGTATGATCTAAGTTTTATATGAGATGGAAAAATATATGCAATCAAGTAAATGATTCAGTTAGGAGATCGAAATAGTGGTAATTGAAAACATTGTATACGAGCTCAATCAATCTTCTTTCAGTATAAAAATCCAACAATATCTCACTTATACTAAAGGATAAACTTTTAGTATATAATGTGTCCCCCTACTAGCTATTACAAACAACATCACTTTGTTTCTCCCATTTATATAAAAGTTTCTAACTAAATAGGGTCCATCTTGTGCAATCTAAGTCCTTGAACATGCTTATCATCGACTATTTACGACAGACTATTTGTGAATGGGTCAGATAGGTTGTCCGTAGTATAAATTTTCTATATCAGCACGTCTCATTGTCGTAAATTTCTCGTATGATGTGGTATTTTCTCTCTATGTGTTTTGTCGTCTTGTGGGTCCATGATTTCTTTGAGTTTGCTACTTTACCAGAGTTATCGTAGAACACTGTGATACTCTTCGAAAAATAAGGTACCATACCTAGATCCAAGAGGTGGTTCTTGAGCCATACCGTCTCCTTAGTAGCCTTCGATGTGGCCATATATTCGGCCTCCATGGTGGAGTCTACAATGCACCGCTGCTTTGCACTTCACCAAGGTACAACTCCATCTTCCAAGGTGAACACATAGCCCGATGTAGATTTATTCTCATCCCGGTCAGCTTGAAAATTTGAGTCGGAATAACCCAAAGGCATTAGACTATCTTCCTGGTAAACTAGCCTATAATCTCGAGTCATTTTGAGGTACTTGAGTATATGCTTTATCGTAGTCCAATGAGCTTGTCCAGTGTTAACTGATGTCTTGCCACTATGCCTACCGCATAGCAGATATCGAGCCTCCTACATAGCATCGCATACCCCCTACGGTGAAAGCATAGGGAACGTACCTCATTTTCTCTATCTCCTTCGCTGTCTTCGGTAACTGCTCCTTAGATAAAGAAACGTTATGTCTGAAGGGTAGCAATCACTTCTTAGCGGTTTGCATGAATGTAAGACATTTGAGATAAGCTCAATATTTTCTTCTTGTGATCTCATTAAATGTTAATCCCAAAAATATACACTACATCTCCTAAGTCTTTTATCTGAAACTGATTGGATATTCATCTCTTTACGTCTGATAACCGCTTCACATTATTGTCAAGTAGAAGGATGTCATTGGTGCGTCGTTTTTCACCAAAAATAATCGTCTGACAGACAGTTGGTATGCCCAAACCGCGCAGACAGCAGTAAGCAAAGTAATCTCCCAAGGGACCGATGAGAATTCTCCTAAACTTTCGACCTGCCACGTAGCCACGAATAAATTGGGATTACTAAAAACTAGGAATAATTAAATAAACAATAAATGGAAAGATAAATTGAATTTTGATAAAAAGAATAAATTTGAGAAAGGTAACAAATGCGTGAAGATATTCGAGCAACCAATTAATTCCACCATAGCTTGATATTTTGATCACCGATACAAAGATAAATTTAACTCATGCAAATAAACCAGTTATGACCACCGAAGACGCTTCTGACACGATCTTATCTCTCCTTAACTTCTCGATAATTAGGAAGACGCTTCACTAACTATTTCTCTAATCGACTGACAACCGTAAGAGACGCTCTATAGGTTTAATGAATCGACAACATTAAGAACTAGAGAAACCCGATTCAAAATCGATAAACTCTGACGTAGGATTACCGAATTATGATTGTTATTCCCTTGACCTGAAGGTCAATTTACCACTAATCAAACCTAAATCACGATTACGTATGGCCGATTTAATTAGCTATTAATTAATTCCAACTCATTGAATATTGTACACTACCTAGCGGATTGAAACAATTAAATCACAGAGAAAACGAAGAACAACAAATACTTGCATATGAATTAAATGATAAATAACAAATTAGATTTCAAATAGGAATCATGCTAGGGCTTCCTTAATCGTTGCCAGAATAAAAGAGATTAGCTAGAACTCATAATAAAGTAAAAGCAAAAGAATAAATAAGACTTGCGAATGAAGAAAAGAAAGGCTGGAATGATGAAAAAGAAAGAAAAATGGTTAATGTCTCCCAAAACCAATTCACGTCAAATGCCTTCTGGAAATAAAGTTGGAGGCGTGGGAGTTGTTGTGTTCCCTCAATTCTCTAAAAAAAGAGGAGTGGGATCGTGATTAAGAGATGTTCACTCCTTAAACAACTAACCTAATAAATATATACTAGTGGGTAACTCGTCAAATTTCGACGAAAAATTATACTCCCTCAGTCCCACCCAAGACGGCTCCTTTCTTTTCGGCACGGTTATTTAGAAGAATGGTATAAAGTGAATAAAGTGATAAAAAGTAGGTAGGTCCCACAACTTTTGAAGAGATAATTATTTCCTAAAAAGGAAACGTGCCATCTTGGATGGGACAGCTCAAAAAGGAAAGCGAGCCATCTTGGGTGGGACGGAGGGAGTATTATATTGTAAGTCGACAATTCATGATGGACAAATCATAATAAAAAAAAGGTAAAAGAAGGTACAATTTATAACCATGACTGAATATAGATTTTGGTAGGTATGGTCATACTTCCAATAAAGACTGTTCATGTCTCTTGTTTATTATGGTCATAAGAAAACTAACACCTTTTTATATCAGGGCATGCTTCTTGATCTAGTATATAAGTTATATTTTATCAAATTTGATGGGAATCACTTATAATGCAAATTATAAGTAGAAATTTAAAATCCAACTTATTCCTTGGCTAAGGTTCACCTACACCGAGTCGGAACGATGATGCTAGTGTTCAACCACCTGAATCGTTAATCATGATGAAACACGACAACGAATCAAAATGATGTGGTTAGGGTTCAACCACCTAAACCTTTCTATAATGTATATACTCAAACTCTTTTAATTAGTGATCATTTCTCGTTATCGTCACAAACTCGTATAGTAATACACAATAATGACTTTAACCCCTCCTAAATATAAGTTGTTACAATTGTGTCGGATTTTTTTTTAAAATAAATACCCTAATATCGTAAAATAACATTAACAATAAATTGTAAATTAATAAAAGATGTCAACATAGGTTTGTCGATTAATATTCATCCACTATTAGAATTTAAGTACCCTTATTTGTCCATAATCTTATTCAAAAGTGATTTCACTATCTATTCATGTCCCAAATATTATACACACTAATTACCTAAACACTTTTAAGTTTATAAAATATCTAAATAATCAGATATAAGTTGTTGCAATAATTGATTATGTCTCAATAAAATCCGAATCTAACATAAGAAATGTTAATAATAAATAGTATAAATAATTAAAATTTTATCTATTCTTAAAATCATAGCTTCATCCTTAAAGAAAAGAGTCTTTATATCATTGTCGTGCTTCTGAATTTGATATATAAATTGTGTTTCATTGAGTTTTCGACAGAGAATCACTTTACATTTAAATTTACAAATAGAAATTTAAAAACAACTTAGTACCTATCCCAAACCAATTAAAAGGTTTACCACTCATTTCTGTTTCAAATCGTGTAGATACTCGTATGCTTATCAAACCCATATAGTAATACCCCAAAATGAGCAGTATAGCAATATAAATTGGTATAATAATTGATTATCCAATAAAACAATTCTGAATATTACAAAGTAAACATTAGTTAATAATAAGCAAACAAAATATTGCAAGAAAGAGAAAATTCCATTTAGGCATGTCAATTAATATAATGTTCGAATCCATTTAGAATTTATATACTCAACTAAAAAGTGATTTCTTACTACTCATCTTTAAAACATGTATACACGTAACTACTATTTTATTTAGGTTTTCAATTGATGAAGTCTCATAAAAAATCGATGTAAGTAAATTAAAAAGAAAAAAGAATGAAACAATTTAATTAAAGAAATACTAAGAATATTAAATAAATAAAAATTAAAAATATAAATTAAGAGTGCACAAATTAACATATTTTTTAAAAGTACAAAATGAGTATTTAAGATAAATAAGAATAGATGATGCACAAGATGCAACATGGAAAATGAGGTGGTGGAATTTAAATCATGTTGGAACACATATGTTAGTGAGAACATGTGAAAGCTGCACTTAACGTATAGATTTGTTACACTGAATATATAATATAGTATAATGATGTGCTCTTAATGTATAAAAGTATTGAAGTTCGTCCATTCATCATCATCTTAAGTATGGAGTACGCATAAAAAGAAGAAAATAAGTTCATGTAATATTTAATAATTTCTAAATTATCACAACATATAACTAAAATGAAAAGGGATATTTCGTGAAAAATATAACTAAATGAAGGCTAAAATCAGTGAGGTGACAGTAATTATAAAATCAAAACACTTGTATTCATTTAGTCTTTAACTGCTTATTTTCATTTAGCCAAAATAAAGAAAATGTCATTAATTCAACTGTGAAAGCAACAAATAGTCGAACTCTAGAACTTCTTAATAACAATAATGATGAATAAAGTACCGAACTTCTTAACTCCAGAACTTCTTAACCAAACTACTATGGGTTGAAACAAGGCCAAAAAGAAAGGCTAACAAAATAAAAATAAAATCCAATTACAAATAAAAGCTTTCATAATAATAAGTTCCCACAATAATAAGCTTCCAAATAAATCTTCATTCAATTCCTTGTCTTCAATTTCCTTCCAAAAACATGCTTTTTCTTCCAAAATAAAATCAACACCTACAAAATCTACAAAATATGCAATTAGCTTCATAAAATATGATTAAGTAGATATTAAGCATTTAAACTCATCAAAAACATCCAAAACATGCGTATAAAATACGCCTAATCAGTCATCAACGTAAAGTGCAAGAAATACCACATCATTGTTGACATCTAAACTAGAGGTGTTCACGGTTCCGGTTCCAAAATTTTGAAACCAAAATCGAAACCTTATAGAGGATAGACGATTCCGATTGCGAGCCTGAACCGACGGTTTCAGTTTCGATTCTGTAACAGCCCGCCAACCCAAAGTACGGATTAACGGGACTGTTACTAATTACGGGGATTAACAACAGTAACAAACACTAATTATGGAACTCATGACATATAATAGACAAATTCTCAGAAACTTCATATCATTTAGACTCTTGACTAAAGGGTTCAACTCAAAACATAACCTATATAACTCTGCAATGAAAAGACATGTGATTACACATATGACGATATGTAATCAAGGCTATACTTATCAACGATGTAAGACTCCAACCGCTCAACACTTCAACATCCAACATCAATCGCTCAACCTCGCATATTTAAAAACAAATATGCGGGGCTAAGCACAGAATGCACTTAGTGGCTCATGCCAAAACATTTTCTTTAATTACACCGCCCATAGGTAAGACATGTGGTTTTAGTTGAAAATGCCTTGCTTACTAAAACATTTTCTCATTTTTCAAAAGTCGTCCGCCGTACATATTTTTGTCTTTATGATCCATATCACATTTCACATAACTATTCATAATGATCTCACGCCGTAGAGTAGGCCTCATTCTACGACGCCGTGACCGGCCGGAGATGTTGCTAACGGCTCACAACACATAGCCGTGAATTTCAGATCGACTAGATCCGTGATCGTCAAGATGTTGCTAACGGCACACGTCACTTTATGGTGTACACCGTCCAAGCTAGAATTTCGATCTAGACAGACCCGAATTCAACCTCCGTGCTAGGAATTCGCATCTAGCACAGACCAATTCAATTCTATAAAATTGGGAGCGACCCAACAATCAGATCTCTTTCTCATCATTGGGAACAACCCAAAGAATCAAGTCACCATGGCCAACCAACACTCGACAGATTCATACACAAACGTAAACACTTTGGGGTGTAATCATCTCATAATCATTTCTCAACCAAGTATCAGAATAAATACTTTTCATTTGCGTAAAGCAAGTAAATAAAAGGGTTTTCGAATAAAGCCCACCGGCACGTAGCTTTTCAATAACGCCCTTTCTAAGTCGAAAGCTCAAGTCCACGTCCCCACCTTAATGTAAGAACTAATTTAGTACGCTGATCACGCTCGAGAGAGACGAACATAGTCTATAACGCTCTATGTGTCAAATAAGGCTAACGCCGACTTATTTTGACGTTTCCTAATCAATTAATGTCGATTATGAATTTTCTCAATTTATAAGAGATATTCTACCTTTTTAATATATAATGTACGTTTTAATGTACTTACGTAACGTAAGTTACATTGTTACTAAACGTACTACGTCACATAGATCACGTATTATCGAATTACGTGCCCTTTGACCTTGGTCAACGTTTTTGGTCAACAATTTTGATCAAGTCAACCTTTAGTCAAAAATTTTGACTTTAGTGAACTCAAAGTCAACATTTTGACTTTTTCAATTTCTTATGTAATTTTCGATTTTAATGTACAACTCTTGTTCCAAAAATTCCTATAAAATCATACTATGTCTAAAACATTATTTTAGATCATATTATGTAATTATACTTGATAAAATAAATTTATAACATTAATATACATAAGGTATGGTTTTCGGTCAACATAATTCATCAACTAAACATTTTTCAAAACTTCCAATAAATTCATATAACACTTAATCATCCTTAACTATCCTTATTATAACATAATTGTTATTTATTATGAATTATTGAATTTAATTTACCTAAGTCATATTCGAAATTTTTGACTTAGGTCCAAATAATTTTTATAACTTTCAATAAATTCCTACAACCATATATTATGAATCTACATCATTAATATGATATGATAACACTTAAATATGGTTTATATCACAACCTACTATCATATACTATAACTTTCAAAAATCATGAACATAGGTACTAAAATTCTCCAAAATTCTACATAAATTCATATAAGCTTATTTAATATTCTAGATTATTATTTCATGCTCAAATCAACAATTAAAATCAAAATCATCAACATATGGGACCTACATGTTTTCGGGTCCTTTCTTAGAATTTTATAACATGTATAACTTTGTAATATAATCATAGTACATGCTTAATAATATCATATAAACATGATTTCTAACCATCTTAGCCTATGTTACATAATTTTCGAAAATCACATGAATAAACTAAGCTTATAACATAAATTCTAACGGATTTAAAATCGAAAATTCTAGCATGTATATAAAGCTCAGAATATTCCTAACCTTTAATCGGTGTCGATTATCATGGTAACGTTTTTCATCTAAAATTTGGGATCAAAGTGTGTTGAACTCTCTATTCTTTTCCTCTCAATTTTCGTGGTCATGGTAGCAAATGAGAGGAAATTTGATCCAATACTAATATATATAGACTTAGTCCACTTGCAAGCTAATCATCACATAAAATGATAATTGATATTCCTACACAAGTTGTCAAACTTTTCGTCCACTTGAAGTTCTATAAGACAAAAATTTCTTCTTCCATTTAATACTATGTCTCGCCATGATATATAGTAGGAGACAAATCTTCTTTCTCTACCAATTAATAATATTACTATTAATATATTATCATCACTAATCCTTATCAAAATGGGAAACTATCTTCTTTCTATTCTCCCAAGACTTACGGAAATCCCAAGTTGCATGAAATGATGATTTGATTTTTTTTATTGTTTTATACAAGTAACCTTTCGGCCACTTTAGTGATGTGCAAGACAAATTTTATTCTTCACCTTATCATTATACAACCTTTATGCCTTAATTATTACTTGTTCTTCATTGCCTATCATTATCAATATAGAAGAAAATTCACACTTTGCTACTATATAATTATGTGTGTCGGCTATTGCATGGTTTGGAGAGATAAATTTTATTTTTATTCTATCATATATCTTAATAATACCTTAAGATAAAATCATATTTGAAAAGTCAACCTTTTTACACTAAAGTATTTGTCATTATCATAAGGTTAACAACTAAATCTTCCAACCTCATTTTTTCCAAATTTTCGCTACAAGGAGACAAATGAGTAGATTACTTGATCAAAATGATAATTAAGTCTACTTTACACCTAATATAAGATAAGATCCTAATCATGTTCATTCATTAATTGTAGTATGATATTTGTGAATTTTATCACATAAAATAACACTATTTTCGCCACTTATCCTAAGGTTGGCACCCCACTTGTGCAAGTTGATATACAGCTCACATTATCCATAATAATTATCATATTAATATAATTAATATCATATATTATCATTTAGATAACAATTAAAATTTATTAATGCCACATATAAGCATTTTCGAGAATTATGATTCTCAATTGCTAACATTTTATTTTCTTGTAACATATGGATAATACATAGTTATGTGACATATTATATGTCTTAGATAATAAATTTAATCATAGAAAAGTATTTAAAATAATTTAGATTTCAAAAACCCTAATTTCAAATTATATAATTTCGAAAATTTCAAAATGTGGTACATTCTATTCTTAAATTTTCTAGCATTATTTTAATGATAAATAATGCTCTTATATAATAAAATAATTATAGGAATTTGAATTTTATTCCGAGATCATATGCTAAAGTTATCGCATTATCTCTAAACGTAGACGTTTGAAACGTCTCTAAATTCTCATAGTTTAATTATCTCTAAAATGCTCAAAATAAAGTTTGTTACAACTTTATTTGTTCTTTTAACAATAGAATTTCAAATTAAGCTAACAAATTAATAATATCAGAAGACGAATCGCCGAATTTATTCGACGTTAGAAAATTACGCTCAAGGAATATTGAAATTATATTCCTTAATTCACTAAGCATCGTGAATCTCACACAGAAATTATCCAATTATGCTTGATCAAAGTCAAGCGTTGACTAATTAAGATTTTAATTATCGAATTGATAATACTAATCACGAAATTTATTATCGTAATTCAGTATTAAATTTACGGGATATTACATTCTACCCCCCTTAAAATAAATTTCATCCTCGAAATTTGCATACCGTAGAAAGTACGGGTATCTTTGCACTATAACAACCTCAAGTTTCCACGTAACTTTCTTTTGTCCATGGTCTCTATCGACTTTCACCAACCACGATACTTCTTTCTAAACCGCTTAATCTAACGATTTAAATCACCACGATTCTTTCTCGTAATTCATCTTTGATTCAAGATAACGATCATGATGGTCATGTATTTTGACCATATTCGCATTTCTTTAACCGTGATATGTGGAAAATTCTCAGCACTTCCCAAACTTGGTGGAAATACCAATCTATAGGCTACCTAGGCCCGATCATTTCTAGATCTCACGTGGTCCTATAAAACGTAATCTCAACTTCCATTTTCTCCAAACATTGGAATCCTTTTAATGGAGAACTTTAATACACTTAATCTCGCATTCAAGACGCAGTCATGTCTCACGCATATCGTAGTAAGATTCTCGCTCATCATGAACCTCTTTCTTTCATTGCCTAATTCGCAAACATCTTAATCATTTCTTTCGTAGAATCGGCTTTAAAACTTTCCTCTTATCTTCTTTATCTCAATAGAGAGATGATCGATACTTTTATACTATGCCTCTCATGGGCTATGCTGCTCGACAGCTATCGTCGTAGGTAAACTTAATAAGTGGAAGATGCACGCTTCCAACTTATTCCTCAATTCTTTTATAAGCCAATTCATAGTCTAAGGTAACCCTAAAATCTTTGTACGATGCGAGGCGATAATTTCCTTTGTAATTAATCGGGCTAACTCATTAGACCTGTAAGTAGCTAAATAGGCATGAACCGAACATACTTGTAAGTCGCTTTATCGCTACCATATAGCGTTGTTATATTTGACTTTGAAATCCTATCTCAATTCCATTGTTACGCCATCGATGCCATAGGATCGTTAATACTATGCCTTCATTTATAGGCAATCGAGACGATGTTCAACAATTTCTATCTTCATTCTTTTAAACTTTTAAGGAGTTTTTCCTTTTACAACGATTTATCATCACTTAGACCGATCTTTACAAAGATAGAGCATTAGTTACTATATTACTCTTTCACAGTGATAATTTATATCGCCTTCAGTAATCTTTTTCTAGTTCAAGCAATCTTTTCCATTTCATCTCCAAGTCTCTTTGCTCGAAAAGTATTTTAAACTCCTATGATCTATGAAGATCTCATATCTTACTTTATGGAAGTGATGTTCTCAAAATCTTAACTCGCTTTCGCTGCTAGTTCTAAGTCGTTGTGAAGAATAGCTTATTATCTTCCTCACATCAAGACGCGGTATCACATTTATTAGTCCATGTAAATTTAATTTCTTTTGGGATAGTCGTGTCATTAGCCTTGCTATCTTAGAGAGTCTTCAATAAATTTTCGTTAGCAACCAATAATCCCATGAAACCTTTGTTCTTATTTGGGTCGTTGATTGCTTCTATCCTCGTATTGCTTTTAACTCCGTCGGATCCATATGGGTTCCTTCTAAAGACACAAGATGTCTAAGGAATATTACTCCTTCAAGTCGAATTTAGCTTAAATAGTCTTGAAAATTTATTCGATTTTAATGTCTCGCAAGAATGGTTCTTAAGAGTTCTTTATACTCTTTCTTTACCCTTCGATTAGACGGGAATATCATCCATGGTGTTTTAAGATAATTCATCTTAGTAGGCGCGAACACTCGATTTTGAGGTTCATAGCATGGCTAGCGATTAGTTGGTCCGAATAGCATAACTATAATTCATAGTAGCCACCTCTTGTTCGGGAAGCCATTTTGGGTACATTGTTAGCTCGTGCCTTAAACTGAGTATAGTCCAATTGAGATCGGTTCTCGTGATTACTCTTGTTCTTTCCACCGACCAATACTGCTCTATCCTTGGTAATGGATTATTAATTTCGATAATCTATATACTTTCTTAATGGGCTATCTTTCTTCTTCGACAAGCAAGTCGGGTGTTTCTTAAGGTGATACACTAGATTCGATGAAACTTAGATTTTATAGCTTTTAAACGTGAGTCTTTATCTTTTCACTTTCCTTGAATCCATTTGATAAAGGTACTTTTAACTTTGTTTAGTAATGGTTCTAACTTGTTAGTAGAATTCTAGCTGCTTATCAAGGGTAATCTTTGCTAAGTTGTCGTGGTATCTCTAGAAATTCTCAAAATTTTCACATCCTCTACCTTCATTTCGCTATCCATCCTTTGCTCGATAAATAGGGAATGCTCGACATCCCTTCTTGTTTAATAATTCCCTTATTTGTAGTGTGGGTATGGTTGGAATTTCCTTCCTATGTGGATTCCATGTAAATTGTGAACTTTTATCCGGAGAAATGGAACGAAATTTCCTTTTCCTGTGTACAGATTGTGGAATGGTTTTCACTAATCAATTCTTTCTTAGGATTATCTCTATGTCTCATATAGGTACTATGTTCAAGTTCTTTATTAAAGTCTTAAGTGATTCTAAGTTCAATTCTAAGTTCGAGTAAATACGTATGGCGACCATGATCCTTCTTTTAAGTGAAGAGATTCTCATCCTTTGATTTGCTTATTCTGATTTGAGCTCTAACGTATCCACGCATGCTCTTACTATTCTTGTGATAATGAAATGTGAAGCACTTGTCTTTGAACCAAAGTATTTTAGGTATACTGAGAAGTTTTCATACCTACCGTGTTTTCCGATTTTGTTCGTTCTATCATTATCATACTTTCTAATCAAGATGAACCATTGATTCCTTCATAGGTTTGACTAAGTGGTTTCGCATAAGTTAAAATCCCTTGTTAACTGAGAACGCATCATACTTTTTCCTTGATTTCATATATCTTACTATCTTCCCAACATTCTATGTTTACTTTGTTTCAATGCTGAGGTACCCAACATTTCACCTTATGGGTCATCTTATAAATATGAGGAATAGCTTTTCAATTAGATTCACCTTAAGGTCATTCCTTTGTTCGCTTAAACGTATTTCCTTTGTAATCGCTTTTAAAGTTATCTCACTTTGTTTAATTACTAAATCACGCATAAGATGAGCGCTTTGTCTCTATAAACTTAGGGTACGACGGTTTTATCTCAAATAACAAATCTACTTTTGATCCACTTTTTCCTTCAAAGGATTTGCTTTACTTATCGTAATCAAACTGCTTTGCAAAACTTATCTCATGTTCCGCTTATATCATAATCAGATAGTGGTAATTTCTCACTATTCTCAACTCTTGCTCTTTTCTTGAGCATGATATCCAAAAGTTATATTACTTTTATACTTTAATTCTCACTTTTAAGATCAAGACCGTCATCATTACAATCTAGACGGTAAGGTAGTATGTTTGTACATCATAACTTATATTCCAGTACCAATGTTCTATCACAAATCTCGACTTCGGGGTATCTTCCCCATACCCGGTTCAAATACTAGGAATAGCCTAGCTATTCACCTATCTCATTATTTGGTCAATCGATCATACTATCATTGGTTTATCCAAAGTCTCTAATTCTTGGAATCAATTCCACTTAAACATAATCTTATTGATTTAGGGATGAAGCGAGAGACTTATTAATGGAGATGCTTTCATTCCCTTATATCCATCTACTGTGTCTTATTCGTTTCCATACTTTTAACAGGTCCAACCTTCTAACGAGGTTTTAAGGACAATCAACTATCTTAAAGATAAGTTGTATTCTTTCTTATTATGATATAATAAGAGGAGGGTATATCCCAAGGATATATAATATACTTTTCTTTGCTTTTACTCTAGCACTCAATGCTATAAAGCATCTCGTTCATAACTTAATCATCATACCCTCATGTGGAGGTATACTTCATCATTATCGATCGGGAAAGCCCATCAAGGTCAATCCATCTATGTGTATCATAAAATATATCTCGCTTCATCGAGAACTTCTTTACATCATATCTTGATGTCTATTACCTTATCGATTTAAAACTTAGGTGACGGAATAAGTCAATCTTGTCTCATACTTATTGGTTTCAAGCTTTGCGTAAGAATTCGCCATGACAATTTAAAAGAAGTATTGGTTTACAACTCCGATGACAATCTCAAGATTTGAATCAATATACTTTTGAACCGAATAATTGGGATATAGGGTCCAAGACCGAATGACGACTACCGAGATTTCTTTGGTCATATGGGGTGGCACCACACAAATACTTTCTCACCACACAAGGCTTGGCTTCAAAGAACATCAGATAAAATTTTGGTTTTGTAAACTTTTTCCAAGAAAATGAGAAACGCAGTGGTTTCTCAATCAAACTAGGTCATAGAGTTAAACTCGATGACGTAAATTGAGTAGAACTTGAAACCTTATACAACTCATAATAGGTCATCTACAAAAGTTCTCATGTACGTCATATCTCTTCTTGTACTCATCGAATCTTATTTTCTAGCAAAGATTCTAATATTCTTGCTATAATCGTAAGGTTTTCGCTTCATGGACATCATAGGACTAGTCTTTAACTGATTCTCACGAATTCTGAAGAAGGAATCAAGGATTTGGGTCTTCATAAGAAATATAGTACCGTGTGATAGAGTACGTAGGCGAAAACCGCTCAGAATCGGAATTCAAACAAGGAGAACGAGCTAAAGTCACAACACTGCAAGACAGTTTTGTCAAGGCGTCGAAATCAAAGACCAAGGTCGAATCGAATTGCTAAGATCTAAATTAAAGAGGTCGACGCCAAATTCAAAGTTTGGCAAGGTCGATGTTAAAGTCGATCATAAAAATGCCGATGTGGTTCACCTTATATCTCTTTCTTCTCGTTTTGAAAGCTCGTAATGTTTTCACTGATCTTTGTTCTCGTTCTCATGTCGATACTTACTTTCGTACTCGCAAAGAACTAAAGTTCTCATATTCTTACTTCTATGTTCTCGCGATAGTGATCATGCTTCTTATCATGTCTATGTTCTTTTGGGATATCATACCAATCAGTGAAATAACTTTGAAATTTGAATTAAACATTTCAAAACTGTAACATAACTCATGCTTTCTTTGAATTTCAAGAATTCAACATATAACACTTTTGACATATCAACGTCAACACTTTCTCATATAACATCATCACAACATAATCATAACATTCTCCTTATAACATCATCAAACATCATAATATGTTGGTAATGATCCAACAATTACCACAACAAAATCCTCATTGACTTCCACAAATTCAAAAACTTCTCTTTTGACATCTCAATGTCAATACTTTCTCATATCACTTTCAATTCTTCTCAACATCAAACATTATTGCACATTCGCAATTACTTTCACTTTCAAAGCAATCTTTATTCACAACTGTCATTCACGTAACATTCTCTTTATATAACATTTCTCCTCATAAACATTCCTTCTCATCATTATTCACTACTTTCATTCTTAAATACCTTCCATAATTTTTATCTTTTTGGAAATATCATTTTCCATGTTTAAACTTTTCATTTCAAAATTTTGAAAAAGGGGCATGTACTTTCAAACTTTTTCATTTCCAATCTGAGAAAATCATTTACTTAACGCTTATTAAATCTTTTAAGTTTTCCATGAATATGTAGTCCCATACCTACATATCCTTGGAATCCTTTGAGTTTTCCTCAATATGCAACACATACCGCATATTCTTAGAATCTCTCTAATTCTAACTTTCATTTTCTTTAAAAATTCATTTTACTTTAATAACTTTCACTTTCCAACTTCTTATCCTTTTTCTCAAACCGTGAGAAAATCATTTACCTTTTCCCTTTGAGCTTGATGTGATGGAGTGTTGAGCATAGTCGGTGATCTCTAGAAGTCTAGTGACTCTATCTAGACTCAACTTTTGAAACAAGTTTTGGGTTTAGGTACGACCGCTCGATATTAATCGTAATGTACCGCCAACCCAAAGTACGGATTAACGGACTCACATTAATTACGGGATTAACAACAAGAATAACAAACACTAATTATGGAATCATGAGACATATAATGACAAATTCTCGAAACTTCATATCATTTAGACTCTTGACTAAAGGGTTCAACTCAAACATAACCTATATAACTCTGCAATGGAAAGACATGTGATTACACATATGACGATATGTAATCGCGCTATACTTATCAACGACGTAAGACTCCAACCGCTCAACACTTCAACATCCAACATCAATCGCTCAACCTCGCACATTTAAAAACAATATGCGTGGCTAAGCATGTGAATGCACTTAGTGGGCTCATGCCAAAACATTTTCTTTAATTACACCGCCCATAGGTAAGACACAAGGGTTTTAGTTGAAAATGCCTTGTGCTTACTAAAACATTTTCTCATTTTTCAAAAGTCGTCTGGCCAGACATATTTTTGTCTGTATGATCCATATCACATTTCACATAACTATTCATAACAGATCTCACGCCGTAGAAGTAGGCCTCCTTCTACAGACGCCGTGACCGGCCGGAGATGTTGCTAACGGCTCACAGTCACATAGCCAGGAATTCTGCATCTGACTAGGATCCGTGACCGGCCGAAGATGTTGCTAACGGCACACAGTCACTTCTATGGTGTACACCGGTCCGTGCTAGAATTTCGTGATTCAAGACAGACCCGAATTCAACCTCCAGCTAGAATTCAGATCTAGCACAGACCCGAATTCAATTCTATAAAATTGGGAGCCGACCTAACAATCAGATCTCTTTCTCATCGGTTGGGAACAACCCAAAGAATCAAGTCACCATAACCATCACCGACAGATTCATACACAAACGAAACACTTTGGGCGGTAATCATCTCATAATCATTTCTCAACCAAGCATCAGAATAAATACTTTTCATTTGCGTAAAGCAAGTAAATAAAAGGGTTTTCGAATAAAGCCCACCTGGTACGTAGCTTTTCAATAACGCTCCTTTCTAAGTTGAAAGCTCAAGTCCACGTCCCACCTTAATGTAAGAACTATTTTAGTACGTTGATCACGTTCGAGAGAGACGAACATAGTCTATAACGCTCTATGTGTCAAATAAGGCTAACGCCGGACTTATTTTGACGTTTCCTAATCAATTAATGTCGATTATGAATTTTCTCAATTTATAAGAGATATTCTACCTTTTAATATATAATGACGCTTTAATGTACTTACGTAATGTAAGTTACATTGTTACTAAACGCATTCGTCACATAGATCACGTGTTATCGAATTACGTGTCTTTGACCTGGTCAACGTTTTGGTCAACAATTTTGACCAAGTCAACCTTTAGTCAAAATTTTGACTTTAGTGAACTCAAAGTCAACATTTGACTTTTCAATTTCTTATGTAATTTTCGATTTTAATGTACAACTCTTGTTCCAAAATTCTATAAAATCATACTATGTCTAAAACATTATTTTAGATCATATTATGTAATTATACTTGATAAAATAAATTTATAACATTAATATACATAAGGTATGGTTTTCGGTCAACATAATTCATCAACTAAACATTTTTCAAAAATTCCAATAAATTCATATAACACTTAATCATCCTTAACTATCCTTATTATAACATAATTGTTATTTATTATGAATTATTGAATTTAATTTACCTAAGTCATATTCGAAATTTTTGACTTAGGTCCAAATAATTTTTATAACTTTCAATAAATTCCTACAACCATATATTATGAATCTACATCATTAATATGATATGATAACACTTAAATATGGTTTATATCACAACCTACTATCATATACTATAACTTTCGAAAATCATGAACATAGGTACTAAAATTCTCCAAAAATTCTACATAAATTCATATAAGCTTATTTAATATTCTAGATTATTATTTCATGCTCAAATCAACAATTAAAAATCAAAATCATCAACATATGGGACCTACATGTTTTCGGTCCTTTCTTAGAATTTTATAACATGTATAACTTTGTAATATAATCATAGTACATGCTTAATAATATCATATAAACATGATTTCTAACCATCTTAGCCTATGTTACATAATTTTCGAAAATCACATGAATAAACTAAGCTTATAACATAAATTCTAACGGACGAAAATCGAAAATTCTAGCATGTATATAAAGCTCGTAACGTTCCTAACCTTTTAATCGGTGTCGATTATCTATGTAACGTTTTCTATCTAAAATTTGGGATCAAAGTGTGTTGAACTCTCTATTCTTTTTCCTCTCAATTTTCGGTGGTCATGGTAGCAAATGAGAGGGAAATTTGATCCAATACTAATATATATAGACTTAGTCCACTTGCAAGCTAATCATCACATAAAATGATAATTGATATTCCTACACAAGTTGTCAAACTTTTCGTCCACTTGAAGTTCTATAAGACAAAAATTTCTTCTTCCATTTAATACTATGTCTCGGCCATGATATATAGTAGGAGACAAATCTTCTTTCTCTACCAATTAATAATATTACTATTAATATATTATCATCACTAATCCTTATCAAAAATGGGAAACTATCTTCTTTCTATTCTCCTAAGACTTACGGAAATCCCAAGTTGCATGAAATGATGATTTGATTTTTTTTTTTATTGTTTTATACAAGTAACCTTTCGGCCACTTTAGTGATGTGCAAGACAAATTTTATTCTTCACCTTATCATTATACAACCTTTTATGCCTTATTTATTACTTGTCTTCTTCATTGCCTATCATTATCAATATAGAAGAAAATTCACACTTTGCTACTATATAATTATGTGTGTCGGCTATTGCATGGTTTGGAGAGATAAATTTTATTTTTATTCTATCATATATCTTAATAATACCTTAAGATAAAATCATATTTGAAAAGTAAACTTTTTACACTAAAGTATTTGTCATTATCATAAGGTTAACAACTAAATCTTCCAACCTCATTTTTTCCAAATTTTCGGCTACAAGGAGACAAATGAGTAGATTACTTGATCAAAATGATAATTAAGTCTACTTTACACCTAATATAAGATAAGATCCTAATCATGTTCATTCATTAATTGTAGTATGATATTTGTGAATTTTATCACATAAAATAACACTATTTTCGCCACTTATCCTAAGGTTGGCACCCCACTTGTGCAAGTTGATATACAACTCACATTATCCATAATAATTATCATATTAATATAATTAATATCATATATTATCATTTAGATAACAATTAAAATTTATTAATGCCACATATAAGCATTTTCGAGAATTATGATTCTCAATTGCTAACATTTTATTTTCTTGTAACATATGGCTAATACATAGTTATGTGACATATTATATGTCTTAGATAATAAATTTAATCATAGAAAAGTATTTAAAATAATTTAGATTTCAAAAACCCTAATTTCAAATTATATAATTTCGAAAATTTCAAAATGTGGTACATTCTATTCTTAAATTTTCTAGCATTATTTAATGATAAATAATGCTCTTATATAATAAAATAATTATAGAATTTGAATTTTATAATTCGAGATCATATGCTAAAGTTATCGATTATTCTAAACGTAGACGCTTGAAACGCCTCTAAATTCTCATAGTTTAATTATCTCTAAATGCTCAAAATAAAGTTTGTTACAACTTTATTTGTTCCTTTAACAATAGAATTTCAAATTAAGCTTAACGAATTAATAATATCAGAAGACGAATTGTCGAATTTATTCGACGTTAGAAAATTACGTTCAAGGAATATTGAAATTATATTCCTTAATTCACTAAGCATCGATGAATCTCACACGAAATTATCCAATTATGCTTGATCAAAGTCAAGCGTTGACTAATTAAGATTTTAATTATCGAATTGATAATACTAATCACGAAATTTATTATCGTAATTCAGTATTAAATTTACGGGATATTACAGATTCCGAACCGCCGGTTCATGTTTTCGAACAGTGAACCGTTGTTTAATTTTTTTTAATACTTGTATTTTTTTATATATTTATTCAAAAATATATGAAATGTATATAAATCAAATTGTATAATGTAAAAAAATGTTAATTACATAAATCAATTACAATGTGGTAAATCTAATAAATTACAACTTGTAATAAAATTTTTTAATAACTTCGATAAATGAATCAAATTACAATTATATTGCAATTTATAATGTGATAAGTTAAAAAAATCTACTTAAACAGATGAAAGAAATTACAAATTGAGGGGACGGGGAAGGGGAAAAAAGAAAAAAGGCTAGGACTAAATTCGAACATTCAAGAATATTATACTTAAGTTGCCTACATATCCATATTAAGGAACCAAATTGACGGTTCGAAACTAGAACCGTCGGTTCGGGTGGTTCCAAGCGTAAGCAACCAGCCGCCGCCATCGAGATCGTGATAGCAGGAGTGTGACTGCCAGCCACCATCGCCTCTCGATTCAAAACATTGACAACAACGATAGCCCACCATCCACCCCCATCTCTCACACACAATAGCCAGTGAAAGCTCGCCCCAATTTTAACGAAACAGGGACAGCTCTACTTTCTTCTATTTGAAAATGCTAATTTAGATTCTTGAATTTGTAAGACTATAATTATGATTTATTATAAGGTGTGTAATTATGCTGTGAGAGAAGGAAGATCCATTGCTATTTCGTATTGTACATGTTCCTTACTGCTATTTGATTCCACTTAAGAGCTCACATATACAAGATCATTTTATGAGCTCAGTTGATTTTACTTAAGAACAGTGATAAAATAAAGCGGTGATTTACTATGATGTTAAAATGGAAGAAGAGGTGTTGAATAAAGTCAAAGCTTGATGGAAGATCGCAAGAGTTCGAAACCAACTCAATCTCAAGTATTTCCTTCAAATTCCTAGTTCATGAACGTAACTCCAAACTCGACAGGATTGAAACTGAAATCATAGGAATCGAGAGATTATTGAGACCTACCTTACTATCATTTTGGACTCCAGGAGACGGCTTGAACAAGGAAGACATAGGGCTCCATAGTTTGATGAATTCTTATTCTCTTTCTTCTTCTATAGAAGCCGACTGTAATGGTGGAGAGATTAGTGCATTTGATTTATTTTAAATTTCTATAAAGTGATGTAAAGGTCCTCAACTTAGTACAATCTAGAGAGTAGAGTGTATGTAATGATAGTATATAGGGCTGACAATCCGTGCGTGTCGGGTCGTTATCGTGTCGACACGATAACGACACGACCTGATAAGGCCAAACACGAACACGATCCGTTAAGGATCTGTCCGACACGAACACGACACGAAATGTACTAACACGGACACGACACGAACACGAATATGACACGATTTTTTTCGTATTGACACGACACGAAATAATAAATTTAAATCAAAATTAAAAAATAAATAAATAAAAAAATAAAAATATATAAAATATAATTAAATTAATATTAAATATATATAAATATTATCGAATTATACGAAAAACGACATGATCCGACATGAACACGAATGCAACACGAAAATTATCGGGTTACACGAACACGACACGAACACGACACGAAATTATCGTGTCCTTATCGTGTCGACACGATAAGGACACGAACACGATAAGGCTGAACACTAACCCGTTAATTTCATGCGTGTTCGTGTCGTGTTCTCGTGTCGTGTCGAAAATTGCCAGCATTAATAGTATATGCTAGAGAGTAGAGTATAAGCACTTGGTAAGGATTGGAAAAAAGCAGAGGAATATAAGGAAAAGTGATGATGTGTAATTAGTGCGTTCTAATTTATACGACTCATTTACGTCCTGTATTAATTCTCCGACTTTCATGAGTTGTTCATTTAATTTTATTCTTATAATTAATATATAACGATCGAATAGTTAATAACAATTTATGAGCACATTAAATGTATACCTAATAATCTTATAAAGAAATTCTTAAATAAGACTAATTGACTGGTTGTAATAGCATTCAAAAATTCGGGATGTTACAAATACACGATTGAAGATAATTAGTACTCCATTCGTCCACCAAAATCGTTCATTGATTTTGGTGGCACGTGTTTTAATAAATTGTAATGAGTGTAAAGTAAGTGAATATAAAAAGACGTGTCATTGAGATAATAAATGAATATATTAATGAGTACTGATAAATTTACATACTATGTATGTACATAATGAGGATTTTTTGGTCATTTTCTAATAAATATGAATTTGCAGTAATTAATTAATTTATTTGAATCTGTAATTTACATATTTAACCTCATCATTAATTTAGGAATAAATATCTACAAATCTCTTAATTTTCGGATATATAGGATATTGAAATCCCTTAATTTTCGAAATTATCTACAATTAATCAAAAAAATAATAGAATTGGGCTCAACAAGATTTGAACACGAGACCTATCCTTCAAAATTTAATCTTTTACCACTTTGTCTAACAATGACAATTGCATTAGCTTATTGAACAAATTTGGTTTTGTATTTTCGTGTGTATTTGCTCTTATGTTTAATTATTTTGATCTTAAATGAATATCCAATTAATCAACAAAATTAATAAGAAGTTCAATGATATTATTAAATAATTAATGAATAGAAATAAGTACATGCTAGCAATTTTTAATTTAAAATATTTGAAGATAAAGATGATTATAATGAAAACAAAAGCTTCATCAATATGGTCATTGTGTAATATTATTAACGGAAATATAGATATTGAGATATAATTATCCATATTTTATATTATTATTATTATTATTATTATTATTATTATTATTATTATTATTATTATTATTATTATTATTATTATTATTATTATTATAGTTCAGATGTTTAAGGATTTACAGGTCTAAAGGTTTGGGTTTAGGGGTTTAAGGGTTTCAGATTTAGGGTTTATGAGTTTAGGAGTTTCAGTTTTAAAGAGTAAGGATTTTTATATATGATGCATTCACATGATCATGATGATTTCTTTCAATTTTCTTTATTATAATTTCAATTTTTTAATTCCTTCAAACATTTTAAATGTATTAATAATCATTAGTTTAAACTAGTGATAACGACCATTCCAATCAATCTTAGATAAAATAATCGAACAATGTGATCAACGTGTGATACTATTCACATAATTATAATTGTTTCTTTTAATTTTCTAATTTCTGGCATCAAGTTCACTAATATCTTATAATTTTTATACTACATTTTTTTTAAATAATCGAATAATGTGGTCAACATGTGACACTATTCTCACAATTTTAGTTGTTTGTTTCAATTTTCTAAGTTTTAACATCAATTTCACTAACATCTTATAATTTTTATACTACAATATACTTTTATGAAATAATCAAATAATATAGTCAACGTGTTACATTATTCTCACAATCATAGGTGTTTCTATCATTTTTTTAACATCAATTTCACTAATATCTTATAATTTGTATACTATACTAAACTAATATGAAATAAGTGAACAATGTTGTCACCATGTTACACTATTCACATTATTATAGTGATACATTACACAATTCTTAGTATTAATTTAAATTAATTATCAATAATTTATGATTTTATAATTGAGTGTCGTGCATTGGGCGTCTGGTGTTGGAAATCGTACATTGTACACCCCTTACCGGTACAGGACCTTGTCTGAGTGTCGTGCGTTTGTCGCATATATTATATTTTTGTAATGTTTTAAAATTTAATTATTTTTCCTTTAATAATATAGAATTTAATGATACTAAAATTAAATTAGTTTTAATAAATTGAAAGAGAAATATCACTCAAACAATAATATTTTAGAGTACCGAAAAATAAAAAATATTTTTATTTATAAATCATTCTCAATCTTTAAACGATTATGACTTTATATTTTAAATTCAATTTTTACAAATTGTATATCAAATTAAAGATCTTATCACAGTCTTTAATATAAGATGCATATTGCATATTTTATTATAAATTATATTATCCAATTATTAGAAAAAAATAAATAAAGAGAAAACGACAAAAAAAATAATGAAAAAAATAAAACACAATTAGTTGTAAAAAAATGTGTTTTTCCTAATTTCTTTAGTTGGAACTATTATCAAGAAGAATAGAATTAGTGTCTTCCCCTCCAATACGTAAATCCATATTATGTTCAGTCCATTAAATCTAAATTAAAGAATAATAAAATTCTTGAATAATGGAAATAAAAAACTGAAAAAAAATCATAGTTTTCCTTGAAATTAGGCCCATATTAGCTTGGAACTATTTTTAAGGAGTAGTGCCTCTTATTAAGGAGTGAAATCCATAATTTATTTTCCTTACTAATATGTAGGAAGGGTAAATTAGGCATAGGCTTAAAATATTATATTATAAGGGTATTATGTAGATACATAGTATGTAAAAAAATCATTATTCTATATTAATAGATTGTGAGTGTAAAAAGGTGAGCCAAATGTGTTTTTTTATAAATAAGTAGATAGGTTTAGGGTAAATTGATGTTTCCAAAAAAGAAAAATGAATATTTTTTGTGGACGAACCAAAATAGAAATAAATGCACGAATTTAATGGACGGAAGGAATTTTTTTTTCCTTCTTGATTTACACAGATTCTTAGAGATTGACTTTTAGAGAGAAGATAAAAGGGCATGAAAGAGAGAGAAAAGAAATGATTTGATACGTTAAGGAAGTGAGTGGTTTCGGGGTGGGATAAATTTGGACATGATTACTTCACCCTTAATGTGTATAAAATATTCATAATATGATAAATTAAGTCAAAACACATCATCATTCCAAATTAAATCTACACCATTAGTTAATATATATAATCTAAGATTTTAATTAATTCTTAATTCTCATAACGATCTTTTTATAACCAATCTATATATATATAGGGTATTGATAAATTTACATACTGTGTATATACATAATAAGGTTATTTTTGTCATTTTTCAATAATTCCGAAATTGCAGTAAATATGTCTTTTAATTAAATTTGTATTTTACATATTTAACCTCTACATTAATTTAGGAATAGATATATTAAAATTCCTTGATTTCGGGAAGCATAATAATTAAGGATTAGATTTCTTTCCAATGCTACTTAAACGATTCTTATCGATTAAACTGATTCCCTTTAGTATTAGCGTTTGAAAAAAATGAATAATTGATACCAATTAAACAAATATTTTATTGGCATAGTATTTTATTGGTGGAATATGAATCATTGGTACCAATTAAATAATATTTTATTGAAAACATATATACAAATCGAGAACTGACTTGCACAGATTTTATGAATATCATTTAACTAAGGATAATGTGTATACAAGGAATAAAAGGAACACGTCGTTTAATCGTTGTAATCATATAACATAAGAAGCATTCAAATTTTTTAATACTTTAAATTTTTGATATGTTCGATTGTTGTACGAATATACATGTCTTGAATAGAATTTTGATTCTAACAATATACAATTACAAATGAATTTTGATTGTGACAATATGCATCATACCTTCTATTGTAAAAAAAATACAACAATAAAATACTTTAAGAAAAAGGAAAAAAAAACAAGAAAATACTTAAAGCGACAATAACGGGAAAAATAAAACAAGAAGACACTTAAAGAAAGTGGAAAAAAAGGAAAATAAACAATAAAACACTTAAACAAACAATGACGAAAAAAAGGATTAGGATTCTAGCAACTAGGATTCAAAGGTTTAAGGGGTTTCGGGGTTTAGGTAATTGAGAATTACAGGTTTAATTAGGTGTTTAAGGGTTTAAGAGGTTTAGGGGTTTAAAGTTTAGGGTTTAGGGTTTGAGGGTTTTACGGGTTAAGGGTTTTAGGTGTTTAAGAGTTTATGGGTTTCTTTCAAATTTCATAACTTTAATTTCATTTGTTCTAATTCTTTCAAAATTTTAAAATGTATTGTTGTTATTATTAAAATAGGGAACTACATCTAATAAGATTTTTACAATTATAGTTGTTTCATTCAATTCTCTAATTTTTAGTATTGATTACACTAATATCTTATAAGCTAATACTATGTATGTACATTTATGGAATAATGGAATAATGTGGTAAACATGTGACAACTAATATTTTCACAATTATAGTGAATTCTATCAATTTTTGAATTATTACTATCAATTTAACTAATATCTTATAATTTTTATATTATAGTATACTAATATACAAAATAATTGAACACAATATTATCACCGTGTGGCACCATTATGACTTTTACATATCCATTACATTTAATTGTCATTAATTTATGATTTTATTGTTGAACAATTTTATACTACGTAACTATATTTATGAAATAACTGAACAATGTGGTAAATGTGTGACATGTGGCACCATGATGACTTTTACAGATCCATTATATTTGATTTTAATTAATTTATGATTTTATTGTTGAAAAATTTTATACTATGTAATTATTTTTATGAAATAATTGAACAATGTGTGATAATATTTTCACAATTATAGTGGTTCCTATCAATTTTTTAATTAAAACAATCAATTTCATTAATATTTTTATATTATAGTATACTATGATAAAAAAAAAATCAAACAATATTGTCACCGCCTGAAACTATTCTGACTATTTATATACAAATTCAACACATTCGATTGTCATTAACTTATAGTTAAGAAATATTTTACACAACTATATTTATGAAATAATAGAACAATGTTAAACAATTATATTACTTAGTTCATATTTTAAATAGGATATGGAAAATATTTCTTATAAAGATATATAAGTTTTCCCAAAAAAAATATTAATAAAGTTTATATTTTAAAAACAGTAAAGAATGAAAGCAGTAAAAAGTCATAAAAAATGATGACAAAATATGAACGTAAATAGATTATGAAATAATTATATAAAAAATGTAAAAACAGTGCAACCAATTATGCACATAAATAGGTTGTGCGAGAGTTATAAGAAAAAAAGTAAAGATAAAAATAAAATGCATCCAAAAAAATGCACAATTGGTTCATACTAATTTTAATGCAAATCTTTTAAACATAGTGGCAAGTTTTTAGAAATTTTGTTAGGATATGTTTCTTAAAAAAAACATGTAAAACAAACGAGAAAGTAATTACTTCAAAATGTAAAGGGTATATTAGTCATCAATTAATAAAATTAATTTAAAAACCGGTTTATAAAAACCGAACCGGTTCAGTTTAAAATTTAAGGGTATTATGTAATTACATAATATGTAAAAAAATCATTATCCATATATATATATCATCAATGTCATACCATCTGTCACAATTATATCAACTGTTCTTTCATAAATTACAAAAATATTAAAATCTTTATATCAATCAAAAATTCAAAATGAAAAAGCATTTAAACAATATAATTCTAAAATATCAAATCTTTCACTACTCCAATATCATACAGTCTTTCACAGAAACTACCACAGTTGACAAACTGTAATGGAAAATGAAACTCGCAAAGTGAAAATAAAACCAAACATCACATCAGACTCTTAATTATACAATCCATATTTATTGTGCAAACATTTAGTTTTAACACACCACCGTCTCCAACACATTCTTCCTCAACCATTGCTGCATCTACAACGACTTAGTTATTGATTTTGCTAAACCAGCGACTGCAACCGAACACAGCGCAGAAGGCTTGTAATGTGAGCAGCAGCAGCACTACAATGGTGATCGCCACACTCAATACCTTAAAACACGCATAACCATATCTCTCCGCCAACTTTCTAACCTTCACAATCTGTAAACTGTTGTACCTCGCGTTCACATTCTCGACGGCCTCCTCCAAATTACTCCTTTTCTCCGTCTTCTTCTTCTCCGATTTGCGGATCCCGTTGAAGATGCGAGCAATCTCCTCATTATCCAGTTCACTTTCCACGATTCCTTCCGTCCTCAAAATCTCCACATCTCTGCCACTGTCGATGATTCCGCACATTAAGTCCACATACTCCGCCATCTCAAGCGCCGCTCCCGGTTGCGCCACGGCTGCTTCGTACGCCACCAAATTTCTCAGCACGATCTCTGTTGTAGCAGTGATTCTGATCGATGGCAGGTAGAATTTCTTCTCCGCCGCCTCCTTGTCGTCGAATCTGACATCCCTAATTCCTCCGCGTGCGCGGATGAATCTAATTCCGGCGTTCTCAACCATCTGGGAAACAGAGGGGATCTCGATCTCATCCGCTGACGTGGACGAATCCTGTTCGTCCTTTTTGAACATGCCTAAGATCTCCCCCCACGGAACCTTGCTCACGAACGACAGGATTTGGCTGGCGGTTTCAGCGCCGGTCAGGCCGCAAGCAGCAAAAAACTGCGCGCTTTCGTGCGCTTTTTCGACAGCATGATCGAGCTTAAATTCTCCCGCTTTCATTTGAGGCTTGAAGCCTCTACTGTGCAGGATCAGAAAATACATTCGATGCAGCAGGTGAGAGTAATTTTTACATTCTATCACAGCGTTGAGTTCAAGCGGCGATTGATCATCGAAGAAAGCTTTGAAATCTCTGAAGAAGTAGGGGCCATCTGCCGAGGCAGGGCAGAGTTGAAGAACCTCGATGATTTTGTCGAGCACGACGAGAGGGATTTGGTTCTCGAGCATGAGAACGTCTCCTGCGAGATGCTTTGTTTCTGGATAGCTCTTCAGGAAATGGAGCAAGTAGAGGCTGTCAATGGCGAGTATCCACGCCAGCGTCTCGATGTCGAGATCCAGGTACTGATCGTAGCAGGCTCGGATGAGGGGCTCCGATCGGACTAGGGCGTCGATGACCAGCCGGAAGGTGTGCAGCTTCTCCGGTGGCAGGAATTTGGTGACGACGGCGAGTTTGTTGTTGTGCATGGCGTAGAGATCGGGGCGGAGGTTATGGAGGGGCCCCAGCCCCAATTTGTGAGGGGCGTAGGCTTCTGGTTTGGCTTCGGTTAGGGTTTTGGGCACTTTGAAGACACAGAAGCGCATGTCGATAACGTGATGTAGGGCGAAGTTCTTCTCCATAGCAAGGACCCATCTTTTCTCGCTCTCGGCGGAGCTGAATATTGACGTCATTTTCTTGAGGGGCTGCGGCGACGGTGATGTGGTGGTGGAAGATTATGAGATTTGGCCACACTGATTTTGAGTTAGCTGTTTGCTGTGATAAATTCCAACGTTACTAGCTCGCTATTTATATATACAGTGTTGTAGTGATTTGGCCTTCTAGTTCTAGATTTCTCTCCTTTCATTTTTTTAATTCAAAACGTGCATAACATTTCAACAGTGCTCAAGACAACAATCATTGTAAAATTCCAATTAAGGTAGGTACTACGTGATAGTTTCGAAAAATAAAGTAAAAATCTATACCTATTACTCCAATTTTACAACTCCTTTTTTTTAGTTGAGCGGGAATTCGCTATCGCTGTATTTAGTGTGGGTTAGTTAAACTCCCTGATACATTTGACCTCAGTAATATTTACAATTTAGCCATCTCCAATCAAACATTTTTATAAATTTTGATTAATATCTATAATATTCTTATTTATTTATAATTTTAAAGATAATTTAATTGTTTTAGTATATATATATAGGGTTGGATCCAGGTGAGAACTCATCTTTTTGAGAACTTGAGAACTATGCACGGGCATTATAAAGTTGATGAATAAAATCATAAAGTTGTGCATAACTAAAACATTCTAAAATTGTTGCACAACAAAATAATTTTAGAAAGTTTTAGTTATCACAACTTTATACCATTTCAATGCATCATCTTTAACGATTATGCATGGTTCGCAGAGTTCGCAAAAAAATGCTATTTTATTTGATCTACTCTATATATATATAGAGAGAGAGAGAGAGAGATAGAGAGAGGAATGATAAGATATGAATACAAATATTTGTAAGAAACAGAAATAAATCTTGACCCTTAATATAGGGAATCAAAGGTCCATATTAAATCGTAGGATTATTTTTATGTGCTGCAAATTATAACTATGTATGCTGCATAATTTAATTGTAGGATTTTTTAAAAGGACATTTTATATTTTGTTTATTTTCGTGTATCAGTTAATTTCCAATTTCTATGGGATTTGTTATCATCTAATATGGACATTTTTAGTTTAGATTATTTATTTTTACTTTAATTTTCATTTTTATGTTCCAGCCATAATTAATTACTTGTTCATCTCCATTTATTAATTTTTCTTCAAGAAACTATTAAATGGAAGTCCTAGATTTTTTTTGTTTGTTTTTTGGAATTTTTTGTTACACTAGTATAACGTTTTCGTTGCTTTGCCAGTTGAATTATGCTGTCTTTTTGTTTATTTTCAAAGTTACATTTATTTGTGTTATGGAATATTTTGCCAGTGCGACAATAAATTATGCTACATAATGTTTTAATGTGTGCTAAGTATTTGTTTATTATTAATAGCTAAAGAAAGGTAATATCTGTTATAAATATGCTACAGATTGTTTTATGTGCAACATATAAAATTCCACCTTCAGTACAAAAATAAATAACATACAACGCTTTATTGCACAAATAATACATTATTTTTAATTATATAGGTGCTATAGGTAGTTTCACTAGTACAACCATAAATACTACATGATATTCGATGTGTGCTATGTAATTGTTAAATATATGATAAAGAACAGTTAGTTTGTGCAACTATAAATTGAACAGAATATATGTTATAAATATGCTATATATTGTTTAACGCATGCAATAATCAACATTCCACCTTCAATAAAAAAAGAAAAAACATACTACATTTAATTCCACAAATAATGCAATGTTTTCATTATATGTATTACATAATGTTTAAACAATGTAATAAAAACTTACGGTACAAAATATTTAATGTGATGAGATTTGTGGATTTGGAAGAGGAAGATACCTAAAACTGAGGAAGGGGGTGAGATTTTGGAATGATTTTTATACGTTTTTTTTACCCCTATTAAGCCATATATAATAAATGGTGATTACATCATCAAATGATTTTAAATCCATCAGAACCATTTAATTTGGCCAAATCTATGGTTAAGATTATTTTTTATTTCTTATACATATAAGCATTCTAACCAGAACAAATGCATAAGTGCATTATATACATGCACACACATATAAAGTTATACATATGTATACATAAATACACTTTACAATGTAATAGTGCATCGTGAATTTACTTTACGTAAAATGCATGTGTATCATATGCATAACTTTATATGTGTTATGCATATATATAATGCATTCATGCATTGCTCTCATGTTCACATGTTAAGAAGTGTATATATATATATATGTACTCATTTATATATATATATATATATATATATATATAGAGAGAGAGAGAGAGAGAGAGAGAGAGAGAGAGAGTTAACGTAAGAATCATTTTTATCGTGAGAATGCGAGAATCCAGAAATGATGATTCAGTGTGAAAGTTGATGAATCCACTTGGAAAGTTATTGAATTCGAAAAAGTAAAATTTTCGCCCATCATGGGATTTGAATCCTGGGTGAAAATTCTGAATATATATAGGGAGTAGGTATTGTGTGGACACTTCTTATAGTGTAAACATGAGGACAAATATCAACCACTGATAATCAATATGAACGCTTCAGATTCCATTCATAAATTATGACGCAGATGCATAAATACATAATTATGTGTAGAAATATACATATAACTAATTTAGATGCACACTTAATAAATAATCATTAGATTTTCAAATCAAATGGATATGATTTGTTCTTATTTATGTATGTTAAAGATTGTATGTAAATGGACCAATCCATATATATATGATATGGTTAACGTGAGAACCATTTTTATCTTGAGAACGTGAGAACCAAAAAATGATTAATTCATTGTGAAAATTGATGAATCCGCTGGGAATGTTACTGAATCCAAAAAATAGAATTTTTGCCCCTCATGGGATTCGAACTTAGGTGAATTTTTTTTAAATTTGGTAATTCAGTAATTTTCTAAACGGATTCATCAACTTTCATAACAAATTCATTTGATTCTTAGTTTTTAGGATAAAATTGGTTTTCATTTGAACCTCTCTCTCTCTCTCTCTATATATATATATATATATATATATATATATATATATATATATATATATATATATATATATACTTTGCCCAATTATTTAAATATGTCCCCCATCAAAAATTCCGAGGCAAATATTTGATACACTTATTAGCAAATATGATTTCGATCTCAAATGTCGAAAGAATGAAGTTACAATGCGAGAAACAAATTTTACGGATGAGTCTATATAGATATCCGACATCGAAATTTGATGCAAGACAAAATGAAATAAATTTGCAAAGTCTAGGATATCTAAATAAAATGAGTATGTGTTGGTCTAGTGATAGAGTGATTGATTAAGGACAAATATTCGAGTCCTCCGTCACGCGTGTTTAAGAATTTATTTATCCCACAAAAAATAAAAATAAATTAAAGTTGAAATAAAAAGTTATATAAATTGAAGTCATAAATTACTAGTAGCCCTATTTAATGTAAGATAAGAATTCTTTTTCTGTTGATAATTCTTCAAAATTATGAAAATAATTGTCTACATTTGACTCGAATATTTTTTACATATTTGATATTTCTGCATGGTTTTCCCGAGATTTGGTATTCCTGGAGGCATCAGATGATAGCGGTTGCTGCAACCAGATTTTGGACGTGGCACCGGATTGCAGAGGCTACGGCCTGAGGAACCGGATAAAACATCCTACAGGGATCTTGTCGAAGATCTTTTGGTGATGCTGGACATGTTCGAGATTCCAAAGGTAAATCCATAAATAATAACAAAAGGTGTTCTTTTAGTTAATTTATAAAGAAGTGTTTACTTTTCATAATTGATAACACAAATGATTGAGGATTTTTATCATTATTACTAGGATTTCTGCAATTTTATTATTTTAATGAGATATGAATAACGCAAATTAGTTCAAATGATAGAAATTGTGAAGGGTATGAATCAAGCAAAATTAGCTCAAATGTCAAAAATATTTTTACATATTTTTAAGAAAATCGATACTTATTTAGTAAAGAAACGAGTTGCGGGTCTCATTATTTAGTTATTATAAGTTGCATAAATTGGTTTGGTTCTCCCATTTAAAGCTATGAATACTTTGTTTTGAAGGGTGTACAAGTAGGAATATGGAACTTGGATCCTGTCGAGATTTGTGAATTCAGGTTTATTTTTTAAGATCCGGATCTGCAAAAAATTGAATCCGATGGATTTAGATTGGATTTAGCCTATTCTTTTAATTTTTGGATTTTGATTGGGATCTTGATTTTTGAGATCATGATTAGGTCTTTATCCGATCTATGAATTCATTTACTTTGTAATAAATATAACTTGTATTTTAATGATAATCTAAAGTCCTAAGCATATATCCTTATTCGATATTTCTGTCTTCTACAAATCCTAATAATAATAATAATAATAATAATAATAATAATTGCCATTATCTTTAATTCTATATTATTATGAATTCTAATTAATTTAAAATTCATTTTGAAGAATCAATATACAAATGATTCATTTAGAACTAAATAATATAAAGGATATTGATTTTTGTACATATTATGTGATTACATAATACCTTTAAATTTTAAATTGAACCGGTTCAATTTTTTAAATCGATTTTATAATTAATTATATTATTTTATGACTAATATACCCTTTACATATTTTAAGCAATTATTTTCTTGTTATATTATACACGTTTATCTAGGAAAAATATCCTTACACATTTCCTTAAAATTTGCCACTATGTTTAATAGATTTGCATTAAAATTTGTTATTCATCAATCATCATTAATTTATTCATCCTAATTTTAATAGATTATTCCATACGCCTAAAATGTAACTTATTATTTCATAAATAAATCTCTTATTAATTAATCACGACAAATTAATCCTAATTTTTAGGAGAGATTTATAATGCTTCCTTAATTTAATTAAATAATCATCGTGCATAATCTTAAATTATTTCCTTTCTTTTTAGTATTTTTTAAATATTTTTTGGGAAAACTTGTATCTTTATATAAGAAATGTTTCTATATCTTATTTAAAATTTGAAACAATTTACAACTGCATTTTAGTTGTTTTTAATCTTAAATTATTTAATAGATATTGTAAGAAAATATGTATCCCAATTCATTAATTAAAATGGTAAGGAAATAGGGTGAATATTTAATATACTCTATAATTTGTTCGGTTGAAATATAAAATACTAGAGAAATGGTGTCTGACGTCCGACACCATGCGTTGGGTGTAAGACACCTGACAAAGGGCGTCTGTCGGCGTCGGGCGCACGATACCCGTCAATGGGCACCCGAAAACCAGCGTCCGACACTTGACTCCATGTGTCGGGCGCACGACACCTAACAATGGATGCCCGACGCATTGCACATGGTAAATGGTGTAAAACGTATGGTTCCTGGCACTAAGCGTCCAACTCACGACACTCAACTATAAAATTATAAATTAATGACAACTTGAATAAACTAAAACTAATAATTATGTAATGAATCAATATAATAGTGAGAATAATGTCATGTAGTGACAAAATTGTTCAATTATTTTGAATAATAGTATACTGTAGCATAAAAATTATGAGATTATGATGAAATTGATAGTAAGAATTTGAAAATTGATAGAAACCACTACAATTGTGATAATAGTGTCAAATATTTATAACATTGTTCTATTATTTCATAAATGTATTTACATAGAATAAAATTAAGAGATGCTAGTGTAATTGATCATAAAAATTTGAAAATTTATGAAATAACTATAATTGTGAGAATCATGTCACACATTGATCAGTAGTTTAAAATATTAATAAAAAAAATTATTTTTAAAGTAATGAAAGAATTATAAAAAAATTAAATTAGACCACTAGACCCTATACCCTAAACCCCCTATACCTCTAAATCCTAAATCCTAAATCCTAAATCCTAAATCATAAACCCCTAAATCCTACAATTTATTTCTATTCAAGTTTATTAAAACTAATTTTATTTAAAAAATTGGAAATATATAATATATGCATCAGACGCACGATACCCGACAAAGGGTAAGTGATACCCTGAATAGGCAAGGGCGTACAACATACGATTGCCGGCACCAAGCGCTAAACGCACTCAACTATAAAATCATAATTTAATGACAATTAATCTAAATTAATACTAAGAATGTAATGTATCACTATGATAGTGCATATAGTGTCACACTTTGATCACATTGTTCGATTATTATATCTAAGATCGATTTGAATGGTCTTGATCACTAGTTTAAATAAATAATTATTAATTCATTTGAAATGTTTGAAAAAATTAGAAAAATTATAATTATAATAAAGAAAATTGAAAGAAACCATTATGATCGTGCAAATGCATTGTATACGAAAAATCTTAAAACCTTACACTTGTATACCCTTAAACTCAGAAAGCCTAAATCTTAAATCCTTAAACCCTAAACCTTTAAACCCCTTAATCCATAATAATAATAATAATAATAATAATAATAATAATAATAATAATAATATGTACAAATTAAATGAATATCTATAATTATGTTTATAGTATTATACAATGACTATATTGATGAAACTTTATCATATTTTCATCATAATCATATTTATCTTCAAATATTTCAACTAAAAAAGTTGTTAAGCCTGTACTTATTTCGATTCGTTGATTATTTAATAATATCATTGAGTTTCCTATCAACTTTGTTCATTAATTGAAAATTCATTTAAGATCAAAATAATTATATAAGAGCAAATATACACGAAATGTATAAAAATAAATTTTTTCAATGTAATATTGTATTTGCCATTGTTGGATAAAGTGACAAAATACCAGGATTATGGATTATAGGTCTTAACGATGAAGTTAAATAAGTAAATTATAAATTTAAATAAATGAGTTAACTACTATAATTTTGAATTTATTGGAAAATAATATATAATATGTAAATCTATCAATAGCCTAATATGAATTATAAGATTTGTGGGTTCGTAAATTTTATAACCGATTCAAATCTCACTTTTTTAGACCCTATGATGGGATATGGCCCAACCGACCGGGTCCACTAACAGCCCAAACGAGCCGGGCCTAACGCCGATAGCAGCCCACGCGGTCGAGCCCAGGCGAGACTTAATCATGCCCAAACCCCAGCCCCGTAACCGCTATCCTCGGCCAATGGAGGGACGCCCAGTAACAGGTCGCGCCACCTCCACGTGGCGCACGAAGGCGAAAGGTCCCGGCCCGCCAATGGAAGGCATGCGGAGGAAGAGTCACACCACGACCAATGGAGAGGTCGGCGCGCCTGATGGCGGTCGGGCTGTATAAATAGAAGGAAAACCGATGTTAGAAGGGTTAGCAATTTCATCGAATACAAAGGCTTGTAACCAATACTCTATGCAAAGCTCTAGTAAAAGTATTGAGGAATCATTCCTCCGTGGGCGAGATCTCATTAACGATCGAACCACGTAAAAAGCCTGGGTGTTCTTTATTGCTTTATATAAATCTCGCACACTCACATAGCTAGATTCATCATTGGCGCCGTCTGTGGGAAACCCGAACAAGAAAGCTTCGTTTCCCTCTACAACTAAATGGCAAGAACACGCACAACCGCCGCCACGCCGACAACAACCGGCCGAGGCGACCAGTGGTCACTCGGCGTCGCGGAAGGAGATCGCGGACGCCACGAAGCGCCACACACGAGGGCAACATGGAAAATGTTTCCATACACCTCGTGACCGCCTCCCAACGTAGGGAAGATGTCGACCTCAACGAGGACGAGCAAACAGCTCATTCGTCCCACGAGGTCCTCGGCCGAGCTGTGGCGAGTTCCTCCACGCCAATCTTGGCGATTCAAAGCTTCTCAACCAGAGGACCAAAGGCGGGCCCTCGAGGGCCCCGATCAACACCACGGCCGCCTGCCGCCTCCCCATCCGGAATAGCGGATCCCACCTCAAGACGATAGCCGAGAACGCGCGATCGCGCCCGACGCTGGAGCCGCCGCCGCGGCGAGCCGCCGCCTCATTCGCGGCCGCCGCCGCACTCATTCGCGGGCCGCCACCGCATGGCGAGCCGCCATCATCGATCGCCCGCCGTCGTTCGCGGGCCGATCTCCACCTCGTCATGCCGACTGCAGAGCGGAGCAAAGCGAGGAGGAAGAAAGCGGTCGAACCCCCGGAGGACGATAGGCGTCGCTATCGATCCCCACCCTCCGTAAAGAGATGGCAACGATCTCCGGGGTTCGACCGATGCACGAGGATCATCTCCTTTCTCCGTGGAGATTCTAGACACGCCACCGCCCGTGATGCACGGCACCCAATATAGCGACTACGATGGCCTCGGAGACCCTCCGACTTTCTTTCGCCTACACCACCAACATGGCGAATCGAGGAATGGAAGATTTTCACATGTGCAAAATCTTCCCTAGGTGCTGGTCTCCAACGCACGACGTTGGTTCACTCGCCCGTCGTAACAAAGATACATCGCCTGTGACCTCATGGATCGCTTCAATGGCGCTTCTATCGAAGATGCCGCCCAGCAGCCTTCCTCCGACCTGCCACAATCCGCCAGGGCGGACGAGACGATGTCAAACTTCGTCTCGAGGTTCATCAAAGAGTCGCTCAAAATTGACGACGACAACGACCTCTACATCATCAACGCGTTGAAAATGGGATCCGACCGCTGGCTGAACAAAGAAATCACCAGGAGAAACCAAAGACGGCGAGTAAGCTTTGGAACACGGTGGACAACTTCGTCGAGGGAGACGAGTCGGATCGGAAGAAGCGGGAAATGCGGGACGAGCGGTCCGAGAGAAAAGCCGGATGGAGTCGAGGCGCGATCGCAGAGCGCCGGCGAGAATCAAGAGAGGGCCATCGAGTCAGGCTCGGACCTCGCCCAACCACGGCGAGCCCCCTACTCAAATCAAGGGCGGAAATATTCGAGCTCCACGCCGAGCTCTTCCCGAAACCCGCCCCTATGAAAGGGGGATCCAAGAAGAGGTCCACGGACGAGTATTGTGACTATCACCAAGGGTATGGTCACGATACCGAGGATTGCAGAAACCTGGGCTCACAGATCGACGAGCTCGTTAAAGGAGGGGCCCTCAAGAAATACCTCGGACGAGCTGGTCCAAGAATGAAAGCGCAAGGAATCGGAGGTGGCGACAACTGGGCCGACCCCGCGGGCGACCCAACTGAAGACGACGAGGACGAAGGTCCCAACGCTATGGAGCAGGTCTATGTTGTTACGGACCGCCTTCGGGACGACGAGGTCGCCCTCAAGAACGACGCCGAGGCCGGCCTCAAGAGCCAAGAACAAGCGACTCGGGATGGTGAGAACATAACGTTCTCCAGGAGGACCCGTGCCCAAGATCATGCCGCACTCAGCGCCATCACGATACAGGTGCGGTGGGCAACAAAACGTCCACCGGGTCTATATCGACATCGAGCCTCCGTCAAGATCATCTTCCGTAGCTGTCGGACAAGCTCGAGGTCGGAGGCATTCGGTACTCCGCGCCTCCCATTACGGAGCTTCACCAAGAGGCGATCCACCCGAGGGTCATTACCTTCCGTCACGGTGGGCGGGCTCCTGTGTCGGTCACCAAGGCCATCCGATTCTTCTGGTCCGAGCTCCCTCCGTACAACATCATCCTCGGGAGAGATTGGTCAGACGCCACCAAGGCCGTCTGTTCGGTCTACCACCTCACCGTCAAGATTCCCACCCCTGGAGTGCTCAAGATCCGTGAGACCAAACGGCGGCAAAAAGAATGCCTCGACTCTCAACTCAAGATGCGGCCTCGCCTGTGCATAGCAATTACGAGCCCCTGAGACCGACACCCGGGATGACCCGACCGGGGCCTCCAACTATACGACGATGATCCTTCAAGGTCATCCAGTCGGCACCTGTGGCCCAAAGCAGACGTCCGGCAAGACGTCATACGACTTCGAGAGAATATAGGACGTGTTTGCTTGGTCCCCGCCGATATGACCGGAGTGTCACCCGAGCTCATAACTCACCGCCTCAACATCGACCCGGCTACCAAGCCATCCGCGAAGAAAAGGATATTCGCGGCGGGCGCACCAGTCATAAGGGGACGAGGTGACTCAACTCAAGGCCAAGATCTTGTTCGAGGTCAATAACCGACCGGATGGCTAATCCATCGTGGTCCGAAGTCCGGGGTGGCGCGTGTGCGCCGATTATACCGACCTCAACAAGCATCGCCCAAAAGATTGCTACCCTTCCCGATATCGACAAGAAGGTGGAGGCATTGGTGGGCCACGAGATGTTCACTACGGATCTATACAGGGGTACCACCAAATCGATGAGTCCGGAGGACGCACCAAAGACCGCGTTCATCACCGACTTGCCTTTACGTCGGAAGATGCCGCCGCCTCAAAACGCCGGCTACTTACTGAGGATGGTGGATGCAACATTCAAAGACCACATCGGGAGATCGTCGAGGTCTCGTCGACGACATAGTAGTCAAAAGTCGAAATGAGAGTCACACCGACAACCTCGGCACCATCCTCCAACTCCTCAGGTCGGCCAACCTCAAACTCAACCCCCAGAAATGTACATTTATGGTGAAGACCGGCAAGTTCTTGGGATGCTGGGTTTCTCAGGAGGGCCTGAAGGCCAATCCCACCAAGGTGAAGGCAGTGCTCGACATGCAGTGCAAGGACCATCCGTGAGATCCACAAACTCACGGGTGCCTAGCCGCCCCGAGATTTCTCTCGAGCCGAGAAACAGCTCCCATTCTTCAAAATCCTGAGGAGGGCTCCGGACTTCGCCTGGCAGGAGGAACACCAGGCCGCCTTCTCGCAGCTGAAGGAGTACCTCGCCGACCTGCCGACCCTGTCCGCCCCAAAGCAAGGTGAATCTCTCTCCCTATATTTGGTCGCCTCGGACGAGGCCATCGCTGTGATCTTGGTGCGGGATGAGGTGGGGCGACAACTCCCATCTATTTTATCACCGAGCTCTCAAAGGACCGAGACAAGGTACTCTGCCTCGAAAAAGTACTGCCCTGTGAACGCCAAACGACGCCCGACTTACTTCCAAGCTCACTCCGTCAGTGCTAACCGACTTGCCTTGAGACAAGTCTTGTTGAAACCCGAGTCGTCCGGACGATAGCTAAGTGGGCACCGGAGCTCGGCGAGCACGAAATTTCAGACTCACCCGCATCGCCATAAAAGGGCAAGCTCTCGCCGACTTCCTGGTTGAGGCCAAATTCACCGAGGTAGGCTCTGCCAGCGAGGTAACTCCAGCTCCCGCCCCCACGGCGGAGGAAGCCGCCCTAACACCACCAGATGGTTGCTGGCGGATGTACGTGGACGGAGCATCGTGCAAGACAGGCAGCGGGGCGGGCATCCTCCTCCTCGGCCCGAGATAAGCAAGTCACCCACGCGACCGGTTTACCTTCCCGACCACCAACAACGAGGTGGAGTATGAGGCCCTAATCTCCTGACTCACCGCTAAGGAGCCGAGGGTGGATGAGATCCAAATCTTGGCGATTCCCGTGTCGTCGTGAACCGGTGTTAGGCAACACGAGGCCAAGGAGGACCGAATGAAACAATACCGAGAAGGCAAAGGAGATGTTGACCTCGTTCGGTACTTCAAGATCCACCGAATCCCCGAGGAAAATAGTGGCCGACGTCCCGCAAGTTAGGCTGCGTCGTCAACAAGTCCACCATGGAGGAGATTCGCTCCAAGTATAGCGAAGTCCCACGTCGGCGTCACCACGAGATAGAGCCGAATCGATGTCTCCACGAAGGCTACACCGAACACGGTGCACTACCTTCGATCGGCTCGAAGCGAAAAAATGATGGCAAAATCCCGTATATCTCATGCACGAGGCGCTCTCTCACCTAAGTCTTACCTTCAACCCCTCCTGAGATGCCTCGGGCGAGAAGAAGCCGACTACGTGCTCAACGAAATTCACCGAGGGTCTTGTGGAAGCCACATCGGGTCGCGAGCACTTTCAAAGAAGACGCTGAGGTCGGGATATTACTGGCCCACCCTTGTACAAGATTCGGCCGAGCTCGTCAAGAAGTGCCCAAAGTGCCAGATTCACTCCACGCCAAAAGCCTCGGATCGATTTGAGCGTACCGCAGAGTTCGTGGCCTTTCATGCGGTGGGGATCGACATCGCCGTCTGCTCGACCGAGCACCGTGTCGCCCGATATTTAGTCGTAGCCATAGACTACTTCACAAACGGGTCGAGGCCGAGCCACTTTCGAGCCTCACGAGCAGAAGGATTCAAACCTTTGTGTGGAAAAATATAGTCTGCCGCTTCGGCATACCGCACATCCTGGTCTCGGACAACGGCACTCAATTCGTCGACAAAAACTTCAAGGAGTGGTGCGAAGAGCTTCAGATCGATCAACGCTTCACCTCGGTCGCACACCCGCAAGCGAATGGTCAGACCGAGGTGACGAACCGCACGATCGTACAAGGATTGAAGAAGAGGCTGGATCGAGCTAAAGGCGACTGGGCTGAAAATCTCCTCAAGTCCTCTCGGGTCCCACAGACCACACCTCGGACGGCGCACGTGGACCCCTTTAGCCGGTCTATGGTAACCGAGGCCATACCGCCGAGATCGGCGCCAAGCCTCGCACTCTCCACTCGACCGGCCGAACGAGAAGACTGCGGACCAACCTCGACGCCTCGAGGAGAAGCCACGAGCTCGCCTTCATAAACGGCCAAGTCAAGGCCCGTGTCGCACGGTACCACAACAAACGGGTCAAAGCCTCCAAGGCCCATGTGGGAGACCTCGTCTGGGAATAATGAAGCCGATGAGCCGAAAGTCTTAACAAGCTGGATCCGACATGGAAGGCCCGCATCAGCGCTCACGAGGACCTCGGCAAAGGGGCTTACAAGTCGCTCACTTGTCAGGCACTTGTCCCCGAACTTGGCACATTATGCATTTAAGGAGGTATTTTACATAGCTTCGATTTAAAGTCGGCATCATGTTACTTCCTTAATTGCTTTACCGAAGTGCGATGTTGATTACATGTTCAATAAAACACTTGTTTTATAATGAATATTTCACTTCGCCTCGTACATATGTGAACATCTGTTTGGATACACCACATTTAAACCTTCACAAGGGACGCCTTACGAAGATGAAAATCCCACCAAGTAGGGTAAGCGTCTGATTACCCATTAAGTTGACGCTCTACGCAGCGCATGATTACCCATTAAGTTGGGCGCCTACACGCAGCATACAGACACCCATTAAGTTGGGCGTCACATGCAAGCGACATCCGCACCGATCTCGCCATCTCATACCCCTTTATTTGGGAAGATATGCACTCTGGTACAAAGTCTAAATGCATTAACGACTACAAACAAAGTACCAAGCCATATACAAGACAACCTAAGCTTCTTGAGCTCGTTTATACCCCTTTATTCGGAAAATACATACCTATGTATACGGTATAAATACATTTACGACCAAAAGCGAAGTCCTAAGTTATGTTTGTACCTCTCGAGGGAAAATATACACTTGAAACGAGTTTAAATACATTTATATCTACATAAGGTCCTATACTATACATATCCTCATTCGGGCTTAGGGCTCTGCCCGCCAGACTGCCAAGCCGCACCACCCCTCTACAAAATCTCCAGCCGACGATGTATGCAGGAACGAACTCGTGCCTTCACCCGGTCGATAAGGCCGAATCACCATGGCTCGCTCCCGAAGCGCCGGGCGCTGGCTCGAGAGGCGGCCGGACGGAAGCATCGACCTGTGGTCACCTTCACCCGCCTCCCGACACTTGAGTGGCGCAGACGCCAAGACGGGCATTCCGGCGGTGGGGATGCACCGAGGTCACACCGACCGGACACCGGTCGAGTACTACCGACCCCTACCACGCTTCTTCCCCGCCGACCGAGGTCCCGGTCGCCGTCCGCCTCCCGCAGGATCGCCCGGATAATCCGCCCCCTGCCGACCCATCAACCTCAGCACCTCGGCATGATCGGAGTAGCCGCCCGCCTCTGCGGGTTCTTCTATGATCGGGTCGGCGGAGCCCGCCAGGCCTCGCCGCGCCGGGCATGCGACGCTTATGCGGACGACATCATACATCTCCATAAACTTCACCACGGAGTTGACGCAGGCTTTGAACTTCTTGCTGTTGGGCCCCTCCTCATCCCTTAGCACCATGCCCTCCGCCAGCAAGCTCTGGACTCGGTCGTCAGCTTCGGATATGGTAGTCCCACCAGCCGGCGGATCGCCTCTCGTACTCTGCATGGTCCTCCGACAACCGAGCGAGCCTCGCAATCAATTCAGTTGTTCCGACCGCATCAAACGCCCTTGATAGCGTCGGCAGATATGTCCGCCCACGGACTCCGCCTGCGCGACCTTCAACTTCGCGCCTGTTCTCGGCGAGGCGGGCCACTTCCGATCAGCCTCGCCCAACTTCTTCTTCGGATCAGCAGACGGCCGAGCCGACTTCCATAGTGGCCAAAACTTGGGTCATTTCGGCACCGGCTCCTCCAAAGTACTCTTCGTCTTCTCAGCCAAGGCACCTCGGACCTCTTTTAACTTTGTCAACAATTCATGGTCAAGTCCGATCCATTCAGGTGCGGAATACTGAAAATAAACAAGACAACACAAATCTTCAAAATATTGCGTTTATTACTCAACAAAGGAAAAATTATTACAAAGACTCAGGGTCCTATCGACCCCGGCAGTTCACGCTATTACATCGTCCACTGACCTCAGGCCTATGGCCGGTCTCGACGACCTCGATGCTCCTGCGGCCGCCCACCGCCGGAGCTCAGGCCCGCCTCCTCCCGCCTCCTCCCCCTCCTCAGCTTCAGCCCGGACCTCAGCAGGAGCTCCTGAAGCTCGCGATCCTCGTCCTCCTTACACTGGGCGACGACCTCAGCGGTCGGAGGTGAGCTGGATGCCGAGCCTCAAAGATCGAAAGCGAGTCGGCCAAGTAGATCACCCGGGCGTAAGCTTTGTCCACCTCTCTGGGTCGACCTCGGTCCACCCATGCTTCACCTTATCAAAATCGGGCATGGCCGGTGCCACCTTCCCAGTGATCCGACACCACCTTCGCTTCAGACGGCGGCGAGATCGGCAATGAAAGTCGAGAGCTCTCCGACTCGATGAGCCGGCCGGCAAAGCCCCTCAACAAGGGTCCTCGGTCGGCCACCTTGCACCTCGCGTCGGCGAGTTCCTTCTTCGCCCGCCAGCCCTCCTTCACCTCCTCGACCTTCCCAGGCGGCCTCCGGTGCCAGTGCCTTCTTCTTGGCGGCTTCGGCAGCCCTCCCGCCTCGAAGCCTCGCGCCTCGGCTTCGCCCGCAATGGCGCGGCGGTCTCGGCTCGCCCAGCGCAGCAAGCTCCGTTCAGCGCCTCTTGCCGGGCCGAGCTCTCGGCAGCAAGCCGGCGGCGACCTGCAGCCCCCGGCTGGCTGCAGGCTCCCCATCATCGATCTCCCACCGAAAAGGAGATGCACAAGTCAATAACCGATTGCAAGCAAACAAATCTTAATATGAAGAAGCTCACGCACTCGGGGAGGATGCGGCCAAGCTTGGGGCGGTACTCAGACTCAGCGCGGCCCCGAGGTCGAGACTCCGATGCCGGGCTAGACCCGGCTCGAGCCCACTCATCACCGCCCATGTTGTCCACCTTTCGGCCCCTACTAGGTCCAGCCCGCCTCTGCTTTTCTTCACCGGCTCACTTGCGGCGATGGTGAGCCCACCTCATCCTCAACTTCAACTGCACAAAAGAGAAAGACACATTAGCACAAAGAAAATAAAGCGAATAAGGACTAAGAAAAGGGGATGCCTCACCCCGTCTGGACCCGGTCCCGACGCTTCCGACCGAAAATACTCGGCCCCTTCTTCGGATCGCCCTCTGTAACTTATGGATAAGATCTCACCGCGCCGCTCAACAACTCCTCCATATGGCCCAAGGGGCTTGATTTTCGGGTCCACCAACATGCGTGCGATACCCCACTCATACCTCGGCTCCCCCTCAGCCCGCAGAAAGAAATACCTATTCTGCCAATGGGACACCTTGGAGGGGACGGCTACCTTAAATTTCAGACGGGGTGACAGATAGTACACCCCTCCTATGGTCTTCACGCTAAAAAAGCGCATCAATACCTCGAAGGACAACTCCTCGGCAATGCCATAACAAGAGAGCCCCAGCCCCACCAACGACCTAACGGAATTCGGGGTCAATTGACAAATGGGGATCTGGAAATACTCTTGAAGGCTAAGATAAATGGGGACGGAGGGTACCAAGACACTGCCTCAAACCGCCACATAGACAAGAACAAACCCTCCGGAGAGCTATCGCCTATCGTCCGGATCGCAGACACCACCACGCCTCCCGGAATCCCAGACTCCTAACAACTTCAAAAGTTCTGCAACGTCAAATCCGACCTCGCCGCGCCCACCTTCATACCATCCCATACAGAGGATACCGGCGGAATACTAGAACTCAGCCCTACAGACCTACCCAAACCATTGTAGCACATATAGTCTCTTACACCGGGCAACTCACGCCCAGAACCCGAGGCGGAAGGGAACTTTCGGGCGAAGAAGAAGAAGAAAACATACTTACTTTTCAAAGTAGTATACTGGCTACTTGGAAAATCGGGATCAACTCAGAAAATCTCTCAGAAATTCTCTCTCAGAATTTTTAAGTGTCGAAGAAGAAGAAAGTGAACAGTTGCCTCTTTTGCGCCTATTTATAAGACTAGGGGCGCCTGCAAATTGCCGTTTCAAATTCAACACGCCTGCGTGATTGGATGTGCGTTACGTCGCACGCGGTTCGAGTGCTCAACTACCACCGGCGCGTATGACGACGCCGGGATAGGACGGCCGCCACTCGACCTAGCAATCATTATACGGACCCGGCGTCCTCCGGATGGCGGCGCCTCGTCGCACGCCCGTCCTTCCCACAATGCCAAGAAATCCATCCGGACCTCGGCGCCTGTCGGCGGCTTGGCCTCACGGAAAGCCTACAACCAGATCGGACCTCGGCTAACTAGGCCGCGAGTGCATCGCGGCCCGAGACACACCACGGCATCCCGAAAAGGCGGTCGCTCGGTCGGACATCGGCACCCACCACAGAGAAACACCACTGCATCCGCACTCGGCGTAACAAACGCAGAGGCGCGATATCTAGGTCGGACCTCGACTTCCTTCGATGCCACATCTCTCAGTTCGGCACCAGAAGACCATCACACTAAAAGGACAACAACTCCAAGGAACAACTTCAGCCAAGCCACACCTCACCTCGGCGAAGCGCCTTCTTCACTCCACCTCGGCCTCGCTGTCCCTCGGCTATTCGGGGGGGGCTATGATGGGATATGGCCCAACCGACTGGGTCCACTAACAGGCCCAAACGAGCTGGGCCTAACGTCGGTAGCAGGCCCACGCGGTCGAGCCCAAGGCGAGACTTAATCATTGCCCAAAACCCTAGCCCCCAGAACCGCTATCCTCGGCCAATGGAGAGGACGCCCCAGAACCAAGGTCAGGCGCCACCCTCCACGTGGCGCATTTAAAGGCGAAGGTCCCGCTCCGCCAATGGAAGGCATGCGGAGGAAGAGTCACACCACGACCAATGGAGAGGTCGGGGCCTCTGATGGCGATTGAGTGTATAAATAGAAGGAAAACTGATGTTAGAAGGGTTAGCAATTTACTGAATACAAAGGCTTGTAACCAATACTCTCTGTACGAAAAGCTCTAGTAAAAGTATTGAGGAATCATTCATCCGTGGACGTAGATCTCATTAACGATCGAACCACGTAAAAAACCTGGATGTTCTTTATTGCTTTATATAAATCTCGCACACTCACATAGCTAGATTCATCACCCTATATTTTTGGATGTAACCAAAAAAATCGAATCCACATCAGAACCTAATAAAATTTGATCCAAATTATACCGATTATCATTGCTATATGAGTTGTGACAGTTTGTTATTTTTTCCACCTCAAAATAACTTGAAATTATGTATATAATGCATAGTTTCTTGTGTCAATTTGAATCGCGTTTCATCGTTTCAAATAACGAGGAGGGCATTTTGTCAGACCAAATGCTCATTTTATTATTACCAAAATCTATCTTTACATCATTGGATATGTTTTTATATTAGGTAATTACCTACCGAAGAGTGTAGAATATCTTTAGCTGTACTTATGCTATTGGTTTTACATATTTGATAAATAAGATAATATGAAAGTCGCGAAGTACCGCTAGGATATTTTAACGGATATATGGGTGGCTTTTTCAGTAAATCCATTCAAGCGGTGGATAACTTTTAGGTAAATATCAATTTAAATTCTAAATAATATATATTTTATTAAAAATATTTTGAATTTTCAAAAATATTTATTAAAATCTCAAATTATTATATTTGATATAAATTAAAACCTCAAACTATCATATTTTTGATATAAAATATGATAGTTTGGGGTTTTAATAGATATAAAATATGATAGTTTGAGGTTTTAATAGATATTTTTAAAAATTCAGGATATTTTTGATAAAACATGTATAGTTCAGGGTTTAAATTGATATTTACCTGACTTTTAAAAGAAAAGGGCAAACATCTCTTTAAAATTTTAAATTATTTTAGTGAATATCGATTATATCATAAATTATCATAAATATATTTAAAAATATTAAATTATCGATTTTATATTACTTGTACTTCCCATCTACGACTTCCAAAAGGTAACGTGACTCACTAGATTGCCACCATGTAATTTGATTTTTTTTAAGAACATCATACATGACACAAATAACGTCATTGGATTGTTAAATGCAATATGGTAATTTGACGGATCACGTCAATTTTTTAAAGCCAAAAATAAAGGGGACACATTTGATATAATTATTCAAGATCAAAAAATATATTTCTGATAGTTCAAATTATAATTATTAGTGACAAATACTTCAAAATTTAAGGTGATCTCTCCTCCTTTAGCAGAATAAATGAAATTGATACGAAGATCGATGCGTGTTCTATCATATCGTCGTCGAAACCCTAAGTGATGAATATAGACGAGTGTAAACAGGATTACAAAATTCAAAGATTTGGCCACACTGCTTTTTGGCGTGAGAAGGCCTTCCCTAATCCCTTTGGCTGCTTGTTTTGATCAATGTGCTCCCAATTTACATACACGTAGACAGTAGTTCGACTCCAGTAGTGATTTGTTTTAGATAAGCTTCTTAATTAATTCATCGTCTTCTTAATAAACACGTGTACTCTCTTCGGATTCTAGATTAATTACTCTCCTTTTCTTACCTTTTCAACTTTTTAATTAACTAAAAACGTGCATCAAATTTCAAAAGTATCTCAAGACAACAATCATTGTGAAATTTCAATTACACATTAATGTTATAAGGTAATGATATTTTCACCACAAATTGTAAATATATAAGTTACATATTATATAATTGTCGTTATGTAAAACATATATATTTTATTGTGCTTTTAAGAGACTTGACAAAAGTGAGTACTCCCATAAGTGTCACGAGGTTCCAGCACGAATTATATAATGAAGTTTTCATGTATAAAAAGTCCTAGCTAAAATAAATATCTAGAAGATCTTCTAAGATATATCCATAAGATCTTTCAAGATACATCTTCAGTATTTGTTTCTTTATTGAAGAAGGATTTGTTCTCCTTCCACATTAAGAAAATTGTTCAACAAAGACAACTCTTGAAGATATGAGATCATGCAAGTGAACCCTATATATACATGAATGTGTCAAGCATTCAAACTTGCAGGAGAATGAAAAAAGCAGATCGTGTGAATAATTCAAAGATTCTACCTTGATTATTCGTGCTCACAAGTTATTCCAGTTTTGAATGAAATCACTTGTAAAGAGTTGTTAGTTCTTAATGTTTCTACAATGTACGTATTCCAATTTTTGTTTTAGTAGAAGAATGCTTGTAAGGTAAACACTATTGAGTGTTTTTTACAAAAGAGTTGTGATACTCTTGGTTAAACGTTGCTTGTACGCAGATCTTTTCACATTCAAGTTGGTACGTGGTGCCTAAGAATGCGGGAAGAAAATGAGGAACAACAACCAAACGATGGTCCTCTAAAGCTGGCTGTGAAAGTGATGATGAAGACTCTGACTTCAAGACTTTTTCTAAATATTATGATTTCATGCACAAGAAATGTAGTGTCTTGACCAACCAACCTGCAAAAGTCACTAAGGAGAAGAACGAAGTTGTTGCCCTGAACGAGATTCTAAAGAAGGATATAGTCTTGTAGCAACAAGAAAGTGAACTCAAAAGAAAAGAACTCGAGCGTCTCCAGAAAATGATCAAGGTGATGAACAATGGAACAAATAAATTGAACTTTGATACTTGTTGTATATTTGATTGAATTTTCAGGAAAATTGAGATAGATTGGAGATTTTACCCTTCATAAGAGTTGAAGTATATCGCGATACGAGTTCGTGAAGCAAACGGATCGAAAATCGGAGCTCAGACGAGAGAGAACGGACCGATGCAAAATCGCTGCGCGAGAGGCCCTGTGGCCGCGGGTTGAGAAGGTCCAGAAGACCGTTTTTCAGTGCATCACCAGCGACCAAGCCCGCGACCGCGGCTATTCGAAGTAAATTTTATAACCGTTGAACCAGCGGGCCTGGCCCTAAACCGGTGGTTCTGAACCGAACCGGGACCGGCGGACCTTAGGCCCGATCCTAAATCGGTTTCTATCTGTAGGGCCGGGCTCGGGCCTCGGCTTTTCGAACCGCCGAACCGGTGGGCCCTGCCCTAAATCGGCGGTTCTGAACCGAACCGGGACCGGCGGGCCTTAGGCCCGACCCTAAACCAGCTTCTATCTGTAGGGTCGGGCTCGGGCCTCGACTTTTCGAACCGCCGAACCGGCGGGCCCGGCCCTACAACATGTCTAGTGCTAGTTAATCTGAAGGAATCAATCAACTATGAGCCTATGAAGCAAAAAACAAGCAAACTAATTTTCTAGTAACCTATATTCCCGGCAAAAGTTCATATCCAGAGTTTCAAGAGCCAATTCATGCTTCTCATATTATACTAGACACGAGCAGGTCTATAGTTGTTGCCTATATCTAGACATGTTGTAGGGCCGGGCCAAATGGTTCGATGGTTCGAAAAGTCGAGGCCCAAGCCCGGCCCTATAGATAGAAGCCGGTTTAGGGTCGGGCCTAAGGCCTGCCGGTCCCGGTTCGGTTCAGAACCACCAGTTTAGGGCCGAGCCCGCCGGTTCGGCGGTTTGAAAAGCCGAGGCCCGAGCCCGACCCTACAGATAGAAGCCGGTTTAGGGTCGGGCCGGGCCTAAGGTCCGCCGGTCCCGGTTCGGTTCAGAACTGTCGGTTTAGGGCCGGGCCCGCCGGTTTGACGGTTCGAAAATTTACTTCGAATAGCCTCGGTTGCGGGCCTCGATCGCGGGTGATACACTAAAAAACGGTCTTCTGGACCTTCTCGACCCGCGGCCGCGGGGCCTATCGCGCAGTGATTTTGCATCGGTCCATTATCTCTCGTCCGAGTTCCGATTTTCGATTCGTTTGGACTCACGAACTCGTATCGCAATATACTTCAACTCTTATGAAGGGTACAATCTCCAACTCTATCTCAATTTTCCTGAAAATTCAATCAAATATGCAACAAGTATCAAAGTCCAAGATTTTAACAAACTAAAGCTTAAACTTTTGATAAACATGTATTTTCTATGGATAAACATTATAATAACACACTCAAAATTATAGAAACTACATGTTTATCAGTTGTAAATATTTGTAAACTACTAAACTTTTAAATATTTTTAAATTTGTAAGTTGTAAATGATTTTTTTTATGTTTGAACTTGTAAATACTTTGTATTTTTGCATTTGTTAAAATACGTATAAATATGTGTCAACACTTTGCATTTTTCAATAAATGATGAGTAAAATTACATAAATCCGTTTAGGACTTTTACATAGGGATGAAATAATAATAATAATAATAATAATAATAATAATAATAATAATAATAATAATAATAATAATAATAATAGGACTTGAGCTCAATTTAATTTCTAAAATTGAGTTGCCTACATATCCTCATAATCATAGAGGAATCAAAGTTCACGTAGTTTTTTTTTAATTTCTAAATGCTCTACTCCGCACCCGATTCCGATCGATCCGTTTCGGTGAAGGCCTCGTCTTCGCTCTCGTTACCATCATCCCATTGAGGTTCTTGAGCTCTAAGGTCGGCCCTACACCAATCATCGAGCAACATTGTAGCTTCAATGTTCGCCGGCTTTATGTTGCTTCTTCTTTGATCAAGCATTAGTCCTCCAATGCTAAATGCTTGTTCAACGGATCTGATGGATCCGGACGGACAAATAACTCCTTTGCCATGATTGAGAGGATTGGGTACTCCCATTTTTTCGACCACCAGTTCAAGACATCGATCGAAGGACCGCTATCTTCAACACCAAAGACAAAAGGAGTTTGCAAATATATATCTAATTCACTATTACCTTGTCCTCTCGGCCTTTCGAATGTTCTATTTTGGTACATCGAAGTCATTTGTTGCACCAAAGGGTCAAACTCATTCATATCAAAAGGAAAATTAATCGTAGACATCATAGAAGAAGGAGGTGGAGTTTGAATATCATCATTACTACCATATTTCGACTTATATTCTTGAAAAAGATTTCTTAAATTCTTTTCAAGATCATATTTGATATGATCTACATTTGGGAGATCAAAAGAAACTAATTCTCCTTCTATACTAGCACCTAGAAAATCCATTTGCCTAAAAGCATCATAATAAAGATTAAGCATTTGACAAACACCATCATATTTCCATTTAGGATCTAAACACTTAACAACCAAAAAAAATTGTAGGTATCTCCCTAAAATAGTTTAGCCACTTTTTAACCATAAAATAAATTACACAACATAAAGATGGTTTAGTAAAACAACTATGAAAAGACATGGCAATATGCATGCAATGTTCTAAAACCATAACGGAAGTGAAATAATAAACTCCCGATAATTATTTCGTTGCACCATGAAATACCTTTAACAATCGATATAAATCCATGCAAGCATCCCAATGAGACTCATTAAGATGTAATTGAATAGTTGTAAACTCTTTTCTAAAAAATCACATAAATGACCCTTATATGCAATAGTCTTATGAAGCATTTCATAAGTAGAATTCTAATGATGAAAACATCAATTTGAAACATGAATAAGAAATATTTTTTATACGACAATATTTTTGCCATCTCTTCCCACAAGTTTTTGAAGCATGCAAACATTTGATAGCATTTCTAATAGGAGTAACGGAATCTTGAAAAATACTAAATGCATCTTGAACACATAAATTTAAAATATGACAAATGCATCTAGAATGAAAGTATTTTCCTTCAAAAGAAGGTGCACATGCTTCAATAAGTTGAGGAATACTAGCGGTGTTTGCCGAAGCATTATCAAAACCAACGGAAAAAATTTATTAATCAAGAATACTCATTTAACACATCGATTATAATATTAGCAATACCTAAAGCAATATGAGGCTCTTCAAACTCTCTAAAAGCAATTAAACATTTTTGCATAACCCATTTCGAATCAATTCAATGACAAGTAATACCCATATAAGAATTCTTATTATAAGCATCCGTCCAAACATCGGCACAAATAGAAACTTTATGACCTAAACGAACCAAATATTTCATTAAATCATGTTTTTTTTTCCATGCATTGTCTCCTAATCTTCTTAAGCATATTGCTTCTACTAACTTTGCATGAATTAGGACCAAGTCCCGCTTTATAACATTCTTCGTACGTAACTCTATCGGCATAATTAAAAGGGAGTTTTTTCATAGAACAATATCTAGCCATCACATCTTCATATTTTCCTTTATCAAATTTAAATAAAGCGGACGTACCAGTTGTGGAATATTGAGAATGGGTTTGAATTTGAGCTTGGTTCGTTGATATTCCATACTCATGAGGATGAAAACCCTCCATGTGCCTATTGGGCGTTCCATAACCTCCTTTCTCGATCCATTTGTAGGTTTTCGTGCAATAGTTGTAATAAGCAATGTATCTCTTTCGATCGTCGGGAAGAGGAGGTTCGCCTTTCACTTCCACTTTTCTAAATAAAATATCACAAGATATTGTAAGAACTATGAATATGAAATTAAAATTATGAAACTAATTTATAAGAACTTAAAAATTTACTTACCTAAAGTGCTTTACAAAAATGTTGGACTTAAGTTCCTTTGATTTTGGTGGTTGTGGCGGCTTATCTTGGTCAAACTCGTCATCTCCGTCGCCTTCTTCATCGTCGGCTTGGTCGTTCGAGCCTAGTTCATCGAAATGGGGACTTCTTTCCATTCGATGCACTATTTCATAAAATCGAGCATCTTCTTCGGCTTGTAACCCTTCGGCAACTTACCTTGAGATTTCCTCCGCCGCTAAGGCCCTTCGTGAACGTTGAGTTGGATAGTCTCATCCCTCACTTTGAGCTCCTTCATCGATGGCCTTTCCCTTTTCTTTGTTTGATCGTTTGAAGAAAGACGTGATGAAGTGAGAAAGTTTGAGAGTTTAGAATAAGAATGAGAGATTGAGAGTGAGAATGAGAGCTTGAAAATTGGATGTAAATGAGTGAATTAAGGTTGAGAAATGAGAGATTGAAGTGAGGATAGAGTTAGGATGAAGGATATATTTATAGGAGTGTATTTTGGGGTGGGATTGAAAAATAGCCGTTTATGGCCGTTGGAGGCCCTTGGTTCGACCTAGGCCTAGGCACGGTTCCAACGGCTCTAAGGAGGCCCACCGGTTCCAACGGCTCTAAGGAGGCCCGACGGTTTGGCCCTAGGCCCGCCGGTTAACCACCGGTTCTGGCCTCTTTTCACTCGAACCGAGCCCGGCCCTAGGCCCTAGCTCCCACCGGTTCAGGCCCGTTGACCGCCGGTCCGGGCCCGAACCGTTGACTCTAGGGCCGGGCCTAGGGCCGAACCGGCGGTCCCGAATGCCCTTGCATGTCTACCTATATCCCTTAACACATTTAAAAACAGTCAACTTTACAAGGGAAAAATAAACATTTGAAAAATATTAGTTATGTTGTAGCGGTCTTTTGATTAAATCCATTTATTTGCTCTTCAAATTCTAGGTAATCAGCACCTGGAGGAAACATATATCCTGAATGTATATGTGAAATTTTCTATCAAAATTTTCTCAAAGTTGAAGGCCTACATATTCAAAAGTGCCAAATTTCCTTGAAAATGAATACAAGCAACAACTGCAGGAAAAATAGTTAAGGATAAACTAAGATTTGACAGTTTAAAGAACATACTGTTGATAATGGCCAACAGAAGATCATCTTTTCGTACACCAAGAGATTCCCTAATATGCTCCCGAAGGACCCTTCTAGCAATACTGTCTTCGGCTACTTCCATCAACTCTTTGCTATTCCCAAGGTGCACAACATAGGTCTCAGGCATCTTAATCCTGCACCATTGGGATGGAAAGAAAATATTATCTCTTAGAATTGTCGATGTAGAACAATAAAATATAAAGATATGTAGGAGAAAAGTATAGAGACATGTAGGAGAAGCGTAGTAGTTATTTTATTCATCACTGCATAAAGCACCTATATATAATAGGTGATACTAAGGTAGATTGGGTACATAACCAATGTGAGATAGTTCACTTATATATATAATACAAGATACTAAGACAGATTGGGTACATAACTAAAGTGGGATAGTATTCTACAACACTCATCCTCAAGCTGGAGCATATATATCGATCATGTCTAGCTTGGTGTAAAGTTCTGAGAATCGATTCCTCCTCAAGGAATAAAGAAGACATCAACAATAATAGTAACAGTAGAAAGGCAAAGTTGTAGTCATAACCGAGCAAAGTCGGTATAGTTGGTTGTGGCAGAATAACAGGATTACGACGACAACGACATGCAGAAACCGAACAAAATCAGCAGAGTAGTTGGTAGTAACAATCGAGCAAAGTCGATAGGGCAGTCGGTAGCAACCGCAACAGAACAGGACTGTGGCAGTGGAGACAGGTAGAAATCGAACAAAATCGGCAGGGCAGTTGGTAGTAGTAACCGAACAAAGTCGGTATAGCAGTGACAACAACATGCATCTGCTTTAAACAAAATAGTAGGTAGTAGCAATCGAGAAAAATCGATAGGGCAGTTGGCAGCAACCACAGCAGAACAGGACTGCGGTAGTGGAGACATGTAGAAACCAAACAAAATCGGTAGGGCAGATAGTAGTAGTAACCGAACGAAGTCGGTACAGCAGTGACAGCAACATGAGTCTCCTTTAAACAAAATAGTAGAGTCAGATCAGAGCGGCAGCAGTGGAGCAAATTAGGACAGAGTGGCTCCGGTAGCAACGACATAACAGATTAGGGCAGAGAGGGATTGTGGATTCGTCCCCGCTCTGATACCATGTAGAACAATAAAATATAAAGATATGTATGAGAAAAGTAGAGAGACATGTAGGAGAAGCGTAGTAGTTATTTTATTCATCACTGCATAAAGCACCTATATATAATAGGTGATACTAAGGTAGATTGGGTACATAACCAATGTGAGATAGTTCACTTATATATATAATACAAAATACTAAGGAAGATTGGGTACATAACCAATGTGGGATAGTATTCTACAACAATCTATAAGGAGAAACTGGAAAATAGGTACCTAATGGGATGCATTCAGGAAATTCTTACAAAATTGCAGTATTGAAAGATAAAAGGCTGCATGGTAGTAGAATAGTGAAGTCAGCTAAGACATGAATCATCTTGTAAAATATTCTTTTTCTAAATTTTTTTGCAGATACACAAAATCATTCAAGATTCGAAACCACCATGATAAGCATCTTATACAAGATGTGAAGTGGAATACCCTAATCGTTTATGAGTTCGGTTCTTCCAGTAGTCAGCAGTAGTCTGTGAATCAATCATTGCACCTGCAACAAAAGGGAGGTGCTTCACTTACTCCAGTTTGAAGTAATGTCCTCGCATTTCATGAATCCACCACAAAACTTTGGGGATTACACTAGCAACATTTTCTTGGAGCACAACATCCAGCCACTTCCCAGCCACGGCAGTATTTAAAATGACTAGATCAGCTTTAAGAGCTGCATCAACAGTTTCCTGCCCCTTAGCAAACATGATCTGCATTGAATGACAAAATCACTATTATGGTTCTGATGCAATAGATTCTGTTTAATAATACTGCTTAATTAGGTTGTTATCAAGATTATGAGCTGCATTCTACCTCCACTCCTCTGTCAGTCATTCTTTGCTCCAAACTAAAAATCACGTCATCTGAATCTGACTCAGCAGGCTTCTGACTAGTGATCCAGACAACTCGTGTACCAACAACTCTTAACAGCAATGCAAGCTCCATTAGTAGTAAAGGTCCACCGGTCGAAGTTTGTAGGAAAATGAACTTATCATTTCAGTCTCTTGTTATAGATGTATTTCCAAAAAATTGGTTTTGTCTTTGTTAGAGTTATCTTTAACTCCATTAAACTTTCTTAATTGTTATTTGTTTTGTTTTGTTCTTTCTTGACGTTTTTTGTTGTAGGTTGGAAAGGAGTTATGCAAGCTCCTATTTTAGTGGGATAAGTTCATGGAGATGAAGTGATATGAAGCTAAAGAGAAGCTCCTAAATTTGTGGAAATAGTTGAAGAAGAGCTGAACAAGAAAGAGTGAAAATAGCTGCTGAAGATGATGTTACTGCAGCAGTTGGGTTAGTTCCTATTTTTAAGGAACTACCTTGACCACGTCCACATGAATGTTGCAGCCCACTCCAAGTCATGGGCCACGTCCTAGATGAGCTTGGAGATCAAGAAATGCCTCTCCTATAAATACTTGAAGGGCTGACACGAAAAGCTGTGGAGAAATAGCTATCTGTAAGCGAGTGTTATTTTCTGCGGGTGGTCAGTTCAAGAAATCACCAATGAGCATGGTGATGTTACCCCGATACCATCAAACCAATGGATAAGAGAGCAAGTGGAAGCAGCCACTCTCGACGATAGAGCCCTAAATGCCATCTATGCTTCGGTGGATATGAACATATTCAAGCTGGTGAAGAACAACGCTTGTGCCAAAGATGCATGGGACATCCTTCAACGCCATTGTGAAGGAGATTCGAGCATCAAAGAATCCTGACTTCGCATGCTTACCACCAGATTCGAGAACATGAAGATGGAGGAAAGTGAGGACATCGATAGTTACACGAAGATGATCATGGACATTGCAAATGAATGCCAAGATCTCGATGACGCCATCAGCAATAAAGTATTGGTGTCCAAAGCCCTACGAACGCTGCCTACAAGGTTTGATATGAAGGTCACTGCTATCGAAACATCGATGACAATAGCTGCAATCGATTTTATGGATCTCATGAATACACTCTAAACACATGAGATGAATTTTGAGGAAAAAGGCACGTTCAGCAAGAAGAAGGTGATGGCGTTCACTGCTGGAGCGTCATCAAGCAGCAGGGTGATGGAAATCAAGGAAGTTGATGATGATGAGCTACAAGAAATCGATGTTGGTGATGATGTTGCCCTAATCACAAGGAAGTGCAACACCATGGTGAGAAAGATGAAAGGGGCTAAGGAAAAACAAACAGAGCCACCGAGAATTGAATATCAATCACCAAGAAGGAATGAGTACACACCTCCAAAGCCCATCCGGAAAGTGTTTTCGTCGAATGAAGCATTCATGTATGACTCATCCAATATTGATAATGTTCAATGTCGTGAATGTAAGGGATTTGGTTACTATGCAAATCAGTGTGCAAATACTCTTCGAAAAAGAGAGAAATCCTACTGGGTTTCCTGGAGTGATGATGAGGCTGAATTCTTCGAAGGCATGGACAAATCTGACGGAGAAAAAGAAGATGGTGCCTCTGATGTTGGCACAGCATTGTATGCAACATTCGAAAAAACCCTGTCCGATGATGAGCTTGATGATGTGGAGATGTTTGATCCAATCTCAAACAGGTATGGACTTGATTATTATTCAAATATGTTTTGCTTCTTTGGTCTTATGGGTGATACAGAAGAAGAGAATGCTTGAAATGAGGACACTGCTCTTATCATTCAAGAGCTTTCAAAGCTCTACAATGAACTCCTTGGAAAGTACAAAGAACAAGGAAAGGATCTTGAGATGATAAGGGATGAAAATACAAGACTTAAAGCATCTTTTGCAAAGCTTGAAGGCATTATCACTCAAAAGGAGATAGAGCTCAACAAAGTGTCAACCCAACTTGAAAAGGAGCAAGCTACGATCAAAAGATGGATGACAACTAGACATAGGTATGATAGTTATTGCCTACAGGTTTAACTACTGTTGGTCTGAGTTTTACTGGTGACGGAACTGCTACGCCAGCTGTGAAGACAACACAACAGAAAACACCCAAGAAAATTATACCACCAAGTGGAAAACCATTTGTGAAAGAAGGTATGAAATCCAAAAAGAAGAGAAGACAAAGGAGGTATGTGTGTCATTACTGTCAAACTCCTGGTCATATTAGACCATTTTGCTTTCAAAGAAGAAATGACGAAAGAATCTCTTCAACAAGTGAGAAACAACGGGTAGTCAAGCATAAGTATGTCTGGACAAGAAAAGATGAACTGAAATGTAATGTTGTGTATACTGCATTAAAGACTAATATTTCAGGTTCATGGTACTTTGATAGTGGATGTTCCACCACATGACAGGTAACAAAGCGTTCCTATCAGAATATCAATCGTATGATGGTGAGAATGTAAGTTTTGGTGGAGGTTCCAAAGGTAAAATCATTGGTAAAAGTTGTTTGAGTGTATTAGGTTTGCCCACTCTCAAGAATGTATTTCATGTTCAAGGTTTAATGACGACTTTAATTAGCATTAGTCAATTATGTGATGAAAATTTGTAAGTTAAGTTTGATAAAAATTCTTGTGAAGTGTTTGACAATCATAATATGTGCATAATGAAGAGTCAAAGGTCGGCCGATAATTGTTACATGGCAAATGAACCTAAATGCAATAAAGCACAGATTGATGATGACGTGTTATGGCATCAAAGACTAGGACATACTAACTTTAGAAATCTTGATAGGTTAACTAAGCTGGAAGCTGTTAGGGGATTACCAAGGATCGCACACGAAAGCAAGGTTGTGTGTGAAGACTGTCAAAAGGGGAAACAAATCCATGCTACCCACAGTGTCGTGAAACATCCTGAACAACACTTCGGTACGACAAGGTGTTTTGAGTTAGTTCACATGGATTTAGTTGGTCCCGTCGAAGTTGAGAGCATTGGAAGAAAGAGGTATGTCTATGTTATGGTAGATGATTACTCAAGGTATACTTGGACCTTCTTTCTTCATGAAAAATCGATCGTTTGATGTGTTCAAACCATGTTTGCAAGAACTTCTAGCATGTTTGGTGTCAAAGTGTCAAGAATCGAGTCGGACCATGGACGTGAATTTGAGAACTCATCTTTTACAAATTTTTGTGAAAAGAAGGGTATTTTCCAAGAGTTCTCGGCACCAAAAACACCACAACAAAACGGAGTGGTTGAACGCAAGAATAGGACGTTAGTGGAGATGGCACGGGTCATGATGAGCTCAAAAATCATCCAAACGATTACGGGCGTGTTAACACAAAGATGTCACATCAACAATCGAGTCAACATCAGACCAGGTTCTTTTAAAACTCCTTATGAAATCTTGAAGGTAAGAAACCAAATCTCAAATACTTTCGTGTTTTCGGCTGTGTATGCTACATACTAAATGACAGAGAATATCTCACAAAATTTGATGAGAAAAGTGACAAAGGTATATTTGTAGGGTATTCTCTCAATAGTCAAGCATATTGTGTGTTTAACTTAAGATTACAAATGATACAAGAATCTGTGAACGTGGTATTTGATGACTATGGAAGTCATTTAGGTACACAGGAAGAAGGCACTGAAGAAGTTGCGGTAGGAACTGGAGAAATGAAAGAGCAACAGTCGTCCACAACTGTGCAGGATATTGTTGCGCCAACAGCTCCCACAACACCACCTCGAATACCAGAAAATCAAGATGTATCCAACGAGGATCTGGAGTCAGAAGTTCAACGAGGTAGTGAGAGACGAGAACCACCTGGAAGAATTCGAAATAATCATCCAACAACTCAAATTATAGGTGATGTTCATGATGGTGTTCGTACAAGAGGTAAGGCTCCTCTCGATTATAGAAAAATGATTTGCTTATCGTCCATATGCACATCTATACCAGGATTTATATGTTTTGTCTCCAAGATTGAACCAAAAAATATCAAAGAAGCATTAGGAGATGAATCATGGGTTATAGCTCTACATGATGAGCTAAATCAATTTGTTTGATATGATGTGTGGTACTTGGTCCCTATGCCTGTTGAAAGGAATGTTATAGGAACAAAGTGGATATTCAAGAACAAATCCGACGAAATTGGAACCATTGTTCGCAACAAAAAAAGATTGGTGGCACAAGGCTACACTCAAGTGGAAGGAGTGGACTTCGAAGATACATTTGCCCCCGTAGCACGACTTGAATCCATACGACTCCTCATCGCTATTGCATGTCATCTCAACATCAAGCTATTTCAAATAGATGTCAAGGGAGCATTCTTGAATGGTGTTCTCAAAGAAGAAGTCTACGTCGAGCAGCCAAAAGGTTTCGAAGATCCACACAAACCCAATCATGTGTACAGGTTGAAAAAGGCTTTGTATGGCCTCAAACAAGCTCCGAAAGCATGGTATAGTCATTTGACAAATTTCTTGCTTGAGTATGGCTTTGTGAGAGGTAATGTTGATAGAACACTGTTTATAAAAAGGGAAGGTCGTCACATTCTCATCACTTAGATCTATGTTGATGATATGATTGTAGGTTCTACCTCACAAAAGATGCTTGATGATTTTGCAGGTGCTATGTCGACAAAGTTCGAAATGAGCATGGTGGGAGAGTTGATCTATTTCTTAGGTCTCCAAGTCAAGCAAGGACGAGAAGGTATTTTCATATCCCAAAGCAAGTATGCAAAGGACATGGTGAAAATATTTCAGTTAGAAGGAGCCAAACACATGAGGACACCAATGGGCTCCTCGGATAAGCTAACAAAAGATGATGCTGGAGAGGATGTTGACCCCACACTCTACAGATCAATGATAGGAAGCTCATCAGATTCTGACTACGACACTGCACCTCATGTTCGGTGTTTGTGTATGTGCTGTATCGAGGCTAAGCGAAAATGTCCCATCTCGCGTCATTAAGCGTGTTATCAGGTATGTTGCTGACACATCTGAACTTGGTATTTTCTTTTCTAAAGATACAAACACTAATTTGGTTGGGTATAGTGATTCGGATTGGGCTGGAGATGTTGATGATAGGAAAAGCACAAGTGGATGGTGTTTTTATCTTGGAAATAACCTTATTTCATGGCATAGTCGTAAGCAAAATTATGTGTCTCTTTCAACTGCTGAATCTGAATATGTGGCTACCGGTGTTTGTTGCACACAACTCTTATGGCTTAAACAAATATTGTACGATTATGGAATGGAGGGTAGTGATTTGACTATATATTGTGATAACATAAGTGCAATAAATATCTCAAAAAATCATGTCCAACACTCTCGAACCAAACATATTGATATAAGACATCATTTTATTAGAGATTTGGTAGAACAAGAGGTGATTAAAATGGATTATGTGAAAATCGATAGTTAAATTGCTAATATTTTCACAAAACCTTTGGATTTTGAGAGATTCACATGTTTAAGTAGGTCACTTGGCCTCTGCCTTCATGACTAAAAATAAGTCGTGTTTGTTGCATCATGTTTCTCATGTTTTATCCTAAAAAGATGCAACTGTTTTTGCTTATGTTGTACTAACGATTTCCATGACATGTTCTCCAACACAGACTCAACATTGTGTGTATATTTCTTTTTTAAGGGTACAGCAACACCAAAGTATTTTGGGGGCACGACGTTCGCTGCGACGGTGCTACCTTACAAAATGGTAAAACCATGATTGTTTTCGAGAAACCTAGACTAGGGGCACGGCGTTCGCTACGACGATGCACTTTATGTCATAAAGGAAATCGAATTTTACGTGGTTCTGTACCTGTTGCATGTTTCAAATGATAAGCTGAGTCAATGTGTTTGGAGATGTTAGGGTAACATGTTGGTCAACAATAGGCTGTTCAGAAAATTTTGGAAGTCGGTTTGTTTACCCCTATTTTTAGGGATTTTTATATCTCTTTGACTATATCAGCTGGTTTGATCTGTTAGAATTCACATATATCCATATCTTACCTCAAGATCTACCAGATTTTTTGAAAAAGTGGTTAAAATCTGTTTTTATAAAATATTTTTGAGGTGTGTTGGATAGAATTTTTTTTTGATATATATATATTGCATTTGCTATTATTTTGTCCTCACCCCTCTTATTTTTGCTCATCCTCTCTCTCGCGTCTACTAGCTTAGGGTTTCTTTCTCTAAATTTCACAATGTCTTCACCCCCTTCCTTATCCATTGAACAGCTTAGACAGATTTTCTCAAATCAAGAGGAATTAGCCAAGCTCCAAGCTATTCTATTTACATCCATGGAAGCTTCACCTGTGGTCGCCGTCGCAGAACCCACTGTCGCCACAACAGTATCTACAACAACTTCTGCTACTGAATCCCCAAAGGAAGTGTCAGACTCGGAGGATGATGTTCCTGTAGAAGATGTACTCTGACAACTTAAAATGGCAAAATTCATCGAATGGAAGAAGAAAATTGTTGAGGAAACTACTGCTCAAACAAAGCCTGAAGCAGCTGACACAGCAGAGGCAGAAACACCCGAAAATAAATCGAAAGAGGAGTCAATGTTTGCCGACTCCAAAATAGAGGCTGAGAAATCTTTCTCAAAATTTTTACACAGCCACATGTGCCGATAACTGGGAACATTTCAAGAAAATCACATGTTACAGTGAAAGGCGCATTGAGGAGACATCTTTTTCGGAACATAATCTGGTGGAAAAGAGAGGAAGTGGCACCAGTCGATGAAGGCATCAAGCTTAACTTTCATGTATTCTGTCATTCACAAGATCATGGCAAGCAATTGGATTGTGACCTCCAACACCACTGTGGTGACCCAACAACATGGCGCACTTCTCTACCTTGGTTTGATTCTCATGCCCCTGCTGAGCCTGCTGATGAACCTGCAATGATGATAACATTGTCAGTAACACTATTGCAATCACTCATTCGTAGAGTCGAAGACATGGAACGTACATCATTGAAAAATCACTCTGAAAATTTGCAGGAACTTGGCTTGATTAAGTGGGAGCTTACAGCTCTTCTTTCTTCCCAAAAAAGGGGAGTAAATGCTGAGGATCTTTGCCAAATCACTCTTCGACAAGGATGATACAGAAACACCTGCTACAACAAGCACAATGTGATGTGCTTGGTGCATTCTGCTGGACAACTCGTTTTTATTCCTTCATTGCTGGATATTTTTAAACACTTTGATATGCATCGTATGATGGGTTTAATTCAGTCTTGATATAGTTTAATGTTTTATGTTATCAAATGTGTTCTGGTCACATATTTGGCAATATATGTTCTGCTATGTTGGTATCGTATTTTTATCTACAGGTATAAACTAAGGGGGAGTGTTGAAGCTTAGGGGGAGTTCTTGGTTTTGTGAAGAAAGACAAAAAAGGGGAAGTTTGTTCGAGTTATCTTTAACTCTATTAAACTTTCTTAATTGTTATTTGTTTTGTTTTGTTCTTTCTTCACGTGTTTTGTTGTAGGTTGGAAAGGAGTTATGCAAGCTCCTATTTTAGTGGGATAAGTTCATGGAGATGAAGTGATATGAAGCTGAAGAGAAGCTCCTAAATTTGTGGAAATAGTTGAAGAGGAGCTGAATAAGAAAGAGTGAAAATAGCTGCTGAAGATGATGTTACTGCAACAGTTAGGTTAGTTCCTATTTTTAAGGAACTTCCTTGACCACGTCCACATGAATGTTGCAGCCCACTCCAAGTCATGGGCCACGTCCTAGATGAGCTTGGAGATCAAGAAATGCCTCTCCTATAAATACTTGAAGGGATGACATGAAAAACTGTGGAGAAATAGCTATCTGTAAGCGAGTGTTATTTTCTGTGTTGGGATAACTTTGCCTGTAACACTTGCTGTTTTTGTAAAGCTGTTGAGTCTGTACTTGAGCGTTGTTTTAGTGAGGGATAGCTTTTTAGTGTGAGAGTTTCTTTTATTATCATCTTGGTCTTGTCAAGGTGATATATTGTTTTTGTAGAATACTCTCATTTAGTGATTTTCGTCATACAGTATCTATAGGTTGTTCTAACAACCTATAGAAGAATTTCTCTTTATGTCTTCCGTTTTAATTCCACTGCATATCTACTCTGTGTGCTTGCGTACATTACGGTAACACTGAGTACATCATATAGATCCAGACAAGCCAACACTTTCAGTCTAAACAATTGTCACACTACTCTGCAGTTTCAAAAATAATACACTTTTCGGAGAAACTGGTTAAAACGTTTGAGCAAGAGACTTATGAAAACATAATCTCAATAAAAAAATAATTCAGTGAATGATCAAACCCCTCCCATCATATCCACCTCAAAAAAAAGTCCTGCATTTCTCAAGAAAGTAATCAAAATTCATATCCGTGACGTGTCGGGATTTCATATTCGTACTCACAACATTGATCAATTACGCATTTCACCATAAATTCCTATTAACAAGATTCGTAACAAAATGACCAGTTATAGTAAAATTAGAAGTACCTGAGAGCGGGAGCTCATGCGATACCATGAGCACAAACTCCGAGTTCATAAAATCGAGCGATCTATCTTCTTCCGCTACAGTGTTACCGCCTGAGTTGAATGAGTGAATGGGAGCATTGAAATTGTGGTTGTCGGGGTATCCGACGGAGTTGCAGGAATTGAACGAGGCTCCGACAAAGAATGCTACGATGGTGGAGAGAGCGATGCACAATAATATCATCAATGACCACCGCTTTTGGACTGGAACGAGCGACGCCACCATCAAATGCTTCGCCATTATATTATGTATAGGTACAGGTGGAACGATTAACGATCAAATTAAGTACCTATTGATGCATTTGGGCTCCAATTTTGGGAATTTTGGGGAATCTAGAGAAAACTAATTTACTGGTTCACCGTTCACTGCTCACTGCACACTGCTCGGATCTAAGCTTCACTCGCCACTACAACAAAAAACAGATATTGGGGCATTTATTTAGAGACATATTTCATTAAGTGTATCCAAAATTTATTATGAGGCACTTGTAAATCTTAGACAATTTTTTTCCAAAAAAATTGGCACGCTCCCATCTTTATTTTCTCCAAAAAATAAATAAATAAAATTCTTTCAAACACAAGAAAAAACCCTCATGCTTTCCATTTCAATTTTCATTTCCATTTTTCCTCACTAGAATCTATATACACGAAAACTCCATCCAATTCGAGCTCGAATCAATCGATGGAAGGAGTTTCCGCCACCGTCTACAAAGGAATATAAGGATACTGGCGGCGCAAGGGCTACGAGCGGATCGACGCCGCCGGCCAGAAGACGAAGGCGTGAGTCGTCGAGCTAGGTGTTCAACCAAAAGTATACTCTCAGTTGACTCGCAATCGTACGAGGTGTTATAGTAGGGAAAGCTAACCCTAGTCGTCTCTCAAGGAAAACTTAACAGGGCCTAATGTTCGTGTTGCTCACGAGCGATAAAATCCTAAACACTCTAATACCAATAAGGGTTTTGAAACATACGAGGAATCAAACACGAGAATTAAACAAGAAACCTAAGCTGTGGTTGTCAATCCGGAGCTAAATTAATTAGCGATAGATCTAAACTAGGGGTTGTCAAACCCAGATGATAAACTACTAAACACGGATTCGTGAAACAAATCGAAAGCAATTAAATAAATTCTCCAAGCAAGAAACGATGAGATTCAACGAAGAACGATTAATCATGAAATCCGAGTTCAACTCCACTTGCATAAAATTCAAATAATTAAAGCTGGAAAGCAAGAACTAATCAAGAACCCAACAAGAACAGGAATTAAACGAAGCAGGATAAATCAATACGTAAACGAAACGATCAAGAACGATGGAACAAATAATCGAGAAATTACTTTCAATCCAAATCCAAAATTCACATCAGACAAAAAGAATCAGTAAATAAAACCGGAAGAGTACCGATTACAAGACGTTTAGCAATGGCCGAATTGAAGAAATTGGAAGAAACGGATCAACTCGAGCTCGGTAGCTGCTCGAAAGAAAACCGAAAAATACGTAAAAATCGACTCCACAAAACCTAAAAACGATATATATAAAGGCGATGAGCGCCGGTTGAAACGAGCGCCCGCTCGGCGAGGCGTCTTGCGGGAGGCGAAGCGGGCGCGCGAGGCGAGCGGTGAGCGGAGGTGAGCCGCGTTCACTCGAACGCGAGGTAATTGGGAACACGCTCGGAGTGAGCCGTGGCCCAGGCGTGCGAGATGAGTGGTCGAGCGCGGGCGGGCGCAAGGCGGGCGCGCGGGCGAATGGGTGGCGCGAAGGTGGCCGGCGTTCACTCCGAACGCCGCGAGGTAAATTGGGAACGCTCGGAGGAACCGGCGCCAGGCGTGCGGGATGAAGCGGGCGAGGCGCTGGCGGGCGCGCAAGCGGGGGTGCGGGCGAGCAGCGTTCACTCCGGCGAGAAATTGGGAACGCGCTTGAGTGAGCCGGCGTTCAAAGTGCGCGACGAGGGCGTTGCGGCGGCGGCGCGGCGCCTGCGGCGTGCGTGCGTGCGTCTTGTGAGATGCTTCGCCATGCGACGGGTCGTCGCGACTTCAACACTTCGCCTTGTTCTCATTCGTCCGAACTCCGAAATAGAATCGCTTTAGCCTATGAACTCCTATCGCGATGTTCTTCATTATACCTGATCCTTGGTAGATAGATTTCATCCTATTTAATGCCGATTTTCTGCAAAACATTGAAACGAACCAAGTAAGTCCGAAACGATAAATAATAATTGAACAAACGGCATAAATGTGATAAACTAATGAAGACAACATGCAAAACAATACCAAGAATCAGCATGATTCATACCAAACAACTCCCCACACTTATCCATTTGCTTGTCCTCAAGCAAAGTCTATACTAACAAGAGTAGAAAAATAACTCATGCAACTTTAACTCTTAATCCAATCAATCAAACTTCTATTTGAAATTCCCCCAACATGATGAATACGTAATCAAGTTAATGCGAAACAAATCTAAGATTGTGAGAAAGTCAAATAAACAAGAGGATCATTTTGCTCGCACTCAACTCTCCGTTAGGGGTGAATTAACTAAAATGGTTACCTTTAGCAACAAGTTTCTTTTGAGAACACAAAGAAAATATTAATAGATTTTGGAACAATGTTCGAAAGGTGAAGTCTCGATAAACTCGAGTCTCCTATCGTGGTTTCCCATGCCCATTTCTCAATTTACGAGAAGAGGGCGAATTCCATCCTCCATTTATATAATCTCAACAATAAACATGGAAAGTCTTAATGATTTGGAACAATGGTCGAAGGTGAATTCTCGATGAACTCGAGTCTCCTATCGTGGTTTCCCATGCCCATTTCTCAATTTACGAGAAGAGGCGTAATCCCATCCTCCATTTCAACAATCTCACATAAAAACATAGTTTTTTTTTTTAAAGAAACAAGTATATAGGTAACCACACCGTTAACACTTCTAACATTAGTCTGACAAATCACATCAATAACCCTCGATTTAAGATCAATTCTCACAACCCGTCAATTCACATTGCACTTCAAAACGTAACAACAAGATAAACGGAACACATCAAGGTTCGACCAATACCACGAGTTCGGTGCACAAATCACAATCCTAACTTATTCAGATAGAAAAAACTTGAGCACAAGATACCAAAGTAAGCATAGATCCATGGGTCAATCATGCACATACCCGAGCACAACATATACAACATATCATCAACAACTCCCCCACATAGATGAGCACTGTCCCCAGAGCTCTAAACATGAACAACAAAATAAGGCCAAAATAGAACGAGACTTCCCTGATAACAGCTGAGAGAAAAGGAGGTCGGGCGGACATCGAGTTCCAAGGATAGTCCTGCAGCAAGCACCAGAAAAATAAGGAAAAACAAACAAACCACCGAAATAAGGACGAGAGCAAAAAGAAATACGGAAATATATACATACTCTCCAACAGTGAAGCCTCACTATTGGTCCGGCGGTGGTGGTGGTGGTGGAGAGGCGGTGTGGGATCAGGGGAATCTTCATCCATTGGCGCCATTGCCGGGGAAAACTTTAGGCGTATTGTTTGTGTTGATTTGTTTTCCGTGTTTCTTTTGTTTTGTTTTGTTATTCTCCAAATATGTGTGATCTTTCTTGTTTAAGTGTTTTGTATGCTAGGTCGCCGCAGCCTAAATAGACCGCTTGCTACCCGCTTGGACCACATTCAAGAACTAAAAGGTCGCTTTTTCGAATCGATGAGTTTGGTACCACTTCGAGAGTGGTGGCGGATCGAGCGCTTTATCACGATCAACCATTGTTGAAGATTCTCCCGCTGAGAGATGGGTGAGAATGCACGTGCTCGCGTGATTTTGTAGGTCGGTGATCGGGGCGCTACGCCCCAATTGTTCTCGGACCGCAGCCCGAGATTACGAGTTGAAACCAACCATTTCTCACTCATGCCTACTTTCCATGGGCTTGCTAGTGAGGATGCTTGGCTTTATAAGAGAGTTTTGCTCGGTTTTGCGATCTGAAGATCACCAAGATGCGGTGTTTCGACACCCCGAAAGATAGAGCAAAGTCTTGGTTTCGCTCTCCTCGCCAACTCTCTCAATCTGAACGCCGTGGTAGACAAGTTCATGACGAAGTACTACCCGAACAAGAAGAGTCAAGAGTTGAGGTCACAGATCATGACTTTCAATCAGACAGCTGATGAGCCATTCCATGAAGCTTGGGAACGGTTCAGGGACTTGTTGCAAAAGTGTCCTCATCATGCCTTGCCAGACGAAATTTTGTATCAATTCTTCCATGATGGATTGACTCAAAGTTTCCAATACATGGTGGACAACGCTGCGGGTGGAGACATCGATTCTAGGACGATGGATATCGCCGACATTTTTGAAGCCATGGCTGCTACTTCACAATGTAAGTCCAACCGAGCTGGGAGAGCAAAGGCTCATGCCGTGAACCCTTCATACGACATGACTAAACAAGTGGCCGAGTTGATGAGGGAGGTACAAGAGCTGAAATTGAGAAAGCCTGATCAACCAACCCAGCACGAGGAATTCTTAGAGCCTTGTGGAATCTGCAATGAAACCGGGCATAACGTTGATACGTGCCCCAGGATGGGGGAGCTAACTCATGAGGGCGAAGCAGAAGCCTATGCCATGCAAGGATTCCAACCCCGACAGCAGTTTGAGTCTAATCAGCAACAGTTTGGCTCGGGGTGGAGGAATCAATCTAACGTGGGATGGAGAAATCAGAGTCAAGGGCAGAATTCTAATCAGAGCGCCCCTTTCAGAAGACCTCCACAGCCACAGCAATTTCAGCAGCAGAGGCAATATCCACAGCAGCAGCAGCAACCCCCACAACAACAGTTCTCGCAGCAGCAATACCCGCAGCAGCAGCAGTATCAGCGGGCACCTCCGCCGCCACCTCAGAGACTAGCATCTGAGGATGTGACGAACCAAAGATTTGATGTTCTAGAATCCACAATCAAGCGTATGGAGACGCAATAGACACGACTGCTAGCTCACTGAACGAGGTACTACAGCAAAAAGAAGTGGGGAAGCTCCCTAGCCAACCCCACCAGGCTCAGGCTGTCACTGTTTTGAGAAGTGGTCGTGTGATTGAGAACGAGGTCGGGAGAACCGAGAGGCGGTGAAATCTCAAGATGGAGAAACTAAGAAGGATCTCGAGGTCCGATTGCATAAGGCAAAGAAAGCCTTACACTCTCCGATACCTTCCCACACCGGCTAAGAAATGAGAAACAAGATCGCCAGCTTACGAGTTCTACAAACTCCCGCCCAAGGTGAATGTCAATTTGCCTCTTTTGGACGTGATCGAAATGTGCCACCACGCCAAATTTTTCAAGGAGCCGGCTTCAAAGAAAAGGAAGTTTGGAGAATATGAGAAGGTCGTGGTCTCCGAGGCGCCCAATTCCATCCTGCAAAGATCGCCACCTCCCAAACTCGGGACCCGTAGTTTTATCGTTAAAATTGCTCTAGGTAATGGTAAGGAGGCTTACGCATGCTTGATTTGGGGGTCGGATAAATTTGATGCCTTATTCGATTTTTAAACAATTAGAGTTAAGCGAACTTAAACCCACTCGCATGTGTCTACAACCAGCGATAGGTCCGCCGACATCCGAAGGGGTATTATTGAGGATATTTTAGTTAAGGTTGGTGGGTTGATAGTTCCTGATTTTGTTGTGTTAGAAATTGGTGAGGTTAGAGAAGATGGAAAAGAGCACACATCGTTATTGGGGAGGCCATTCATGGCCACAACCAATACACTAATCGACGTTAAGAGTGGCACTTTAAAATGACCGTGCTTGGTGGCCGTGTCTTTTTCTCGTTAGGGACAATTATGATGTTTCCTTCAGAAATTCCATTGATGATTGTGCTTTCATTGATGCTATTGATCCTTGGCCGAGAATGTGTTGTTGCAGAACATAGCCTCGAGGAAGTTTTGCAAGATCGGTGACGAGGAAGAGTGGGCACGTGAAGTTGCTAGTATGCCCAAGCCCACTTTAGAAATGAAGGAACTGCCGAGACACTTGAAGTATGTTTTCCGGAGGAGGAAATGAAAAGCCGAATAATATCCTCCGAGCCAAGTGTTGAAGAAGAAAAAGCTGCTTTCGGTCCCAAGAAGAATAAGTCGGCATTTGATGGAGTCTTGCCGACATCAAGGGATCGATCCAAGAACATGTATGCATCGCATCACGCTTGAGGATGGAGTTAAACCAAAGATTGATGCCCGAGACGATCGAACCCGATCCTCGGTGAAGTGGTGAAGAAGGAGGTTTTGAAACTCGATGGAGGGCTAATCTACCCTATCTCGGACAGCGAGTGGGTTAGCCCAAGACATGTGGTGCCCAAGAAGGAGGTATCACGGTGGTGGAGAACGAAAGGGGAGATGGTACCTACAAGGGCTACTACAGTCAAGCGATGTGCATCGACTACCGCAAGTTGAATGCCGCGACAAAAAGGACCATTTCTCTCCTTTTATAGATCAAATGCTTGATAGATTAGCGGACATGAATATTTCGCTTTCTTGATGGATTATCGGCTATTATCAGTTGCAATTGCTCCGGAGGATCAAGCCAAGACGGCGCTATAAGTCCCTTTGGGACATATGCTTACCGGGATGCCTTTTGGCCTATGCAATGCACCGGCACCTTTCAGTGGTGCATGATGTCAATCTTCTCGAGATGATTGGAGATTTCGAGGTATTCATGGATGACTTTTCGGTTTTCGGATCTTCTTTTCATGATTGCTTAGATAAGATTGATCGTGTGTTAAAGCGTTGTGTGGAGAGCAATCTCACCTTAGTTGGGAAAAGAGTCACTTTATGGTTAAGAGTGGGATTGTATTGGGACATATTGTGTCTAGGAATGGGATTGAGGTTGACAAGGCTAAGGTGGATGTAATTGAGAAATTACCTCCACCCGCTGATGTTAAGGGGATTAGGAGTTTTTAGGACATGCTTGGTTTTACCGTGGGTTTATTAAAGACTTTTCTAAGATTAGCCAACCTTTATGTCATCTTCTTGCTCAAGATGTTCTTTTCAAGTTTGATGAAAATGTTTGCATGCTTTCAATTTACTTAAGGAGAAATTGACTCTCGTCACTCGTTGTTGTTGCCCCAAATTGGTCGCTACCCTTCAAATAATGTGTGATGCTAGCAATGTGGCTGGGGAGTCAGATTAGGTCAACGTGTGGATAAAATATTATGTGTTATTTATTATGCTAGCTTAACTTTAAGTTCGCTCAAATGAATTACACTACTCTTGAAAAGGAGTTTTATTTGTAATCTTTGCTTTGGATAAGTTTCGAGCTTATATCATTGGTTCTAAGGTAATTGTTCACGATGATCACGCGCTTTAAGATTTCAGTTGACTAAATCTCAGGCTAAACCTAGGTTAATTCGTTGGGTCCTTCTTTTGCAAGAATTTGATCTAGAAATCATAGATAGGAAGGGTAGTGACAATTGTGTAGCTGACCATTTGTCTCGTCTCGAATCCCCTTTCGTTTTACCTGCACAAGAGAGTCTTGCTGAGTCTTATCCTTTTGAGCATGCTTTGGAAATCAATTCATCGCCTTGGTATGCTGATATTGTTAATTACTTGGTTTGTGGCTCCTTGAGACCTGATTTAACTTCCCAAGAAAGGAAGAGATTTTTTAGTGTATGCAGGAATTACTTTTGGGATGATCCATACCTTTTCAAACTCGGGAAGGATGAGGTGGTTAGGAGATGCATCCCGATGAGGAGCAAAGTCAAGTCCTTAAGTTGTGTCATGAAGCCCATCATGGGGACATTTTGGTGGGCGAAGACAGCTTTCAAGGTGTCTTTGAGTGGTCTCTTCTCGGCCGACTCTTTTCAAGGACGCCCACCCTTCTACCTTTCATGTGATGATGCCAACGAGTTGGTAATGTGGGAGGAGAAATGAGATGCCTTGAACAATATCCCAGTAGTTGAAATTTTTGACGTTTGGGGTATTGATTTCATGGGCCTTTCCCAAGTCTAATGGTTTTGAATATATCTTGCTTCTTTGAGATTATGTGTCCAAGTGGATAGAAGCAATTCCACGAGGACTAGTGATGCTAATGTTGTCTTGAAGTTTGTGCAGAGAACATTCTTCTGCAGTTTGGGTTCCCAAGGCGATCATAAGTGATGGGGAGCACATTTACGTAATAAGTTGTTCAAAAGCTCATGGAGAAGAATGGCATCACCCACAAGGTTTCCACGCCATATCATCCATAGACTTCAGGACAGGCGAGACAAGCAACAAGCAGATCAAGGGTGTGCTTGAGAAGACGGTCCAACCATCCCAAGGATCGGTCAATGAAGGTCAATGTCGACTGGGCATACCGAATCGCTTTCAAGAGCATTTTGGGGATGAGTCCCTATCGGCTTGTATATGGAAAAGCGTGTCATCTACTCGCTGAGATCGAGCACGAGCATTCAGGCGATTAAGGCCATGAATCTCGACATCACGTAAGGCGAGGGAGAGCTCTCCAGATCACCGAACTCGAAGAACTTCGGGACGAAGCATATGAGAACGCCCGCATTTACAAGGACAAAGTCAAGAGGATTCATGATCGGAGAATAGTCCGAAAAGAGTTAAGACCGGGAATGAAGGTGCTGTTATTTCAGTCTCGGCTGAAACTTTTTCCCGGGAAGCTCAACTCCAGGTGGAGTGGCCCCTATTTCGTTGAGGAGGTGTTTTCCCATGGAGCGGTTTTACTGCGCGACCCAAAAACAAACGGATCATTTACTGTGAACGGTCAGCGAGTCAAACCGTACTTTGATCGTGAGGAGTCGGAAGAAGTGGAGAGCGTTCTGCTTGTCGGTCCCCAATACCTTTGACCGGGTTATGTCGGGCTCACGACGTTAAACTGAGTACTACGTGGGAGTTTACCCACGGATTTTCGATGTTTTTCGTTTTCTTTTTCTTTTCCTTTGATTTGTCTGGTTTGGTTATACTGATCTTTCTCTGTCTGTTAATGCAGCTTTTATAATTGAGACTGGCGTTTAAAAGATGTACATGGGCCATTCAAAGTTGGCGTTCGAAGTTGTCCAGCGTTCAGAATAATACAGAAGCCAATCACAGCTGGCGCTCAATCTGAACCAGCGTTCAAAAGTAATACAGAAGCCATTCTCAGCTGGCGCTCAAAATGAACCAGCGTTCAAAATTGGGTCAGTAGCTTTTCTCATCCGGCGTTCAATATGAACCAGCGTTCAAAATTTGGGCAGTAGCTTTTTGCATCCGGCGTTCAATGTGAACTGGCGTTCAAAAGTTGGGCAGAATGTTTCTTCACAAAGCTCATACCAAGCCGGCCAACGACCACCGAAGAGGTTTCCCTCCAAGCCAAGCGCTCAAACACAACCGGCGATCAACAATAAAAATAAAAATAAAAATAAAATGAGAAAATAGGTGAACCGCAATGTGAACCGGTCTTAAATGAGGTGTTGCTTCTATTTTCGCTCACTTCGATTTCAAAATTCGATGCGCATCTCCACCTTTCTCCCTGGCTCAACCGCCACTGGTTTCTCCTCGCCCTCGCAGCCGGCGCTCAACCCGAGCCGACGCACCTCCCGCCGTGCACACCCTTCAACTGGCTCAAGAAATGCGCTCACCCAAAGACGCAGCGTTCCCGAAGAACGGCGCCAAAATTTGTTCAACCAAAAGTATACTCTCGGTTGACTCGCAATCGTCATTTGTGTTATAGTAGGAAAGCTAACCCTAGTCGCCTCTCAAGGAAAACTTAACAGGGCCTAATGTTCGTGTTGCTCACAGAAAGCGATAAAATCCTAAACACTCTAATACCAATAAGGGTTTTTGAAACATACGAGGAATCAAACACGAGAATTAAACAGTAAACCTAAGCCAGGGTTGTCAATCCCGAGCTAAATTAATTAAGCGATAGATCTAAACTAGGGGTTGTCAAACCCTAGATGATAAACTACTAAACACGGATTCAGGAAACAAATCGAAAGCAATTAAATAAATTCTCCAAGCAAGAAACGATGAGATTCAACGAAGAACGATTAATCATGAAATCCGAGTTCAACTCCACTTGCATAAAATTCAAATAATTAAAGTCGAAAGCAAGAACTAATCAAGAACCCAACAAGAACAGAATTAAACGGCAGATAAATCAATACGTAAACGAAGCGATCAAGAACGATGGAACAAATAATCGAGAAATTACTTTCAATCCAATCCAAAATTCACAATCAGATTGCGAGAATCAGTAAATAAAACGGAAGGGAGTACCGATTACAAGACGCTTAGCAATGACCGAATTGAAGAAATTGAAGAACAGATCAACTCGAGCTCGGTAGCTGTTCGAAAGGAAAAATGTAAAATACGTAAAAATCGGACTCATAAAACCTAAAAACGATATATATAAAGGCAATGGCGTCGGTGAAACGAGCGCCCGCTCAGGGCGAGGCGGCGCGCTGGGGAGGACGAGGCGGCGCGCGAGGAGGAGAGCGGGTGGCGCGGAAGGTGAGCGGTGTTCACTCCGAACGCGCGAGGTAATTGGGAACGCGCCGGAGTGAACCGGTCTTTGGCGTCGGGATGAGTGGTCGAGGCGCGGGCGGGCGCGCGCAAGCGGGCGCGCGGCGAGGCGCGCGGATGCGGATGAGCACGGAAGGTGAGCCGGCGTTCACTCCGAACGCGAGGTAATTGGGAACGCGCTCGGGTGAACCGGCGGCCAGGCGTCTTGATGATGGCGGGCGAGGCACGCGGGCGGGCGCGCAAGCGGGCGCACGGGCGGCGCGCGGCGAGCAGCGTTCACTCCGCGCGAGGGAAATTGGGAACGCTCCGGTGAGCCGGCGTTCGAGTCTTGCCGACGACGGAGGGCGCTGGCGCGCGGCGTGTCTTGTGGGCGGGCGTCTTGCGCGGATGCTCGGCCATCTGACGGGTCGTCGCGACTTCAACACTTCGTCTTGTTCTCCTTCGTCCGAACTCGAATAGGATCCGCTTTCGCCTATGAACTCCTATCGCGATGTTCTTTATTATACCTGATCCTTGGTAGATAGATTTCATCCTATTTAATGCCGATTTTCTGCAAAACATTGAAACGAACCAAGTAAGTCCGAAACGATAAATAATAATTGAACAAACGGCATAAATGTGATAAACTAATGAAGACAACATGCAAAACAATACCAAGAATCAGCACAGATTCATACCAAACACTAGGCTCCGCAGCTGATGGAGACGGCGTGACGGCGCGACACTATTTCTGATGGCTGTGTTGAGAATTTGGCATTTTGATGAGTTTGTCTGTTGTTTGGTTGACTCATCCTCGGTAATCATATGTTGACAGAATTGAAGAAATCACTGCACGCGGTGTTTTCGCAGTTCAGGAAAATACTGGAGTTGTTGGCATTCAAAACCCTAAAGCATAAGGGTGAAGATGTCTATTCCGCCTCCACGGAGCTTTGTCAAATGCAGGGTTTTCCTTTCTACGACAAGCCAATGGTATGGATTTTCTTTCTTACTTTAGTTTTGTGCTGCAATTACATTCTGGTGTCCTACATTATTTGTAGCACGAAGTTGAACTTACCCGAATTTGGTTCCTAGATTGTGCTATTATTTGTTACCATGCATTATGTGTTGGAATTAGTATGTCGTTTTGCTACAGTATCGTTAACATTCGGGATTTTGTTATTTATGACCTTGAGGCCTGAGTATGGGTGTAGATGGGTAAAGCTCCATCCTGTAGGTGAAGTTGCAAAGACACTAGAACAAGAAACAGATACCAATTAGATAAAATCTATTTATGTGTTTATATCTTGGAAGCTATCTTCTTCAGTTGCATAATAATGTAGGATGATTTGATGCAAGATTTTAGTGATCATTTACTAATTGTGTATGTTTCAGCTTATAATGAGTTATTACAGAAAATGTTGAAAGATTCTCATGCTGTATGGTCATGGAGCACATGTTGAACTTGGGTAGATCCATTAGAATATTATGAGCAAATGGAACCTAATGTAGGAGACTAGCACTGACATCCAAGTTTTGTGTATATTTTGGTGTCACATTGAAGTCCCACTTCAGATCAATAAAACTGTGGTTTATTGTGCTCGTGTTGCTATACTAATTATAGTATTTATGAATGTTTCAAGTGTCACGAAGCATGAATTTTTATAGCTACAGAAAAATGTTCGTTTCAAGCATTTGTTCCTTGTTTCTTTCCTGCAATGGCTGCTGCCTGATGAGACATAGATCATTATAAAACTAGATGTTTTCTTCGTTTAATAAAAAAAATTGGAGTGGAATTCAGTGGCGTTTTCTTGTTGAAGAACAACTTGTTTTGACTCTGCACTCTGTGTGCTTTAAACTATATAGTTTAAAGCATTTTATTCCTTGTTTCTTTCTAGCAATGGCTGCTGCCTAATGAGACGCGGACCATCATATGATTGGATGTTTTCTTCGTCTTAATGAAAATTTGGAATGGACTTAGATGGTGTTTTCTTGTTCAAGAACAACTTGTTTCGACTTTACAGTCTGTTGTCCTCTGCATTTTGCATGGTTTTGAGACGAAAAACGGGATGTAGAATGGCTGAAATATGTGTTAAACCTACTCCATCTCGTATTTTTCTCCATTTGAACAAGAACATAGGCTGCCTTCAATTCAAATATGTGATGCTTTTGTGTTATTTTTCTGATCAATTTATCACTCAACAATCTCAAACTTCTCATTGCAGGTATGGATTTCATGGATACAAAACGACGAAGCTACTTAACATTGCTTCACACACGCACACACATGTATATATATTTAAATGACTTCCATTTTGATTATATGGATGTACCTAAGTAGAAAACAAAAATGGGGCTAACTTTCACGGCTGTTTAGCTGGCTTTTTTGCCAAGAAGGAGATGCGCATTTTGATGTTGGCCTTGATGCTGCTGGTAAGACCACCATCCTGTACAAACTCGACGTAATTAACTGCGTCTCTGATCGCTCACTTTTCTCACACGAAAAACGCGTAAGCATAAGGTAAGTCGAGTATCGTATCCATAGGGATTGCAATCCAAAACACAGAATCTAATTCAACAAAACTTCATCATTATCCAAGAACAGATTTGGTTTATCAGGTTTATGGCTTCAAATAATTAAATCCAAAGCAAAGGTGACAACAAGAAAATAAACTAAAGCAATAAAAACTCAAAGGGATAACTATAGAGAAAGACTAACCCTAGGGATGCATTAATCCTATCCAAAATGTATGTTTATCCTGATTATTATTAACCATTTTAATCCAGACAAGATGGAAGATCACATATGTAACCAACAATTTCTGTTACGACAATTGTGGCAGTTGATTACTAATTTTCCCTATTATTGTTACGTCTCTAGAGGAAAATAAGCAACTCCAAAAGGATCACAAAGAATATGCTTCCTACGAATGTTACTATCTTAGTTACGACTCAAGGCTTATCCGTATCATGCATTCAAGATTGATTGACAATTAAAACGGTTAAGTAATTAACTGGGAACTAGGATATGCATCAAGATTGATCAGAAATCAACACATATAAATAAGCACCAAGAATAATGAATCAATGCCAGGAAGGTAAATAACGATAGCAAGAATCACAACATTTAGGATAGAATCATGCAAACCCTAGGATTAGAACAGAAATTTAGCTAGACATAAATAACGAAATAAAATACGAAATAATCATAAAAATACGAATTAAATAGATAAAACCCGTAGGGAAGCGTCTGAAGAACAATGGTTGGGTTCGTATCCAAACCCAATGGAAAACGGGAAAACGATGGAATTCCTTCGGACGAAATCGTTCCAAAGCATTAACAATGCGTAGAAAAAATGTAGAACGATGGAAAACTAAAGCTAGAATGAATCTAAATCAAAGCTAAAGTGAAAATAAATGGAAAACAGAGAAAAACTGAGGAAAAACGTCTAAAATCACGCTGGGGGAGATTGGGGGCGAAGCCCTATTTATAGATTTAGGGTTGAAACCCTAATTTTTGCTTCTGCCGCCATGCCTCGCGGCCGGGCTCGCGGTTGCGAGCTCGGTCGCGAGGGAACATCCTCGTCTCGGCCATCCTCGTCTTCTCGGCAGGGGCGACGCTCGTCGGTCTCGCGGCCACACCTCGCGGTCTCTAGGTGTGGTCACGTCGCATATAAAATCGTCGCGGGCATGTCTCGCACCCGCTGGGAGTGCTCGCGTGCCATGGCCTTTCTCGCCAGGCCGGTGTTTCGCGCGCCGACCTAGCGGTCGCTGGCCGATCGCGAGCCTCGTGCAGTGGCATATCGCACTCACGCTCGTGCTCGCTCGCCGCGTCTGGCTAGCGGCTGCTAATGCGGTCGCTAGGCCCTCATTTTTGCCCTCGTCTGCTCGTTCTTCGTTCCATGCTTTGGTTTTCAACTTATAAGCCTACAAAACACCAAAACGGAACCCAAGAGCAGTATCTTCCAAAAATATATAAAAGCATTGAGATCCAAGACATAAACGCATATTATCGATCTAAAATCATCTTTAGAAATCAACAATAAACGTAAAATGCACGCTTATCAACCCCAAACTTAAATCATTGTTTGTCCTCAAACAAAAACAAGACCAAAAAGAAAGAGAGTCACAAAACAGATCAACGAAAGTCGGCAAGGTGATTAACCAATAAAGCCTCGTAAATATCTCAAAGCTCAAAATCATTAGTGCACACGATGACATTAGTCAAATCGACAATGTACAACCATTGAAAGCAAAATCTCATTCAATTCAACCTCACAATGGCATGTATGCGTAATATATAGAGTACACTCAATTCATAAAGAAATAAAGGACGGTATGCACTCAATAATCAATGCAATGCAAAATCTCACCATAGGCTTGCCATTTCTCTAATATCTCCACCACGTCAAATGCATTCAAATTAGGATCAAAAAGGACTTTTCATAGGTTGTATTGTAGGCACATTGGTTAAGGTAGGATAATATATGGCTAAGTGACTCAAATATATTCCAAGTACTTCCATCTCTATAATCAGCTCATATGGACTTTGTCCATTTCATTTTCCTTTCCAACATGCTATTTCGACATTTATTCACTCAAGGTACCATATACTATGATATTTGACTTCCTTTATGCTCATACTATTCACAAAATTTTTCTTTTCTTGGCTTTGTAATGAGCTTATAGGTCTATTCTTTTCACACGGTACCATACTTTATCTTTTATCCCCACTTTGCATATCAAAACAAATTTTCTCCCATTTGATTCCCATATCCATCCTCACCTCCTATCATCCGGTTAACAAAGAATAAGGTCTAATAAAGGCTCAAAGAAGGCGACAAATGGTATATATCATTGAAAGTGTTTGGGTAAATATGTGGTTTAACAAAGATGGCCTTTATCATTTCCATATTCAAAACACATATTGCAGCCTCGACACGTAAAAATGACAAGTTCTAGAAGATAATTATATGCACGATATCACACAAATAAAAGAAATCAGAATAAGATGTGTATACGGTGAAGATCAAGTCTCACGGTTTTAGCAAATGGTTAAAACAACAAGCTAAGCAATCTCAAGTTATCCATGCGTCATTTTCTAACATATCATGTGCACTATCACATATTTAATGTAAAATTTCTATCATCATTGGCTACATGGATTAACACATTTCACTTAAACTCGTTGATCGATCGACACAACAAAAACACAAAAGACACGACAAAAGCCCCAACATATAATAACTTAACAAAACAACGCAAAACATAAAAGGACTCTCAACCACATCACACTCGATCACCCCCCAAACTTATTGTCAATAATGTGCAATGGAGACAATAATGTTTGCGTAAGAGGGTGATTGGGAGAGATCTTACCTCAAATGTCGCCTACTCTGCGGTGGATAGAATCCTCGCCATTGATGATATACCTTGGGACTTAAAACAAACAAACAAGACACAAAGAAACAAAGAAAAGAAGAAAACAAAACGAAAAACATAAAGCATGTAAAAAACGTTGGGTTACCTCCCAACCAGTGCTAGATTTTCCGTCGCTAGCTCGACGGTACCTCTCATCAATCAGGCGATTTGACAACTGACAGCTTTCCAAACCTCGATTTGCCCTTGTACTTAGCATTTACAACAGCCCACCAATTGGCATAAGAATGGCTTCCACTGAGCTTGAACGAATCACTCAGATTTTTATACCGAGTCCACTTCTTCCTTGCAGCATGCTCGTCTGATGGTCTATTAAAATTCGAGCTCAAGAATGGGATGGCTGTGGTAGTGGTGATCGAATAGCAATTTTCAGGCTCTGAACTATCGTGTTGCTTGATGGCGTCATATATTGAAATCTTTAGCTCCTCATCATTGACACGAAACGTGAGGTCACCTTCCTGCACATCAATCAAAGCACCACCGCCACTAGAAAAGGTCTATCCAAGATTAGTGGTTGATGCTTGAATTGGGTATGTCTAATATAACAAAATCGGCAGGAAAGACAAAGTCCCAATTCTTACCAACACGCCTTCAACAATTCCCTTAGATATGTGATCGACCGTCACCATCATCAATGATATCTTTGTTGGCTTCATCTTCCCTAGCTCCAGGCGGTTGAATACATTCAGCGGCATCAGATTGATGCTTGCTCCCAAATCGCACAACACATTAGGGAATGTGTGCTCAGCAATCTCGCACTCCAGTGTGAAGCTCCCCGGATCTTTCTGCTTCAGAGGCAACTTCCGTTGTAAGATGGCACTGCATTCTTCAGATAGGTTAATTTTTTCAAATTGACCCAATTTCTTTTGCTTGCTAATGCATCTTCGTAAACTTCACATATCCCAGCATGTTTCGGAGCGCTTCAAAGAGAGGTAGATTGATATTCACTTTCTGAAATATCTCTTTGAATCGGGTGAACTCCTCGTCATATTTCGACTTAGCTAGTCGACTTGGAAACGGAACCGGAGGCGTATACGTCGGAAATTTCGGATCTGGGCGTCCCTCGCGGCCATCCTCGCGATCGCGAGGGTGGTCGCTAGGGACCTGCGCTACTTCTGTCGTCTTCTTAGCGGCTGGGCACGCGGTCGCGGGCTCTCTTCTAGTGCTCTCTGCCTGATCTTTCGCGGTCGGGCTCGCGGTCGCGAGCTCGGTCGCGAGGTACTTTTCTTTCTTCTTCGCGTGCTCCTCGGGATGACTGGACGCGTGATGTCTCACGGCCGGGCTCGCGGTCGCGAGCTCGGTCGCGAGGTGCTCTTCCGTTCTCTTCTTCGTCCGGTGGGTCCGATATGCCGCCCACTTCTCAACCGGATAGCAAAGCACCGATTCTTAGGGTTCACTTCCGTATTATCTCGAAAATTGGCACGTCTTTGGCTCAGCATTACATTGTCGCGCCATCTGACTGATCTGATTCTTCAGCATCTTCAAATGTTTGCCCATGGCTGCCACGGTCGATTCCAGATGTGTTATCCTCTGGCCAGTGCTATTGATGAACGAGTTCTGCTGTGCGGCCATCGAATTCTGATTCATCGTCATTTGTTGGTTGCTCACAACCAACTGCTGCATCATATCTTCTAGACTTGGCTTCTTCGCCTCTTGAATCACTCCATTCTGAATAGCGAAGCCTGCTGGAGGTTGTTGGAAATTATTGGGGTTGGCATACGACAGATTAGGATGATTCCTGTTGTTCGGATGGTATGCCGGATTTTCCCCAAGACGGTTCCTTTGATTTATATAGTTCACATCCTCCGTCTCGATCTGACTCTTCAAAAGAGTAAACTTTTTCATGAGCTCGTCATATTTCGAGTCACTCTCTACAGCAGCTGCTTTCGCCACGGGTGTTCTCTCCATTAGCCATTGATAACTGTTGGCCGCCATCTCTTCTATGATGCGGCTGGCCTCCTCTACAAGGCGATTAAATAGGCAGCCTCCTGCTGATGCATCTAAAATGCTTCTCGTATGCAGCGTCAGCCCGCTATAGAACTGCGTGATTTGCTGCTCTCTAGAAAATCCGTGTTGAGGGCATTTTCTCAATAAGCCTCTGAATCTCTCCCATGCCTCAAATAGTGACTCGTCTCCTTGTTGGCAAAAGTGGGAGATCTCGGCTATTATTTTCTGTGCTTTCGCCGGTGGAAAATATTTCGAGAGAAACTTTTCACAGAGTTTCCCCCAACTGTCGATTTCGGTACGGTCCAGGCTCTTGAACCAATCCTTCGCCTGGCTGCGCAGAGAGAATCCGAACATGCGCATCCGGATCGTATCTTGTGGCACCCCATTTTGCTTGATGGTGTCACATATATCGAGGAATGTCTCCAGATGAGCATTCGGGTCCTCAGTCACTCCTCATCCGAAGTGTTCTCCTTGAACCATGCCGATCGTCGGTGGCTTCACCAAAATTATTTCATTAACTCGGGCCCCATCCGCCTCCTTGGAATTGCTCAATGGGAGGTCAAGACATGTAGTTCGAGGTCTCGTCTGCGGGGCGGACAAGGAGTCCCATATTCGCCATCCGCGCCGCGTCTCTCAGAACTCGCTAGCGACATGCGGCTTGCTCGGGAGAATGCCTCGTTTACGTGGATTAGCTGCCATTGCAGCCCTTCTTCTCTCTTGTCTCCTTCTCCTTTGGGAATTTTCGATCTCTGGGTCAAAGTGTAGTTCAGGATGTCCCTGGGACCTTGTGATCATAAACTACCTGGAGAAAAAAAAGAGCTTAACTCTGGCAAGAATAAATAAATAATATAATATATAACTTGAATTAATAAATCCAAATCGTCAAATTATTCCTATGTGATCTTAACAATCCCCGGCAACGGCGCCAAAATTTGATCGCTCACTTTTCTCACACGAAAAACGCGCAAGCATAAGGTAAGTCGAGTATCGTATCCACAGGGATTGCAATCCGAAAACACAGAATCTAATTCAACAAAACTTCATCATTATCCAAGAACAAATTTGGTTTATCAGGTTTATAGCTTCAGATAATAAAATCCAAAGCAAATGTCACAATAAGAAAATAAACTAAAGCAATAAAAACTCAAATGGATAACTATAGAGAAAGACTAACCCTAGGGATGTATTAATCCTATCCACAACGTATGTTTATCCTGCTTATTATTAACCATTTTAATCCAGACAAGATGGAAGATCACATATGTAACCAACAATTTCTGTTACGACAATTATGACAGTTGATTACTAATTTTCCCTATTACTGTTACGTCTCTAGAGGAAAATAAGCAACTCCAAAAGGATCACAAAGAATATACTTCCTACGAATGTTCCTATCTCAGTTACGACTCAAGGCTTATCCGTATTATGCATTCAAGATCGATTGACAATTAAAACGGTTAAGTAATTAACTGGCAACTATGATATGCATCAAGATTGATCAGAAATCAACACATATAAATAAGCACCAAGAATCATGAATCAATGCCAGGAAGGTAAATAACGATAGCAGGAATCACAACATTTAGGATAGAATCATGCAAACCCTAGGATTAGAACAGAAATTTAGCTAGACATAAATAACGAAATAAAATACGAAATAATCATAAAAATACGAATTAAATAGATAAAACCCATAGGAAAGCGTCTGAAGAACAATGGTTGGGTCCGTATCCAAACCCAACGGAAAACGGGAAAACGATGGAATTCCTTCGGACGAAATCATTCTAAAGCGTTAACAATGCGTAGAACAAATGTAGAACGATGGAAAACTAAAGCTAGAATGAATCTAAATAAAGCTAAAGTGAAAATAAATGGAAAACAGAGAAAAACTGAGGAAAAACGTCTAAAATCGCTACTGGGAGATTGGGGCGCGAGGGTGAAGCCTATTTATAGATTTAGGGTGAAACCCCATTTTTGTCTCCGCCATGCCACGTCATGTCGCGAGCTCGGTCGCGAGGGAACATCCTCTTCTCGGCCATCCTCATCTTCTCGGCAAGGGCGCGCGCGCTCGTCGGCCTTGCGGCCATACCTCGCGGTCGCTAGGTGTGGTCGCATCGCATATAAAATCTTCGCGGGCACGTCTCGCGCCCGCGGGAGTGCTCGCGTGCCATGGACTTTCCTCCCTTGTGCTGGTGTTTCCTCACGGCCGACCTAGCGGTCGCTAGGCTGGTCGCGAGCCTTCGTCTGTGCGCATATGCGCACTCACGCTCGTGCTCATTCCTCGCGGTCTGGCTAGCGGCCACTAGGCCCTCATTTTTGCCCTCGTCTGCTCGTTCTTCGTTCCATGCTTCGGTTTTCAACTTATAAGCCTACAAAACACCAAAACGGAACCCAAGAGCAGTATCTTCCAAAAATATGTAAAAGCATTGAGATCCAAGACATAAACGCACATTATCGATCTAAAATCATCTTTAGAAATCAACAATAAACGTGTAAAATTCGCGTTTATCAGTCTCTACCACAGCCACCTCATCTTACCTCCATAAAATTCATATTCAGGTACAATCAACATATTCTTTCTACGTAATTAATGGATTTGACTATCATGTATATATAGACATTTAAATATATAGAATTTTATTTATTTCTCAAATAAAGTTCTCTGGAAAAGGGTATGCTTGGAACTGAAGAGTATATAGACCTCTCTCTTTTTGAATCAAATTCTGTGATCTTTCTTGATCAATTGCCCAAACTGTACCTTGTACCACGGATAATGTACCACAAATCCTAAGCAATCTCATTCTTGTTTGTTACTCCTCGGACTCATTGATCAATTGGTTGAAAAGCATCTGATAGCTGAAAAAAATAAAGAAAATAGGATGATGCACCGGACTGTGCCTTTTTCATATTATGTTAGTTTGCTTTAGTGATAAAGTCCCTTGAGTTTGTAAAACTAAAATGGATTGTGGAGAGAAAAATATAACAACTTTTGTATTCCTCTTTGTTGTTCTATCCTCAAATGAAAACAACAAGACATTTATATAGGCACTTAACATGACTATACCAACAATTAAACTCAATTAAAAGCCATAAAAGACCACTATCTCCTATATCACCCTTTCGCCTTTCAACTACAAAAAAAACTCTTGACCTTTTATTTTCCCACTAACTTCTAAATTTAAGATCCACTAAAAAATTACATTTATGTTTATTCAACAAAACTCCCCCATAAACTTAAATGCTTCTACCATCCGTCATGCCAATCATCTTCTTGCATTTGTCGAGAAGAACTTTCGATGTGGCTTTGTGAAGATATCCGCAACTTGATCATGACTTGCCACATGCACCAATTCCACACTTCCTTCCTTCACATGATCTCGGATAAAGTGAAACGAACATCGATGTGTTTGCTTCTTTCATGGTTCATCGGGTTCTTTGCCAACTCAATTGCTGATTTGTTGTCAACTTGAATCACGGTTGCACCTAGTTGCTTTAGCTCCATCTTGCTCAATAGATTTCTAAGCCATATCGCATGACATACACACCAAGATGCTGCTACATATTCTGCTTCACACGTCGAGAGTGCCACGATCGGTTGCTTCTTTGAAAGCCAAGTAAACGCAGTGTCTCCCATAAAGAATACATATCCTGATGTACTTTTCCGATCATCTATGTCTCCACACCAATCGCTGTCGGAGTACCCAACCAACTTATAATCTTCGCTTTGAGTAGAACAACCCGAGTGACACCGCTCCTTGAATGTACCGTAGTATTCGCTCAACGCTTCAATGTGGATAAACCGGCTCCTCCATGAATCGACTCACAATGCCGACACTTAATGAAAGATCTGGCCTTGTGCATGTGAGATAGCGAAGGCTTCCTACCAAACTTCGATATCTATTCGCATCGACATGTTCTCCTCCATCAAACTTTGAGAGTTTTGCACCTGGTTCCATTGGTGTTGATACCGGGTTGCAATTTGTCATCTTGTACTTCTTTAAAATCTCTTTTGCATATACCTCCTGTGATACAAAAATACCCGTCTCTACTTGTCTGATCTCCAAGCCAAGAAAAAACTTCATCAAACCCAAATCAGTCATCTCAAATTCCCGTGTCATTGTGCCCTTAAACTCTTCTATCATCGCATCATTGTTACCCATAAAAATTAGATCATCGACATAAAGAGCAACAAATAACACATTACGTCCATTCTTCTTTGCGTAAAGGGCATGCTTGTAGGGACATTGCTTGAACCCGCTCTCCTCGAAATATGTATCGACACGTATTCCATGCCCGCGATGCTTGCTTCAACCCGTAAAGCGCCTTCTTCAATTTTAGCACCTTCTTCTCTCTCCGACTTTCATGTACCCGGTGGTTGTTCGATGTTGACATCTTCTTTGAGCACACCATTCAAGAATGCCGTTTTAACATCCATCTGAAATATCGACCATTTGAATTGAGCAGCTTGTGACATGAGTAATCTTATTGTCTTCATTCTTGCAACATGAGCAAACACCTCGTCATAGTCAATTCCTTCCTTCGTGTATCCTTCGCAACAAGTCGCGCCTGCTCTATCTCGCCTTGAGCATTCATTTTTTCTTGAACACCCACTTCACACCAATAGTCGACTTCATTTCGCAATTCGCTAGCTCCCATGTGTTGTTGCGATCAATCGCCTTAATCTCCTCGTCCATGGCGATGCGCCACTTTTATCTTGCACCGCTTCTTCAAAAGTAATATTTTCAAGATCGCCAAAAGACATACAAGGTGTACCTCATTTGTCGAATCATACAAATCTTGCAAACTTCACATTTTGGGTTGTCGTGGTTCATCTTCATCATCGGTAGTTTCAGAGTTTGTTGATATGCTTGTTGGTGCAGTGACTGATGATTCTCCAACTTCGATGGTAACCTCCGTTGAATTTTTCCAGTCCCACTCGCTTGCTTCGTTTACTCGCACATCACGACTCACCACCACCTTCGCTTATCGGGTCTAGTAGCTTGTACCTTTTGTCTTCTCATCATATCCAATAAAATATACCTTTTGCTTTTGTCTTCGAGCTTCGTTCTTCATTGATCCGGTACATGTGCATAAGCCACACCACCGAACACTTTGAGATGAGAACCGCCGGCTTTTGTCCGCTCCACGCCTCTTGTGGTGTTTGATCATCTAACCGCATGTGGACATCGATTTTGTACATAGATGGCACATTGCACAACTTCGCCGAAATTCCTTCTACATCTTCTTGCTCTTGAGCATTGATCGAACCATGTCAAGAATAGTTTGATTCTTCCTCTCGGCCACACCGTTTTGTTGAGGAGAGTATGGTGCGGTTAGAAATCTCCTTATGCCTTGCTCCTCACAATACTTCGTGAAAGCCGTTGAAGTATACTCGCCACCTCTATCGGACCGCATGACTTTGATGTGTCTACCACTTGCCTTCTCCACCATCACTTTGAACTTTTTGAAAACCTCGAATGCCTCGGATTTTTCTTGTAGAAAATAAACCCAAGTTTTTCGTGAGAAATCATCGATAAAGGAAATGAAGTACCTTTTACCGGTGAAAGATTCTGGAGTGATTGGTCCACATATGTCGGTATGGATCAACTCGAGAGGATGTTTAGCTCGATATACAGCCTTTGTTTGAAACGAGGTTCTCGTTTGCTTGCCAAGAACGCATTCTTCACAAAATTTGCCCTCGTAGTCCATGTCCGGCAGCCCGTGCACCATGTTCTTCTTTGCTAACTCTTTTAGACCACCGTGATGTAGATGACCAAAGCGGAGATGCCACAACGACGCCTTGTCTTCTATGTTGACTCGCAAACATTTTTCTCGAACGCTTCTCAAATTCAGTTTGTACATCCGATTTCTTACCATCTCGACTCGAGCAACCAAACGCCCTTGCTTGTCCTTCAAGTGTAGTACCCGATCTTTTAAAAGTATCGAGTAACCTTTCTCCGTGAGTTGCCCCATACTCAAAATGTTGGTCTTGAGGTCTGGTACGTAATAAACATCTTGGATTGACCTATCAAGCCATCCTTTGTAAATAACAAACCGTACCTCGGCCTTTGACCTCCACCTTGATGCATCTCCAAAGGACACATGACCATCTTCAATCTTTTGCATCTCTTTGAATAGTTGCTCTTGACCGCACATATGGTTACTTGCCCCCGAGTCGAGGTACCACAGAGTGTCATTGTTGATGTTGACTTCATTTTGAGCCATCAAGAGAATGCCTTCATTTGCTTCGTCTTCCAAGTTTAGGTTGGTTGTTTCTTCCACCTTTTGATTGACTCGACAATCTTTTGCAAAATGCCCCAATTTACCATAATTATAACATTTGTCGGAGTTGCAATCCCTTGCGTAGTGACCATATTTGTTACACTTGTAGCACTCGATATTGGAATAGATCGACCGGTCTCCTCTTCCTCGACCGCGTCCTCTTCCACGCCAATTTGGTTGGATTGACCGTCTCATCTCCTTATAGTATCCTTCATGTTGACCGCCGCCTGACCACCGCGACCATTTCCACGACTTCCACGGCCACGTCCTCTACCTCGAAAATTTTGAGAATAGAGTGCATTTTAGCCTTTGATTGACGTCTTTGTTTGAAGTGCTTGCTCGAGTATCTCCTCCTTCTTTTCTTCTTACGTTGTTCGTGTGCCTCGAGAGATCCGGTAAGTTCGTCAACTGTGAGCATCGCAAGGTCCTTTGACTCTTCTATCGCGCACACAACATTCTCAAAATTGTCAGTCAATGATCTCAAAATCTTCTCCACAACTCGCGCATCAGTTAACGCTTATCCATTACGATTGAGTTGGTTCACCACGGCTTGTACACGCGTGATGTAGTCGGATACACTTTCTGGCTCTTTCATCTTCATGCTCTCCAACTCGCCACGAAGAGTTTGGAGACACACTTGCTTGATTCGGTCGGCTCCTTTGAACACTTTTTCTAAAGTGTCCCACGCTTCTTTTGAAGTAGTTGCGCTAGCAATCTTCTCAAAGCTCGACTCGTCAACGGCTCGGAACAACATGTATAGTGCCGCTTTATCCTTTGATCGCGCCTCTTTCAACGCCTTGTTTTCAGCCGCCGTATATCCCGTGGTATCTATTGGTTCTTCCAGACCATCTTCGACCACCTCCCACGCATCTTGAGATCCGAGAAGAGCTTTCATTTGAATGCTCCAATTCTCGTAGTTCGCCTTTGTTAGTCGTGGTAGCGACATTTGACCCGTCACATTCGCCATTGGCTCTGATACCAATTTGTAAAACTAAAATGGATTGTGGAGAGAAAAATATAACAACTTTTGTATTCCTCTTTGTTGTTCTATCCTCAAATGAAAACAACAAGACCTTTATATAGGCACTTAACATGACTATACCAACAATTAAACTCAATTAAAAGCCATAAAAGACCACTATCTCCTATATCACCCTTTGGCCTTTCAACTACAAAAAACTCTTGACCTTTTATTTTCCTACTAACTTCTAAATTTAAGATCCACTAAAAAATTACATTTATGTTTATTCAACAGAGTTTGCACAGGGTCCGATGCACGCTTACATTGCTGTTCCCGGGGGAAACACTAGCTACCTTTCGGAATTAAAAGCCGGGAGAGAGGTACTCGTCGTCAACCAAAATGGGATGCAGCGAACAACCATTGTCGGTCGTGTGAAGATAGAGACGAGGCCACTAATCCTTGTTGAGGCGAAGGTTCATTCTCTCTCTAGTGCTAGAACAAACAATATTTTTGTGCTCTCAGTTCTGAACTATATATTGTTTGACTTGATCATTGTGGCTTTTCCAAATTTCTCAAACCAAAGCTAACTAATTAGGCTTTTCTATAACACATAACAAGGATAAAAGGGTTATTATAATTTTCAATTTGGCTACATTTCAATTTTTATAGTATGATATGAGGAATGGTTAATGGTATTAGAGATGGAATTTTCAATGCCATAACCATTTTCTTGCAAATATTTTGGTTTGGATACGCGTTGTGTCCTATCTCGTCTCCACGAGTAGAGGTTTTCTTGCTTTTTTTTTCTTGTTTCAGCTTGATATGCAATGCAGGTAGATGAGGATAATCAAACTTCCTACACTATAATCCTACAAAATGCTGAAACAGTTGCTCTTATCGGAGGTAAAACCCATCGAAACTATGTTATCTTAACGTCTTGCATTAATTTGATCATCACTATCTATGGCAGCGGGGCATCAAAATCGAGCGATTCTAGTGAGCTCGTTGAAACTAGGCGATGAAGTCTTGCCGAGGGTGCAGGGAGGTGCTCGGCACACCGGTATAGAAATGGAGGAATTCATTGTTGAAAAATGACTATAGACCCATTCTACACATGTAATGCTTCCTTCTCTATGTTGCTTTGTTCTTTTCTTTATCTATAAACAGCCCAGCCCGAATAGTCCAATTGGCCCATGGGCTTGGCCTGGCCCGGTCATTTTACACTAAAGTTTATTTTTGGGATGAGCCCAGCCCGCACAGTAACTTTTGGCCAGTGGGTTAGGGCCGGGCTAGGCCTGTCGTTTGACAGCTTTATCTATAAAAATCGTGTGGATTGGAATAAGGTCTTCACACACACACACAACACATTTTTATATAAGTTGCATAAAGATAGAGAATCTTGGTGAGTTGAGACCAATGCATATTACTCTATTCCTTGTTTTTTGCTTTGATCCACATAGCTTTTGCTCTCTCTCTCACACAATCACACACACTCACACACATTGATTGATAACGAGATGCAATGCAGGATGTTGCTCTAGCTATGGTTTCCATGAGACCGGTCCCTCTTGGTCCAGTGGTGGAGGCATTTCCCAATCGGACATATATGGAACCAGCCGTGTTTCTATGTCCAAACGCTGAACGATCACGCACGTTCAAGAAAAGCTGGTGAGGGAAAATCCACCTGAAGGAGTCTTCAAGATTAAGGGCAGCAACCATTGCCCTTTCTTCTCAAAGCCTCACTCTTTATATAAAATTTTGATTGAGATCGCCCAAATTTCATCGCAAAATATAATTTCAGGGGATTTTCTGTTTAGTTGGGGTATATGTATATATTTATTGGGTAACTCAATATCTAATCTAATATAATGCTTAAAGCAATTTATTGACGACTTCTTTTTCTCTTCTCTTTCCTCCCAATTTTTTATTTAAAAATCATTTGAATGACAATATATTTTTGGTTTTTCAAAAGCCCTATCAACATCATCAGTTTCGCAAATAATAATTTTTGGATGATTGTATACATAGCCCCTAGTTTTCGGGGAAATCTGCAGCTAAAATATTTGCACCTTGTTCAATTTACAAGAGTAAAGCTGCATTATCTGCTGATCCTCTTCTCCGCAACAGAAGTTGGATCCCTGATCAATTTGGGTCCCAAAGATTCGTGTGAATTCTTCCATGACCCATCAATGCTCGCAAGGTTGTTTTTCTATTTGGGTTAATGTCACGACCCGACTAATTAATTATGAGATTAACTAATTAATCAAGTCGTGACTGGTTAGACACTAAAACTTTGGACAATTGAACAGGTTTAAATGAAATAAATTTTCGACAAACGGGTTATATAATCCTTAGAATATTAATAAACCAACCTGCATACAAAAGATAACCAACAACAACAATAACAATAAATGAGGACACAACCTCCATAATACATATATATGTATATATTAGAAACATTTACAAGGTTTTTTAAAAGTATGATTTAAAGCTTTCAAAAGTTGACAGCAGAAGAGTAGTGAATGTCATGTGTGAAGACACGACATTCAGGCACAAATATGTACAACAAAAAGGAAACAACTAAGCTCAGTCCCAAGCCCACATCTCTTCCACGCTCAACCTGCACCAAATAAAACATTTTTCGGGTATGAATACCAAAGAGTACTCAGTGGGTAAATGTTAAACATAACTTTCAAAACTTAGACTTTCTTCCAATAAGAAACTAGAAAACAATTGAAATCATTGTTTTATAAAAAAAATCTTTCATTATTAAATCACCACGCTTTCTTTCTTAAAACATACCGACATCACATACCCGAGTTGGTCCCGAAGGATCTCAACTACGGTCATACCCTATCTACGTCATTCGGTAGTGGGAAGTAGGCCTCCTCCCCAATACCATGGCCGGCCTACATTTGTAAGCTCTCACCATAAACCCGCACAAGATCATAATATTTTCCTACCGTAGATAGGTAAATCGTCGTCATTCCCACAAAGTGGTAAAACATTCATTAACAACGTATTCATAATGTGGTGATTGAAAATAATTCATGATATCAATAATTTCAAAGCATAACATTAACTTTGCTCAAATGAATTTGCAAAGCATTACCCACCTGAATTGTCTACTCTAGAATATTTGCTTCTTCTGCCTTCACTTCCCGGTTTCCTTTGCTTGTTCCTTGTAAAACAAGATTATTATTTAATTTAGCAAACTTCCTACTCATTAAACATATTATCATTAATTCTTAGTTTTAACTAATCTAAAATTAGGTTAAACTTATTTTATTATTTTATAATTAATTCCTTACTAACTTAATTATTAATTAACTATATAGCATGCTATGATCAAAGAAGTTAAACAACTTCAAGTAATCACATTCCACTTATCTATCATAATTCTATGATTTAATTTCTCATAACGTCTTATTAATAAACAATTTGTACCGAAATTTCGGCAGAGTAACGTTTATAATATGAATAGCCCAATTAATCCAAACTCATCCAATATCATCCCAAACTCCCCAATCTCATCACCATATACTTAAATATGCATTTAGGAACTTAAAACAAGAATAAACTCATTCATTTACACTTTAATCGCCTAACGCCCTTCAACTTCATATACAGAAAATCTCAAGAGTTTTACACTTTAAATCCCATTTAACATCAAATTTCTCATAATTATACTCATTTAGCATCAATGATCATTAATCCATGATCCATTCAAATCTTAACCAAATTTCATCACATAAAATCATAACTTATACTAAACTTTAATTTTCTAGTTTTCATACCTTATGTCCATAAATTCTTATAAATTCAACTTAAGCATTATTTTTATCATAGATCTCAAATATCATATCAAATACATCAAATAAAATCAAGAAATCAAAGTTCAATATATACCCTTCATTTTCGAAAATTTGTACATTTTGCATATGTATGTATTAAATTCCCACAAATTCATTTCATGCATTATTCATATCCCTAAGCATGGATATCATGTCAAATTACTCAAATAAAATCAAAATCCTCAAGTTCCTATCACACCTCATTTTCGAAAATTTGGAAAATTTAATAAGCATGGTTTAACTTTTAATTTCTTTGATCATATGATGTTTATATCCATTCCTAAACATATATTTAAACTCAATTCAACTAAATCACATCATATAATTCATTTACACAAATTAGGGTTTATAAGTGATTCTTTAATTTTTCAACTTCATGAATTTAAAGTATTTAAAACCATAGCATATGTTAATTAAGCTTCATAAACATAATTAATTCAATAAACATAATAAAAATTAAACAAATCAATCATACTCAAAGCTTCATAATTTTCGAAAATAATAAGATCATAGAACATCATGTTTATCAAATTATATCACAAAAACTTAAGCTAAATCAAGTAATTACCTTCTTTGGATTGATTTGCCACTAAATTCCCACTTAAATATGGATTAAAATGTGAAAATTACAATTTGTGTGTGTTAGTGTGTGTGTGCCGAAATGGAGGGAGTTTTGGAGGTTGGAGATGATATGTTTGATGTATTAAAGTTCTAGAATTATATAAGTATAATTTCATGTATATTTAGCACTAATTTCATTAGAATTATACACAAATTTCCACAAATTTATAAATACACTTCAACTTTTACTAAGGTTACACCTTAGTATATTTTAATTATTATAACTATATCTCTAGTAATTAATAAAATCTAATACAATTTATATCCATGATTGAAATTAAATTCATATAGCATAATTTAAATTCTTTCATATATTAAAATTCAACTAATTATAATCATGCTTCTAAAATTTCGAAAATTATACAAAAATAATGCTTTCATCACTAAATATTAATAGAATAAATTTATTCAAGTAAATTAATAACTTAAACAATAATTCATTTCATTTTATAAAAGAAATTCCACATAAAATAATTAATGCATGCTATAGCAAAATTTCCATTTAATAGCATTTTTTATACAAACACACATTAATAATCACATTATTCACATTTTATCATAATAGAAATCATTTCTAAATATTCTCTAAATTTTCAAATCTCATATTCTTCAATTATGAAATAATTGAATTTCTATCGATTAATAATCCATCATATGCCTCTTTATAAATTCTTATGAATTAAATAGCTTCTAAACCCCTAATTATACTTAATTAGGTTTTAATTAATACTATAAGATTTTCGGGTTACTACAGTTAATTTGTTTGTTTGCATTTGAATCTGTTGTTCCCAATTTTTTCATCTTTGGTTAGTTTAGTTTTGAAATTAATTGCAATTTAATTCACATGATTCACTATAATGCAGGTCAAGTTAGAAAGAGTCTATCAATTAAAGCACATGCTGATGGTAGTGGTTACTTTGTTTCTCTAAGTAAGTAGTCCTTTTATTTGTGAAGTTGTGCAAATGAATAGTGAAGTTGATGACCATAGCCAAATGGAGTGACTTAGTGTTATAGTGATGAGTAGTACCTTAGTTGGTAGTTCTACCATCTGTACTCGTTTGATCTTTAATTTTGAACAAAATGCAATAGGAATACCTTAGTGAATATATTGATGTTTGCTTTGCAGTGTTGTCGACAATGTCCTCAAGAAGATAAAGAAATTTTATACCACATGTACTATTTTTTCTCTTCAATTTTTCTAGCATCAATCTATTTTTTTATTTCAATTTCACCTATTATTATTGTCTGAGCATCAAATTCAATTTTCATATTGTGTTTCAGAAAGGGTATTTCCGCTTCATCTCTTCCATACAATAGAACTCCGAATTTAAGTTTTCTAGATTTATAATACAAGGTGTCTATAAGAGCCTTAATATGTTAATTTGGAGGCACAAATCTTTTAATACTACACATAAAAGTGACCTTAATTTATATGAAAGCTCCAATAAGTGCCTAATGCATTAACCTAAAGACAAATATAAGTGTCTCGTAATGTTACTTTATTGACATATGAGGTTTTATGCGACACATTATGTGCATCAAATTTAAAATGAATGTTGATGCTACACATTTTGTGTCCCTAAATTTATGTTTTATAGACACAAATAAGTGCTTCCATAGACTTATCAACATAAATTTTAAATTATTTAGGGCACCTATATGTGCCTCGAAAAATCAATTTTGGGACATATTAAAGTGATTGGAAAGTTATTGATTTAGAGGTACTTAAAAAAGTGTCCAGAACACTTTTGGGACACGATACTTGGAGGCATATGTAATAGGTGTCCTGAAAATCATAAGTGCCCCAAAAGGGTATATATTGGGGCACTTTTTGGTGTCCAAAATCACTTTTTTGTTGTAGTGCGCCCTTGCCGCATCTTGTCTGAAACGACAATAACATTTTATTTTTTTGGGGGAGGGGGGGCATTCATTAGGAAGTGCGTTCCCGCTAGAAGGGGTAAATGGGGTAAAGTCAAACAAGTATCATTCTCAAAATAATAATAAAAAAAATCAAACAATTATCTTTACATGTTGGACCACATAATTAATATGAATTTATCAAAATTAAAAATGGAGAAAAAAATTAATATTAATCACATAAGGGTCACATAATATATATACATTTGTTATATGTGTTGAAAATGAAGTATAATAATATAATAATGAATTATTGTTAAAAAGATAATAAATGATAATTATTAAATTTAACGTTTCAGAAATAGAAAATGCTTCAGGACTGAAAAGAGATACTTCCTCCTCTACTCATTCTAAACGTCTCATTGCTTTTGAATTGTAATTAATGAGAGTTGTGTTTTATATTTAAAGTAGTATATATCACGAAATTCGAAATATTTTATGTGAAAAAATAATTCATTTTTGATATGAACCACTTAACGAATCAACGAAAGGTGTATAGTTACTATAAAAAACAATTACTCCTCCGTCCATGATAAGTGTATCATAATTTTCTTATTCCTCGCACACAAAACTACCCGAGCCAATAACCGATACTAACCCACCCGTAGCTCAACCTTCAACACCGTCGACAATCCTCGACAGCAACCGAGTAAAAAACCACCAATTGCATTTTCCACCTAGCTCGCCACCAATAGCGGGGGACAACGAAAGCTTTTCACTGATTTAAGAGACCTGTTCTTGCTTTGGAAGCACCACCCATTCATAACACTGTGTCGGAATCTTCGGTACATTCTACCTCCTCAAGTTCTTTTGATGATTATACTGCAACTAACCTTGCAGGAGAGTCAGTGAACAATGAAGAAGTAGAAATTCCTACTGTCCGTATCACCAGAAGTAAGTCGAACACGACACGCCAGAGCCTCCGTCGAGGGCGGGAGTGCGATTAGTCGCAAACCACGGGTCAATGATTTTACAACTGAATGCGAGAGGCCTCCGGAAGGCTCAAAAACAATGCGCATTGCGCACCATGTGTTCCATCATAAGCTTGATGCGATTGCGATGCTTGAGACAAAGCTATCTGGTCGAAGCTCAAGAATTTCATGGCTAAGCACTTTGTCGAAGGGAGTGTGCTCACAACTCGACGAGGTTCCCGGGGAAGGATTTTAATAACTGAACCCAAAGAGGTTAAGAGTAGAAATCTTGGTCGGGAAAACAGTGATACATTCCAATTTTACTTGCTTAATTACAAATTCTACCTTTGGATGTTCGATTGTTTATGGGTTACGGCGAGTCACGATGGCGTGAACTGGGATTCTATGATCGTCAACATTGATCCTTTGAAACCATCTATCGTCATGGAGATTTCAACCGTATCCTTGACCGGATGAGAGGATTGGAGGAAGAGTTCCTTTAGCGAGAGTACAAGGACTTCGTTGATACTTGTGCTCGTGGGACTCGAGATTCCCCTCGACGGGTTGTCACTTCACGTGGACGGATACGGTGAAGTATTCTAAGATCGATAGGGTTTTGATTAATAATGCTTGGTTAGATGCTAACCTTTTTTGCAGGACTAACTTTCTGCCTAGAGGCACTGTGTCGGATCACTCGCCGGCACTCATCACTCTCTTTGGAGATGTGACTAGGTACCACCGTTCCTTCAAGTTCTTCAACATGTGGATGAAGCATCCTGACTTCAAACACCTGCTAGAAGAAAATTGGAGTGAACAAGTGAATGGACGGCCTCAGTGGGTTTTGGCAGCAAAGTTGAAGAGGATGCAGCACGTGTTCAAGGAGTTCAACTTCAAGGAGTTCAGCCACCTGACGGAGAGGACGAGTATCTCAAGAGCTGCGTTGCATTCTGTGCAACTAGCTCTTGATAGTGACCCCTTAAATGGGGAACTGTTGGAACAATAACTTGGTCTTCGCAAGAAGACTAAGTTCTCGGAGGATGTTGAGCGAAGTTTTTCGCAAAGAATGAAGAACTTGCACATCAACCTATCCGACGGATGCACTAAGTTTTTCATTCAATGGTGAAAAGGAACCACAGCGTAACACTATTTCCTTCTTGTGCGGGGATATGGTGTCGTCTTTTAAAAGTGTATCACTTTTTTTTAAGACAATACTCATTATTATTTAATCTTACAATTATTCATTATTATCAAAAATTCATTTATATCACTCATAATCTAAAATATAATGAGATAATTTTCTTTAATTAAATGATATTCATCAATAATTTTATTAAAATTTATATTCTATAAATGATACTCTTATTGGAGATAGACGGAGTATTAGTTTGAATTTTGAGCATACGTTTTATACATAAACGGAAACAGCCAAACAGGGGAGGTAAAAGTAAAAGGAAAAGAACAGGAACGCTAGACCGTGGCTCGGCGGTTGACCTGCTGACATGGCTGATTTCTATTGGCTAAGTAACGTGTGATAGAATCACTGTCAGCACAGTCCAAAACTACTCGGTCCTCGTCTCTGATCACCGCTTCCTTTGGGGGAAAAAATTAAAATTAGGGCTTCAAAATTTTCACCTTCAGGAAGGTAAGTACCAAAAACCATGAGATTTACACGATGGTGGGTGTCCGCACTTGTTGTTTCTATCCTCTTATGCGACGTCGTACTCTCCGATCAGACCATTGCAGCTCATGCAGGTACCAACAAATAAATTTTCTGGTTGGTCATAGATTTTATTTCTGTTAAGTTTTGATCATGCTCAAGCTCAATCTCTGCAGCTGCTTAATCGTTAGTGTATCACATCGTTAGTGTTTCTGTGATAGTTTGGCTCTTACTTTTATGCCGTCTCAGGAAAGAAAAGTTATAAACTGGAGAAAATTTCACAAATTTTTGTTTAGAATTGGAATTGAGGAAATATAAGGCCTATTGTTCTAGTTCATTTTGTCTGTTAGCTAGAATTTGCAATCTATTATTAGATGTTTCAGTTTTTTAATATGGATTGAATTTCAATGTATCACATGGGAATTTCTGGAGCTTCTGCAGAACTATGTAAAGCTAAGAACTCAAGAGACATAATAATTTGAACTACATAATTTGCATAGTCGTTCATTACATTTATAGACTGTATTGTATGCTTGGTGTTTGAGATAACTCATACAAATATCTAATAGTGTCGGTAACCAGGACAATGTAGTTTGTTAGAAAATGCTCTTACTGACGCAATTATGATACAACTGCAGTATTCAAGTTTCCTTCACTTTGGGTTTTAGGATAGTTCCCAAAGCTTAAACTCCCGCCATCGTGGAGGTCTTTTTTCCGGTCTGTAATACACTGCAACTCCTTTTCACATGTATCTTTGGATTTAGGTAGTAACTTTGGTCGGAGCTCTCGGGATCCAAAATTCAAAATTGAATTCCACACAGAGGAGTTACCTTTTCCTCCAGTAAGTATCTCAAGACTGATAGATTATCATTTAACTTCTTGAATTGTGTGTCATTGCTTAACTTTTTCAAAATGGTGTCATCACTTTCCGATTGACATTTTGTATGTGGGGGACATTTTGTGATGTCTTAAAAACCATAGTTACCGCCTAACTTGTTTGGATATCCAATTGGTGGGAAAATTATATTATTTTTCTACTACTTGCTCAATACTATAAATTTGTCCTAGACTGTTAACGTCTCTGCACAAACATTTGACCGTGATTGAGTCACTTCTGAAGAGAAAAGTCACTAGATCTATCAATATTGGTAAGAAAATAGTAATGGTTTCTTTTTGCAGGTCAGAATTCTTTATTTCAAAATATAAACTGTTAAATAATCCTAAGAGTACTTACATCATGTTCCCTATTCCCAAATGTTCTTCAAAACTGTTTCTGGCTGTGGCAGCATGTATAAGGATTTGAAGAAAAAATTGTAGCATAGGGAACGTCATCCATGAAAAAAGGTATTAGTTTCAAATGTTCACTATTAATGACACAATTGAGAGGTTTAAGAACATGGATTAACTGCCATTAAGTATTGTGATTTGTGACCCTTTGTTAGTAGCAGGAACTGAAATTAGAAAGAAATGGGTTGGCAGCACAACTTACACTTTACCTTTCTAAGAGTGGAAGAGGATCTATTTTCCATTCTGGATAGAACAATTAAACGTTATGTTTTATTTGCAATATGTTTTATGATGGACCTTGTATAGCTGCTTCTAGAATTAGTCCGTGTAATTGTTCTTTATTGCAATTGTATGTAATATTAATTTTATTGTAATCTCTGTTAGAATTGTATGTTCTTTTGTGTGTATTTTCTGTGCTGTGGGTTTTAGCATCAACATTTTTAATGTGTTAAGCAGTGTTGCATGCCTTTCAGTTATTTGATGATCAACATTTCTGCTTGACTAGGCACACGCTAAACTATGACCTTCTAAGTTAGCATATAAATAAATCACATTTACTGTTAAGACATTCTAGGCTCTATTGGTTCACTTTTAATTGATCTTAGTTTCATGGGTTAAAAATTCTTAAGTCGGGGAATGTGTATTACGCAGACCTTTTCTATTTGGAGCTGCTATTATTTACAAGTCACATGAGTGAACCATGTGCATTGCTCTCTTGCAATGTACTACATAGTAACTAGAGTAGTTACCTTTTCCCTCCTTTGAGATTTATATGATTATTTTTGTGGTTTACATTTTTTTCTGTCTATTGAGTAGCATTTTTCTATCAGTTCTGGTGTCCTTCACTGAGTTGCTCTTAAATCATAAGAATGTAAAGCACAAGTGCCCATTCCTAGGCACATAGATATTTTAAAAGAGCCATCATTTATCCTTTGTCAATATTATATGGTAACTTTCCTCACAATGACAACATCACCAACAAAACCATTACATGGTTAATCTATCATCTATGGTATAGGTTTTGGTCACTTTTCATCATAAGAAAGCGTTTTTTTGCTCAGCTATGATACAAAAATGGGCCAGAAAAGCATGTTAAAGGAAAGGGGAAAATCATTGAACCTTCATAGCATCAGTGGATGAGTAGATATGTAGTATTTCATTAGTTTATGTATCTATACACAAAATTATATGGCTAGTTTTCTGTTTTTCCAGGATGAGGACCAAGAGTCCATTATCATGCCCAACAAGAATGGAGAAAAGTTCCTTTGCTTTTTGCCTAAAGTTGAGAAATCCAAGAGTGGAAAGCCAGTTGCTCAACAGAACTTAAGTAGCATGGTTATGGAATCTGAGATGCATATGAAATTGAAGACACCAGATGAGCTTCTAGAAGTGCTCAAAGATCGGTGCTTTATTAGGGTAAAATTTCCGTCTCCAAAATCGATAAGAAAACATGGAAAACTAGAAGGATGTAGTTAAAGCTTAATTATTTTACAAATGAGTTAAATCTTATTGTTATTAAGGTTTCCTTGATTTTATAAAATACTGGAGATTTTATCATTTCGGTTTGTATACAATAAGATTTAACCCATTTGGATATGCTTACATTGTACAATATTTGAGTGCAGCAAGAGGGATGGTGGTCATATGAGTTCTGCTATCAACATCGATTGCGACAAATTCACTTGGAGGATGAGAAGGTAGCACTTTTCCAGCAACCCTTGTTTGTTTGTCTTATTAATTCCCTGAGGAACTCTTGACAAATGTCAAGTATCTTGTAGCCTTAAGAGAACAGCATCGGCCATCCTAGGCATATCATGTATCTTAACTTTTAGTCTACTTGATCGTTTAATCTTTAAAATTACTAACTGATTCTTGTGTTATATATCTACGACTCTGGTCTATTATGTGTTTCTCTCATTTTGGTCACGACTCCGTGTCAATGTAAATGAGGTCTCACCTTTCGTGTTTTATAGGTGGTTCAAGAATTTTTCTTGGGAGTTTATGATGCTGAAGCTACAGAGGCTCACAATCAAAATCTTTCTGACGTATCAATATTGAAGGATCCTCGCTCAAAAGATGCATCTCAAAGGTATGAATTTCAGTTTTACACTCAAGTGGACTGCATGGAGACAGATTTATCTACTGAACAATGTTGCATAAATGCTAAATTAAACCTTACTGTTACAATGTACAGGTATCATGCTCATATATTTAATAATGGAACCCTCTGTGATTTAACAAATCAGCCACGGGAAACGGAGGTAAATGTTTGTTTGTGTGCACCTCGCTGAAATCCATAACCAGGATAATCATATTGTCTGGCTTGTAATTTTCAGGTGAGATTTGTATGTTCTGAACCCAGAGCTATGATAAGTTCGATTACAGAGTTGTCAACATGCAAGTATGCACTCACATTCCAATGCCCAACACTTTGCAAACACCCGTAAGATTCTCTGTCTTGCTATCTCTTGTAATACACACATATATATCCAGTGTGTGTCTATCTGCGGTCAAAGTAGAATATACCATCTTTCAGGACATGCTAAGATCAAAGATATACCATCTGCATACGTCACTTTACTTGCTCATTGTATATTCGCTGTTACTTTTGTTCGATTTGTTTCACTGCCATGTCAGTGGAGCTGAGGACATCATCTTGTTAGTAGAGTATTTCACATGGTTTCTCTAAACTTGTATGAGCAAATGAAGCTTTAACTGCTCATATCTCAAATGTAGATTATTCAATGAAGAAAGACCTGTGTCCCATACCATTCACTGCAACGCTCTTCAAAAAGAGGAACAAAAGATGCAGGCAGAGGATGTCAGTTCTCGAGGTGGGAAGATCACGATGGTCACTGATGTCGAGTATTCCCCTGCTCCCACACCAGAAGAATACGCAACATGAAATTGAAACTATGTTGGAGCTTTCTGAGCATTGATCTGTATAAACCGTATTACTGTAGTTCTTTAGTTTAAATGATAGTAAATTGCTCTATAGGTTTATAGTATTTTTTTCAGAGCAGTACATTCCTGTTCAATCAATAGAACTTCTTAAATGAATATATCTTTTTATGAAATGTAGAATAAAATAAAGCATGTTTTTTCCCTTTTTTTTTGTGTTTCGGCTAAACCAAATTAACTATCATTAACTACAGATGAAGGCAAATTCTGAAGCTACTTAATTTTCGATTTTTCTTCTTGTTTAACTAAGCTCGTTGAATATTGGAACAAAACAATTAAGGAACAATATCACTTTTAGAACGAAGTTTCACAACTGTTTACAAATCCAGACCACATTTTTCATATTGTCGGAATTGGACCTAATAAATCGATAATTGATACTAATATTTTCAAAATCTAGACTGGTCCTATTTCCACCACTTGATTGTTGCGCTCGCAACTGAAAAGATGACTGAATAATTAGGCTTGAACTAAAATAACGACTCAAAATAACAAAATTATGAAATTTTACTAGAATCATCAGATATCTCGTCAGCTATTAAGTTGAAAATCCTAGGTAGACTAGGATAATACTAGAATGTTACAAGAACTACCATAAAAACTGTACAAAAGGAAATAAATTAGGACAATAATTTGTGGAAGATGGCACTTTCTAGGCATTCTCAGCAGAGCTGATCAATGCCAAATACTCATTAATGGCTTCACCTTCTTTTGTGACTTCAATATCGTAGTCTGAGTAAGCGTCTGCATTTTCCAACTCCCCAGTCAGCTCATCCTCCATCTCTAGGTCCCTCTCCTCCGCAGCTTCATTTCGACTCGATGATCCTCCAACTTCGTAGCCTGCACCTACGCTACGTGTGCCGCCACTGCCTTCAGCAGTTGATCCTGCAACTTGCTGGTCTGCACCTACGCTACCTGCTACATTTGCAGCATCTATGTTGGGTTGTGAAACTAGATAATTTAACGCTTCTTCTTCTGTGCCAAATGTACAAAGAGCAGCTTCCACTGAGAACAGCAGGAGGAATATGTAGATAAAAAGCATGTATAAGGAAACAAATTGCGCATGAAAAAATGAAGAACAGTAGAAATTGTGTATAATTAGGTACCTGATGCTCTCTCGAAACCCATTGCTATAAGATTTTCAGTGGCTGCTTTTGTTGCTTCATGCAATCTTTTCCTTTTCCTTGATATAAGTTCATTCTAGAGACCAAGTAGAAGAATAGTTGGAATTTGAAAGAGAGAGAGAGAGAGAGAATTGGAGAAGTGCACATGAAAACTCACTTGTAAGGCAGCATTAGTTTCAGGATTTGTTAAATCATCCAGAGCCTTCTCGGCATCATTTTCATTTCTTCGAAGAGATTCAGCAGCGATCTCTTTCTGGAACCTGTCAATTGGAACAATTGTCAACATGTTTCAGAAAATGAGCGAGTACCAAGTAAACTGCAACGGTCATAACTTAAAAGAACAGACAAACAGCTCATCCTTATCAGTTTCTTTCTTAAGCGAACTAAATCTTCGGAATGCAACAGCTCCAGACAATGACCATATTTTCTTCTCTCCAGTCCAGGATGGTATAATATTTAAGCTTGCATAGTTGTTGATAAAGGACATTCTTGCCTACTTACCCAATGGTGACCAATTCGTTCAGCTTCTCTAGATTCACTGCTTTCCTAAGGGGCGTCGTTCCATATTTCTTTTGCTCTCTGCATAGTGCATACAGTGTGTGTCAAGACATTGCACCTCACATAACCACAAAAATAGCATGATCAAGTCTAAAACCCACAAAATTTCCTTCTGCCTTTGGAGATCCTCCTTTCGCTTCTCTGCCCTTTTAGCTTTCTCTTCAACAAGAAAATCAAGAGCACTTCCAACATCCAAATTGTTCATGCGGAGAGCCCTCTTTGCTTCACGTTCTTTATACCCCATGCTCAGTAAAAAGGACAGGGATTCATCTGGTACTTGAAGCTGTTAGAAGTCCTTAAATAGTGAGATGAAAAGAATTGTATTCCAGGACAGAACGACTTGTATGAAGAATCACATTGATGGGAATGAGGTTAAGCACTCTATCCGAAAGCACACAAATTTTGAACTTGTTCAGCACAAGAGGATGTACTCTATAGACATGTAACCAACTTTTAGGCACACTTACCTAGCTGAACGGACCTGGTATTCTCATGGTACTTAACTTTTGACATGAGAAACTAACCAAAAACCATTAGAAGGAAGAGTCTTTTCAATGACTTTCCAGAATCCACCTTGGGAGGTCCTAAGTGATAGAAACCTATAAATCTAGTCCCCGGCACAATTTCAAGTTGAAGGGAAAATGCACATGTTTCTGCCAAGCAATTATTATTTTTCTTTTTTCGGAGACGAAACAAGTCTAGTTCTTCCATGGTTGTCCATGGAGGAAGCGAGATTATGTTAAAGATATTGTCAAAAAGGATAATATCTATGCAAAGACACAGATGAATGTACCGACGCTTACTGACCATAACAAGCATGGATGGGGTTTTATACAGAAAAAGTAGAGACCAATTAACCTGGAAGTATTTAGTTTGCGCTGAGCTCAAGGCATTCTTAGATTTTTGTAATTGACCTCGGTGATATGCAATCACTCCTTCTAACAATTCCATTCTCAAGTGCCTACAGAATAACAATGACATAAATGTGATGAATATGGGTACCAAGGTGCTACAACAGTAACAAGATAATGATGGTGATGATGGATGACTCACAAAGCTAGCTCAGGGTAGCGACCTCCTTGGAGAATTCTGAGACGAGTAGATTCCTTACCATGAGCACGCTCAATACCTTCCCTGGCCTTTTCAAGGCGAATCCCTGCTACTGATAGCCAACTGATATCATGGAGCATAAAATAGCACCAAACCATGTCTATTTGAAGAATTGGTACGTTATCAACCATCTGGGACCCATACAGTAAGGCAATGTTACATAAGTATGCTGCATAACATGTGATCTTAAAGATTGTCTTGCCTCAATCAATACTTTCCAATTTCATTTAATGTCCATGCCATCATATGTTTCTGTTCAAGATAGGGAAATAAAGTAGAGCAAGATATATTGGAGAACTATTTAATGCAATATATCTCCCGTTTCTGATGTAGTTGGGATTGATTTTTTAAACAACTCCCAAAAGCAAAAATTGTTTATAAGAAAGCTCAATATGATTAGTTGTTCTGATTAGAATTCATCAAAAAGGAAATACATTTACGCACAAATGCTATATCAGCCTATCATGAGTGACTGTTACCTCAATCACCTTTGGGTTGCACAGAGAAAAAGATTCCTACAAGAAACAAACTCCACTTTAATATGACAAACATGCAATATGAGTAGTAATAAGTTTTTTCTTTTTATTTACTGTAGATCACAAGAACTTCAAATCCTGATTAAGGTATTCAAAATCAAATAATAAGAATTGAAAATGACTCCAAATTTCCGAGTCAGGTGCTGAACCTTCAAAGTAAAAATAATGTTTAAAACTGTAGGGAACAAGAGCATAAATTTTAAAAAAGTATTAAGAATATTCTACCTATATGGTTGTTGAAGTAAAATAGCGTTTAAGTATAAACATTATCAATAATAAAGGTAAGCCTAGCTACATGATGCAAACTAGTAGTTCTGATCTTACCATTTATTAGATAAATAGTCAGGTATATAATGGTAGATTATCATTTCAATTCAATAATTGCAGAGTTGAAGATAGGATTAGTTCCATAATTTTATATTGTTTTGTTTCCATGCATAAGGTAATAGTACAGACTCACCTCACCCATGTTGAGCACTTCTAATGCATCTCTATATTGTTCCCTTCTCATAAGAGCTTTTCCATTTGCATGAAGCATAAGTCCCATCATTATTGCCCTAAAAGATGAAAGCAAACATTTTTAGAGAAACAAAAGTGCCCTTTTAGCTGGGAGATAATACCCTACATTCAAACACAATCAACCAAACTATCAGTTACTCGATCGTACCGTTGGTCAGTCTCCGACCCCAACTGCACTTTTTGTCCACTCTGATTTTCAAGCTCTAGATTGAAGTCCTCAACAGGTAATGAACCATCCGCGTGTCTGGTGGCCAATTTAGTCGCAGCTGTCCTGAGATTTCACTTGTGTTACCAGGAGAAACACATAAACAAATGCAAGAATCTGCCTAGCTTAAATAGGGGGCTGATCACATTAAACACTCTTATCATCCTTTAGCTTTCTGATTGCTAAGAAATCCCAGCAGTAGGGTCATAATGCAGAGTAATCGAGCTACAATCGTGGTACGATGAGAACCTTTACAAGCAATAGTACCCAATATCTAAACATAATTTTCACCCAAATACCAAAAAGCATTAGCATTCTCATAAATTTTCCATTTAATATCACAAAACCTATAAATATTTCCACCAACCATAATAACAATGAAAAAGTATGCATTCATTGTGTCTATGCAATTAAATACACACACTATCTGTAAGGGAATCTCGGCAAAATCTTCACCATAAAAGAAGAGTTGAAACATAAACACAAAATAGTAGAATTACTTTGAGAATCCAAGCCATGATCACAGCATTCATCCAAATCCAGAACCAGAACAAAAGAGAAAACATGAAATACGAATTTACACCCTATCTAAACTTACTGATGATCACGACATCGCTCATCTTGATCATGCAGAGTCCTCACAAAACCATAATCAAACGATCATGCAATCAAACAGGCAGTTGACGCGAAAGCCCACAAACCCTACGTCAAGTCAACTTCCCCAAAACCCAAAGTTAAACAGAAACACACACTTACTTCAGTCTAGAAAGCATCTTGGCGCGCTCCTCCTCGGCCAAAAACTCTTCTTTGACGGACTTGCCGTCCTGATCAACGGATACCTTGGCCGCCAAAATCCTGGCGTTGTTTTTGAGCCCCAATTGGCTCAACTTTTCGGTCCCATCGCCGTCTCTCAAAACCCTGCCGGCGCAGATGAGGTTTAGGCAGTTGGTGGTGGCACAGCCGGATCGATTGGCGACCTCTTCTCGCAGCATAGCGACAGTCCAGTCGTCCAGTTCGACTTCCAACACCCCACTCCATGCACCGCCAATTTTGAGTTTCCCAATCACCATCTTTCACTTTGAATCGCAATCAATGTGGAAGGGAAAGAGATGTGAAGATGGGTTTAACACATATGTTCGATTTTGTTGATGATGATGATGTTCGTGTAGAGAAGGGAGTCTTGTTTGTTTCTTGAGGGACCACAGGGGGCTTCATATTGTATTCTTGTCATTTAGTTAAAGCTAAATCACATATATATCCTAAATTACTAAATTAAAAAAATTAATATCACTACGAGTTTAATAATTATATGTGTAAAATAAATTTTTTAAATGCCAAATACTACCGAACCGAAAAAATCGATCGAACCAATCGATTTCGGTCGGTTCGGATCGGTTTTTGAAAAAGTTAGTTTTCGGTTCGGTTCAAATTTTCATTAAAAGCGGTTTTCGGTTTTATATTTTACGTTCGGTCGGTAACCGAACCGAAAATATTATTTTTATATATTTTATATAATAATTAATTAATATTTTAATTAAATAATTAGAATTAAAATATGTTTATTTATATATATATATATATATATAATATGTTTCGGTCGGTTTTTCGGTCCGATCGAAACCGTTCGATTTTTTCGGTTCGGTTTTCGGTCGATCCGAAACTTTAAATCGATTCGGTTCAAAAAAAATATTTTCGGTTCGATTTTCGATTTTAAAAATTTCGGTCGGTCGATCCAAAATTATTTTGAAATTGTCTTTTTTTTTTAAATAATTGAAATTTGAACTTATGTGATATTATTTGTTTTTTAATTTTGTATATGTATTTCCACGTCAAATTCATGACAATCCAACTCAATTACTACTTAACGAAAATTTTATCCTAAAATGGATGTACATAGTTTCATATGCTTTGAATATTAATTGATCAAACATAGAATTGGAAGAAAACAATAATATAGAATATACCTTCAAATATTCAAATACATATGCTGGTGACTACAACACTTCCCTTTATAATTCAAGGGGAAAAAGAAAAGAACTGTTGAATCCACACTCAAATTTCAACTCATTTGGGATTCCCTCGTTGTACCACAAGTAAATGTATGACCAAAACAACATGAAAATGGCTACAATACTCCCAAGTCTTTCCCGCAACACTATCAAAAATTTTACATCTATTTTAGTGTAACATTACATCTTTAGCACAAATCAAAAAGATTTCCAGGTGAAAAATCTCTGTCACGAGCAATGCAGAATCAAGATCCTATGCTTCAGTCCAGCATAAACTCAAGCCATATAAGCACTTCATTCCTTTTCGAGAGCAGCAGATTTAATACAAACAAACACAGAATCAGAAACTCTACAACAAATAAGTCAAAGCTAAGATACCAGATAAAGAAATTGATCGTTCTTTCTGTAGCATTCTAGCAGAGCAGGATGCTTGTAAACAACGAACAAACGAAGACGATGTAGATAAAAGTAGTGCTATTTCTTACCATTGTAAAGCTCCACGTCCTCCCTGGATCGTTGTAACGTGCTAACAAACAACCATCTTTAGCTCTGAGACCATCGCTCAGTAGATTTTGTCTCAGGGCCTTTTCCTTCGCTCGAACAATTTCCTCATCTGGCTTTCCACTGAATTTTGATACTGCAGCTATACCTTCTCCCACCTTCCTCAAACTAATTTCTGCTTCATTTGGAGCTGGCAAACTGCTCGATATCAACACCATTACACCATTTACATAAATAAAATAAAAAATGAGATTTAGAAAATTATATTTTTCAGAAAAGTGAGAATTAAGACTGGCAGAGATCAAGAAAGTTTCACCTGTTCATATCCTTTTCTGAAGGAAGAACTATTTGAATGGAAACTTTGGAGATCGGCGGATTGAGTACTTGAGTAAATACAGGCGTTGTCATTGGTATTTTCTCCGCTGCAGAATTCTTCCCGAATATATACCTTATAAATGGAAAATCACATTAGAGCATCCACGAACGTAAGAACAAATGATCATGCAGAAGTGAGTGAAAAACTCTTACCCAGCAACAGAATTAAAGCCAGTCGAACCAGACAACTTGTCACCACTTGTTTCAACAACTATTAACGTATCATACTTCCTCACCTGCAAGGCTGCAATTACATCTTAAATCTAGTCATTAAAGATGATTCGAGCTACTAGTGAGCAAGAATCATCAATAGACTCGTAATATTCAAATCAAATGATGCAAACCAAAAGAACAGTTGTTCGAGCAGAATGTGTGAGCTCGCATCAACGAGGAAGAAAAGTAGAGACCTCATAATTTGCAGTTCTTTTCAGTATCTGATATCTTGGCGTTTCTCTGTAAATCCGCAGCTACACAATTGAAAGCTTCCTGAAAGTCAGGAAAGAACAAAATTACACCTAACTGATCATATGAAGTATTGAGTCGAAAACTCTATGTCATAGAACCTGCTTCACCACACCCACCAAACCTTCTACGGAGAAATAGTCATTGTTCTTGATGGAATCCCAGTAGTCCTTGACAAAGAAAGGAGCCACAGTGAGCAGAACGCTGTTTTAGTACTCTAAAACTCTTGCACGACAAAGGGTATAATGCCTTACCACATGACTGCAGAATTTCATGTTTTCGGGGTTTATGCCCATAACAGAAGTACCGGTGAAGACTAATTCGGGTTTCCAAGGTAAGAGAACGAACTTCGTCACCATGGTCCACCTTGTGGTTATTATTTCATAAGGCCCTGTCTACAGAAAATTAATCAATCAGTGTATGAGATTCGAAACTGATTTGTTTTACGCAAAATCATGCAAAATTTTATGCAGTAACAAGTTTTAGGAAAATGAAGAGCAGTCACTGATTTACCTCTGTTCTCTGCAATAATATGCATCTATATTTTTTTACCTAAGGGTGTATATTTCTATACGAGTATAAACATATTTAGCTCCCAAAGTTTCTTTGAGTTTTAGAATCACCAGAAGGAACATATATACTTATAACTTTATAAGGGTAAATTGCTATAGAATTAATCAATCTTGACACGATTTTGGTTTTTGACACATTTATAAAATACTGCACTAATATACCACTTTACGATTTGTAGTAAAATAGACATACTCAATACATTTCAACGAAGTCATTGCGACCTCAGTATATATACGGCGTCATTCTGTGACTAATATATGGCAAGTACACGTCAGATTTTATGAGTTGGGAAAAAATCACTGTAATGTCATATTTCTGATCGTAGGAGAAAATTGGAAATGTAAGTTGTCTTGTTATTGCAACAATTTATAAAACATGTCAAAAACTAAAATCGAATCGAAGTTTGTGATTTTTTATAGCAATTTACCCTACTTGTAATTGGATTTACCTTTGCATCCTCTCTCTCTTTCTTTCACTGGCACACACACAGAGTGTACAAACAGCGACCGTAAAATCGAACCTGCTTGACCGAATGCAGCTGAAAATTAGGGCTGAAGAGCTTCCTGATAGAAATGCTACGTAAAAGGAAATAGCTACCATATTGAGAAAGATAGAAGATCAGTATATTACTGTTTCATTGCCTTGCTACATTTCAGAAAACGATACCATGAAGATAAAAAACAAAACGCTATAAATAGCATCTAGACAGTTACATAAACCCTAAAGCAACACGTATGGTTTGCATCTAAGCCTAACACATGTAATCATCTTAGTATGCATGGAATATGCTTCAGCATCTCTTTGGTTTTCTTCACGTTGCTGATGTGTCTACTACTGCATTACTTTTGCTTTCTCTGAGCTTAGACAACGCACCACTGCTATGGCTCAAATCATCAATTAAGTTAACACGCCCCCTCAATTCGAGCGCGCCAAGAGGAACGACATAAAGTATGTTCCGAAGTTTAGTGAAGAATTGATAACTCAAAGGTTTTGTAAAAACATCTGCAACTTGATCAATGGATGGAACATGTTGAACAACAAGCTTTCCTGAAGAGATTCGTTCATGAACAAAATGCACATCAAGCTCGATGTGTTTGGTTCATGCATACAGAATAGGATTTGATGCAAGGTATATGGCACTAGTACTGTCAATCCACACAATAGGAATTTTAGAAAACCTAAAGATAGTTCTCGAAGAAGAGATGTGATCCAAGCAATTTCGGCAGCAGCATTAGCTAAGCTTCGATACTTAGCCTCAGTACTCGAACATGATACAACATGTTGTTTCTTCGCACACCAAGAAATTAAATTCCCTCCAAGATAGATACACATACCTGACGTGGATCTTCTGTCATCAACATCGGATGCCCAGTCCGAATCAAAGAATACGCTTCACAGTTGTCCAATGTGTATCAAGAGGATTAGCCATGTATTGACTTACCTTGTTGACAGAGAAAGAAAGATCGGGCCTTATGATAGTGAGGTACTGTAGAGCATCAACAATGCTTCTGTAGTCTCTGGGATTAGAGATGGGACTACCCTCATCTTTGGACAAGCGAATAGAAGAGATCATAGGTGTTGAACTGCCTTCTGCATTAGACGTATTTGCCCTGGACAAAATATTCTGAGCATATTGGCTTTGATGCAGGTGAAGACCTTATCTAGTTTGAGTGATCTCACTTCCAAGAAAATGATGGACCAGACCAAGATTTTTGAGAGAAAAAGGTTTTCCAAGCTGTTGAATAACCGACTGAACATATGAGGTATTGCTTCTTGTGACAAGAATATCATCCACATAAATAAGTAAGTAGACAGTTGAAGTTTGTCCCCTTTTTGAAGAACAAAGAATTATCTTCTGATCGTGTGAAACCCATTTGAAGAAGTTCGAGACTTGATGGTAAGGAACCAAGAACGAGAGGCTTGTTTAAGACCATAGATAGCCTTCTTGAGCTTACAGACCAAAGGTACAGATCCACATTTTTCAAAACCTAGAGGTTACATCATATAGATAGTTTCATCAAGAAAACCGTATAGGAAAGCATTATCCACATTTAGGTGTGTTACACCCCAATTTTGTTGCACAACCAAAGAAAGTATAGTTCGAATGGTTGTAGGTTTAACCACATGACTGAAATTTTATGTGAAATCAAATCCAGGTTCCTGTGTAAAACCTTGAGCAACTAACCGTGCTTTATAACGTGCAATACTGCCATCAGTATTTTTCTTCAATTTAAAAACCCATATGCATCCCACTGCATTTTTCCCAGTTGGAAGAGGTTCTAAAACCCAAGTGTGACTTCAATTCATGTACCATAACAACTCTCCAAAGAGGACTAGAAAGAGCCTCAGTGACAATTTTTGGTTCACAATTAACAAACATATCTGTAGCTGCAGTCAGTAGAGCTTTAGGTTTAAAAATACATGACTTCCCTCATGTGATCATAGGATGATTCGATACTATATGTGCATGAGTAGGAGAATCAGGAACAATGGTCACATGAGAGGTATCATTCACAGGTGGTATGGAATAACATGGTGAAGAGGAAGAAGAAGTATGAGATATAAGAGGAAAAGTGAGAGGGGAGTTGTGAGAGGAAGAGGAAACAGTGTTGTCTACATCATTCATGTAGGTAGGATTAGAAGACATAGAAGGAGATGTTGGTGGAGAAAGAGAAAGAGGATTGGAGATCCAAGGAAGAGAAGGAGAAAACACAGTGGGATTTGAAGGGATATCCGTGGGAGGTAAAGGTGAAGAACTCTGTTTTTAGGGAAACACACATTCATCAAAAACAACATCTCTTGTAACAATGATCTTTCCACTGGAAAGTAACACTTTATACCCTTTATGACGAACACTATATCCCAAAAAGACACCTTTATCTGATCTTGGTTGTAGCTTATGGTCATTATATGGTCGAAGAAAAGGAAAACACAAACACCCAAAGGTTTTTGAGGAAAGTGTAATCAGGTTTCTATCCAAAAGCTTTTCAAGAGGACTGAAAAATTGAATAACTTTTGTGGGTAATCTGTTTATGAGGTAAACAGCTATGGTGAAAGAGTCATCCCAAAATTTCCTATGTAGACCAGAGGTAAAAATAGACCAGTTTCAACAATGTGCCTATGCTTCCTTTCGGCTAGACCATTTTGTTGGGGTGTATAAGGGCATGACACTCTATGTTGTATCCCATTTTCATTGAAAAAGGTAGATAAACTCCTGTACTCCCACCCCCAATCAGTTTGAAGTGACTTGATTTTGGCATTAAGTTAGTTTCAACTAAAGTTCTAAAGTTGAGAAAAACATCATGAACTTCACTTTTGGCTTTCAAAAGATATATCCAAGAATACCTACTATATTGATAAATTAAGCTAACATAGTAGGTAAAACCGTTTGCACTAGTTATGGGAGTAGGATCCCAAAGATCACTGTGTATTAGTTCTAGAGGAGCATGCTGATGAGTGTCAGAGAGCTTATAAGGCAAGCGATGCATTTTAGCAAAATGACAAGGTTGGCACAAGGTTTGAGTCTGTATATTATTGAAGAAAATATTACAGGGGCTTAAAGCTTTTCTTACTATATCTACATTACAATGACCCATTCTATTATGCCAAACATCAAGACTAAGGGGAACAAAAACACTAGAAAAAGTTGATGATGGAGGTGCTGCTGATGGAAGAACAGCAGAGGCAATACTGGGAACAGAACAACGGGTAGGAGGTGAGCTTGACTTGTGAAGAACAAACTGATATAGACCATCTTTAAGGATGCCCTTGAGGAGAATAATATGGTCGACCGATCCTTAACAAGACAAAATCGAGTGAAATTAAAAACACTCTATTATCCTTAGCAAATTGAGACACACCGAGGTGTTTTTGTTATATTTGGTAGGTGGAGAAGATTGTTAAGAGTGAATAGTCTAGGATGTGAAGAAGGACCAAGAAACCCTTACCAATGTGAGCAATGTCCACTCATCGACCATTTCCATTTGCAACATGTTAGTAGGGTGAGCAAAATACCGAATAATCGAATCGAACCAAATCGAAAAATCAAATTTGGTTCTAAGATTTGCTAAAACCTAATTGTAATTGAATTTTCGGTCTTTGGAATTTTTTAACCGAATAACCGAAAACCAAATTTATATATATATATATATATATATATAATATTATTTATTTATTTAGAATTATAATTTAATATAACAATATCCTTAATCCTATTATTTCTCTCTCTCCTATTATATCAATATATAATATTTATAAAATATATTATTTATTTATTATATAATTCTATCAATTATTTTTTTAAAAATATTATATATATATATAACATATAAAATGTATTTTTATATATAATTATCAATATATAATATTATTAAATATTCATTTGAAAAATATTTTTTGCTAAAATAAACTATTTTTATAGATAATATTATTTATTTATTCATTTGAAAAATATTTTTTTTGCTAAAATTCGGTTTAACCAAATATATTTCGGTTCGGTTCGATTACATGATTAGTAGCTCTAGAATCGGATACCAAGTATTCTCGAGTTATAACCGAGCGAAGATAAGTGTTTAAGGCATTATCGGAAGAATAATGAGAAGAAGTTGGGTGTTGGACCACATTAACACTTGGAACATGACTACCATGTGAGACCGATATGATTGTTGTTGTTGTTTAGGAACAAAATTTTGATCATACCAATGCCAACATCGATCACCGTATGACCGTGTATAAAGCATACTGACAAATTGCTTGCCACTTGTGGATCCGCCACGACCTCTCGCCCAAAAAATCCCCTCTATTAAAACCAATTCTTCCTCCAAAGTAGCCTCTAAAGGAATATCCACCTCTACCTCTAGTGTCACCACCAAAATTCCCCTCTTTGAATTGCAGATTGATTCATGAAGTGCACCGAGGGTTGTGAACCATCGCATGAGGAGCAGAAGTTTGGTGGTCTCCGCTATTTTCAAAACTTAGTAATAAGGATCGAACATCCATGGTGGTCCAAGACTCACTCTTGCAGAGATACTAACCATAACAGATCATACTCGCTTCCTAATCCATTTAGAATGTGCTCGATCCGATCCTCATTAGATACTTTATACCCAATGTAATTTAAAAGATTACAACAGCTTTTTCATTTTTGACAAATATTCACTTATGGATAAATTGTTCTTCTTTAGAGTTTGCGTTGAAGTTTATATTGCATAATCTTAGCACGAGATTGACCGCAAATTTTGTTTCCAAAGCTTTCCGGATCGAAGCGGTTGTAAGACCAACAATAATAACCATGATACCTTCAGAAGAGAGATTGTAGCCACGCAAGAGCGCTTGGTCCTGCCTTTCCCAAGATGTAAAATCTAGATTTATGGTGCATTGTGTCATTGCTCCTTCCTTGTCACTATCCACATTGGTGGCGCTTTCTATAGATCCAAAGAAGATAGCCATCTAGACCATAGCCTTTCACAAGAGCCCGATTTGTTGCTTCCAAACGAGGTAGTTGGTTTCTTTGAGTTTAGTGGTAATGGGATTATTTTGGAGAAAAACGATTTTGTTGTGTGGTGTGTCTGCCATGGTAAATAAAAGGAAAGGAATGAGAAAAAGCAGAGGTAGGAAAAAGCTAGAAGCTCTGATACCATGATAGAAATGCTACGTAAAAGGAAATAGCTATCATATTGAGAAAGATAGAAGATCAGTATATTACTGTTTCATTGCCTTGCTATATTTCAGAAAATGATACCATGAAGATAAAAAACAAAACGCTATAAATAGCATCTAGACAGTTACAAAACCTTAAAGCAACACGTACGTACGGTTTGCATCTAAGCCTAACACATGTAATCATCTTGTTGAAAGAAGGTTTTTTATTCTTTTTCAGTATATCTAAACATTGTACAAGGCATCATTTATAATACAAGAATTACCTAAATAAAGGAAGACTAAACATGATCCGTAATTAAAGGATCCTACCACAATATGATGACTTAAGAAAAGAAAGAATCAATTAGGCAAATCTTCCTATAATTCTACACTCCCCCTCAAGTTGATAGGTGGAGGATCCCACATACCCAACTTGCTAAGAACTCTGTGAAAGACCCTTCCTGAGACTGCTTTTGTTAGGATATCAGCAAGCTGGTCTTCCGATCGGACAAACGGTAGAGTGATATGTTCATTATCTAACTTTTCCTTGATGAAATGTCTGTCTATCTCCACATGATTGGTTCTATCATGTTGAACAGGATTGTGAGAAATGCTCACAGCTGCTTTATTGTCACAGTAGAGTTTGAAAGCTCCCGTCTCTAGTAGACCCATCTCATTCATCAACTTCTTTATCCACAACAATTCTGTTATCCCTTTCACAATTCCCCTAAATTCTGCATCTGCACTTGAGAGTGCTACCACCTTTTGTTTTTTACTCCTCCAAGTCACAAGGTTTCCTCCGACAAAGGTGAAGTACCCTGCGGTAGATCGTCTGTCTGTGATGTTTCCTGCCCCATCAGCATCAGTATACCCGAAGGTTTCCAAATGCTCATTTTTTCGAAAGAAAATACCTTTTCCAGGAGAAGATTTTAGATACCGAATAACTCTTACGGTAGCCTCCATGTGTTCCACCAAGGGTTTATGCATGAACGGCTTATGACCCCAATCAGATAGGCTATGTCCGGTCTCGTATGTGAAAGGTAGATTAGCTTACCAACAACTTTTCGTATCGTTCTTTATTTGCCGCCTATCACTCAATCTCCTCTTAGCCCATGATTTACAACTATCGGTGTTTCACTGGCTTACAAATAAGAAGTCCTATCTCGGCAAGGAGGTTCAGAACATACTTCCTCTCGAGATAAGAATACCCTTCCTTTGATCTCATGACTTCTATCCCGAGGAAATATTTTAAACCACCAATGTTCTTCATTTCAATTCGTAAAACAAGTTTTTTGCGTGTTGGATCTCTTCATCATCATCTCCTCGTAATAATCATATCATCGATATAAATAATCAAACATGTGATTTTAGAACCCTTCTCTTCGTAAACAATGTATGATCCGAGTTGCTCGAGTATATCCATATTTCTTCATAGCCGACGAAATCTTCCTAACCATGCTCGAGGTGACTGTTTTAGCCCATATAGCGATCTTTTAACCGCATACTTCTCCTCTTTAAAATCTCCTTCAAAGCCTGGTGGGATCTCCATATATATTTCTTTAGTTAAACTCCATGAAGAAATGCATTCTTCACATCGAATCGTGTAGAGGCCAATCACAATTTGCTGCTATTGAAAGCAAAACTCTTACAGTGTCCAACTTTGCAACGGGAGAGAATGTTTCTGTATAATCAATTTCATACACTTGAGTGTATCCTTTGGCTACAAGTCGTGCTTTATACCTCTCTATTTCTCCATCTGGGTTGTATTTGATTGTGAAGACCCATCTGCAACCAACTGGTTTCTTTCCTGGGGGCAGTCTTCTTTTCTCCCACGTTTCTTGTTTCTTAAGGGCCTCAATTTCTTCACTCATAGCCTTCCTCCATTCTGGATATTTTTGTGCCTCCTCTGCATTTTTGGGAATCCATGTGGTGGACAATTTATCTCTGAAACGTTGAATTTTCCTATTTCCACAAGTGATAAAGTTGGCAATAGGATATCTAGATTTCTTCGGCCTGTATTCAGGACTGTATCTCGGAGGAGGAATCCCTCTGTTCTGCCTTGGTGGAAGAGAATAATGATTCTCACTTTGACCTGTGGTGTTAGGAAATGACATAGAAATCGGAGAAGGAGAAAGCGTTTCGGCATCAGAAATTTGTACCTCCGGGATATTCGAGGAGGGAGTTAATGGACTGTTGGGATTGTTAGGATTCATTGGGATGGACTGTACTTTTTCAGTAGACTGTACTTCTTCAGTGGGACTCGGTTCCCAATAATTATCTTTGAACAACCAATCAGAGTGTTGGTTATTCGTCTCCCCCTCAACACTGGATTGCGGAGATGCATAATAGTACTCTGTCTCAAGAAAGTTACAATCCATCGTGACATAAAGTTTCTGAGCAATAGGATCAAAGCACCGATAACCTTTCTGATGGGTTCCATAACCAAGAAAAACACACTTCACAGCACAAGGATCAAGTTTTTTTCGATGTGGTTTCGGGATGTGAACGAAAACAGAACAACCGAATATCCGAGGTTGTAACATGAGAACGGATGGTAAGGTAAATTTTGAGGAGAGAGCCTGTAAAGGGGTTTTGAAATTTAATGCTCGTGTGGGTAGTCTGTTATGAAGATAGATAGCCGAAGCAACTGCTTCAAACCAGAAAGCAGAGGAACCCGTGATTCAAGCAAAAGAGCTCGTGTGGTTTCCAAAAGATGACGATTTTTCCGTTCAGCTACCCCATTCTGTTGAGGTGTATAAGGACAGGTGGTTTGGTGGATAACCCCATTTTTCTGAAGAAAGGTTTTAAGATCATGGTTAACATATTCCTCCCATTATCCGAAAGCGTAAAATCGAATAGAAGCTTAAACCGATTTTTACAAGATTGAAAAATCAATAAACTTACTACGCATTCGATTTTGTTTCAAAAATAAACCCAAGTCATACTGTACAATCATCAATAAACAGACAAACCAACGAAAATCAAGATTCATTGATTCGGAGCCGACCCAAACATCGTAGTGGATAAGAGAAAAGGCATGAAATTTTTATTATTCGCAGGAGTAAAAGATGTTCTACGACTCTTAGCAAATGACAAGTATCACATGAAGTGCGATAGTTCTTTGAAAATAAAGAAGGAAATAGATGCTTAAGATAATCATCTGATGGGTGACCTAACCGACGATGCCACGACCAGATCATCCGGTTTTGAGAGCCATGAGCCAAACAAGTAGTTCCTCCTTGTATAGCCATCAACATAGTATGACCCATCCTTTCGTAACCACGCCCAATTATCTCCTCGAACGAATATCCCGCAATAAATGCGAAGGTTGGATATATAAGAGCCACACATTAAGTTCCTTCACGTGATCGATAGATAATAATTTGCTTGATAAGGAGGGACATAAAGACAGCCGACGCTTTAATTTTAGGAGAAATTTAATCGATCCCCCCAAGAACCGGAAAGGAACTCCATTAGCATTTTTAATGAAGGTTGTATTTGGTTCGGATGGGTCAATAATATCATCCCGATCAAATGTCATAGTATCCGTTGTTCGCAATCAAATATCCACCGCCTATTTTTATCACACCACGCAAGGCATTAGGGACCGAGGAGGTAATTTGTTGACGGGGCGAGGGTAAAATAGGTATTATGCGCCTATTAGGTAATTAAACTTCCTCACCCTTCATTCCTTGCGCCGCCCATCTCTTTCTCCTCTTCTCCCGCTTGCCGCCTGCTCAAGACGCGCCACCGGAGTTCTTCGCCAGAATAAAAGCGGCGACTCCACCGGTAGCCCTATCGGTGCTGCTGGGTGCGCGCCTCCTGTAGCCCTATTGGTGTTGCCGCCGTGGTTGACGCCTCCTCTGGCCCTATCGGTGTTGCTGTGGTGGCGGCCACCACACCCGCCCGCCATTGTTCCTCCGTCGGTGGCGATTTTCATCCCACCATTATGTAATCGATTAATTGAAACAAATCTCTTTTGAGTGTTTGTTTCACCACGATCAGTGCACTCGAGCTTCTCCTTATCCGCTTGACGAGATGATGACTTCCTTGAGAAGTCGACCGTCCCTCCCTAAAACCCCTCTTGCGAACGCTTCTCCTATAATTTGTTGTTCATCTTTGGACATCATAACTCGATTCGAGTGCTTCCCGTCAATTGTCGATAGGCAATGGCTAGGGAAGGAAGGGATCTCGTTCAAGATGTCCTTTAACGGATCGAAACGGTCATTAACCCCGCTAAAATTGATAAAGTCTTCCTTCTTGAGTCACCGGTTGATAATTGGATATTTTCATCCTTGTGAATTTATTTGGTTGCTTCGATCGATCTCACCCATATGGCTCAAGGTTGTCAGTATTGTTCCGGTCGACTTCCTTGCTTGGTTTGATTTGCTCGAGTCATCAACTCAATATTTGCGGTAGTTTGTGCCATCATATATCGCCGCTTCAAACCCTCCCGCAGAGATTGGGCTGTCGGTATTGTAAAAATTCGAACCAACATTGGTTCGATTGAATTGATGATCCATCCTTTTACAACGTTGTCGATGGCATCCCATGTTTGGAATTTGGGATCATTACTGGAAGGAGCCGGAGGTTGGCCTGTGATGTGGTTGCCCGTCCCCTTCCTTTGATGAACATTCCCATCAATTTTGACCAAATTACATAGTTTTGGTCATTCAGCTTTACGTTCACCATTAATGGTGATGTCTCGATTGCTTGGTTCTGATTCATTGTATTTTTCTGGAGATACTGAATCAAGGTTGAAAAATCAGTTTCTGGGATGGCTGTTTCTGTTGGGTTGGCCATGGTAAATGATGAAAGCAATGATTCGACTCAAACAAGAGGATCGAAACTCTGCTCTGATACCATGTTGAAAGAAGGTTTTTTATTCTTTTTCAGTATATCTAAACATTGTACAAGGCATCATTTATAATACAAGAATTACCTAAATAAAGGAAGACTAAACATGATCCGTAATTAAAGGATCCTACGACAATATGATGACTTAAGAAAAGAAAGAATCAATTAGGCAAATCTTCCTATAATTCTACACATCTTAGTATGCATGGAATATGCTTCAGCGTCTCTTTGGTTTTCTTCACGTTGCTGATGTGTCTACTACTGCATTACTTTTGCTTTCTCTGAGCTTAGACAGCGCACCACTGCTATGGCTCAAATCATCAGTTAACACTTCCTCAACATGGCAATGTTGAAAAGATAACCACCGATGCTGTCGTGCTTCGTAATCGGGTCTCTGAACTTCGCGCGCTCGTCGTACGCTGTTGGATCGATTCCTTGATCATCGAACAGGTGGCGAAGATCCTGGTACAAGAAATCCACCAATCGCTGCACTTCGGAGGTGTCGAATTTTGGCGGGAGTTGTTCTTGGGCGACGCTTCGGCCTAACCGCCCACTTCAAAGACTTAACTTGGTTGGTGGTTCTCAGCAGCGCAAAGCTGTTGGTTTTGTGCTTCCGTGGTGCGGGGAATAAGGAGGTGGTGAAAGTTAGCACCGCACCGCCGTTTAGTCGGCCGTGGAACGGTGGCGGGGAAGCGTGAGATTACCATTTCTGGTTGCCAAGGGTAGTTTTTGGTCGTTGGTTCATTAATAGTGTTTATTTGGTGGATTTTTGAATTCTGCGGCTGTGGTTCTAACAACAACAATATGAAAAGTTAAAATAATACAAAACCAACATACGCCATTAATAATTTATAATTTATAATATTATCTTTAAAATTATTAAATTTTAATAGTAATTATATTGCTACGTTCTATCTTAAAGTAAGTAAATATTACTTTTTCGAATTATTCAAAAATATTTAGTAGGCAAATTAAATCCTAAATTAAGTGATTATCAACAATTATTATAGTTGATATTGAATCCATTTTACATGATTACATTAATAATCAAATTTTATTGATTAGAAATTTAATTAACAAACTAGTAATTTAGAATTGAATAACTATCATAAAATTAAATAGTATTTCATTGATTACTATTAAGAAATTTTTCAAAAATAAATAATAATGAAAATAATACACAAGTTTGAGATGTAAATATTTTGAGCATTTTTGTTCTAAAGGAAAAATTAAAAATAGGAGGAAAATCGGCTCTCTTAAATTTCCATAAACATTAATCTAATGCGAGAGATTCAAAGTGAGAAACTTGGTGAGCGGGCTGCTGCCCCAAACCGGCAACCCCCAAAAAAAAGAGATGGGTTATTGGCTCTAAATACATAAACTTTAGATATATTTTGGTTTCTTTTATGAACTTTAAAATTATCAATAAATACACTAATTTAACATCATTATGATTTTCCTCACAAATTGAAACCGACGTGGCACCACTTCATCAAAACGATATCGTTTTATTTACACAATATATTTTAATTGACGGTTAAATACATGAACTTTAGGTCTATTTTTATTTTTCCTACAAACTTTAAAAATTTGTTAATAAATACACACTTAACATTATTGTAATTTTTTCTCAAATTTTTTCACAAATTTGTTAATAACGATCAAAATTAAAGCTGATATAACAATCGATGTGATATCACATTATTAAAATGATATCGTTTTCTTATACAATATGTATTAAAAAAGACGAAATATATACAAAAGTGTGTACAGAGGATATCCATTTTCGAAACTTGATACACCACATACCCATTTGCTTTTTTTAATATATATCTAGTGGAGTCTTCGCTGAGTCTTCTGGGTGAAATGACATGCCACCGATTTAACAAGAATATTTTTGTTTGTTAACAACATGTGAATCAATAAATGATTGTGAAATTATAATCAGTTGATTCGATAATTATTTTGTTAAATTACTTTATAATTATAGAGCAAAAGTGTGAGAAAATCAAGAAAAAATAATAATTAAATCATTGAATCATGTTTTTTTTTAAAAAATAAATGAATCAAAAAATTAATTAACACATAAAAATCGTTGATTCCGGTCGATAATTCCTTGTTTTCGGTCGACCGGAAACAAGGAATTATCGATGAATCGAGATCAACCTAAATGATATATCAAATGATTTTAATACTATTATTAATTGATGTCTCCGGTCGACCGGAAATAAGGAATTATCAACCGGAGACATCATTTTATCAACCGAAGATAGCTTTTTTTTTGTTTTAGAAATTAATTTTAAATGAATGTATGATATTTAAATTAATATTTACAGGAAATCTATGATGGAATTTTGCAAAATATTGAAAAGAATAAATACAAAAATATAAATTTATGTTGTTGTCGGTAACAAAACAACAAAAAAACTACTTCAGACGTCCGTGACAAAATATAAATCAAATTATCTTCCCAGATTTGATTTCCATACATGCTATATAAATAAGGGTAATGAAACACAATTCTTTCTTCGCATTTAGAGAAAACGTATAACTGCTTTCAAAGTAGAGAAAACATCACCCTAAACATCGAGGTAATTTCAATTTTAATTTTTTGTATTTAATTTTAATTATCTTGTTTAGTACTTTGTTTGTTTCAATTTATATTCTATATAGTGATAAATTGAGATAGAATATGTATTTGTATGATTGCATTGTTTATTACTATTTTCACTCGTATACATTTATATTTAAGTGAGTATTTTAATTTGTATGTGAATTTAGATTAAGTTGTGTATTTTAGATTAAGGTTTACGTTTAGGTGAACTTAGATGTATTTATATGGTTATATGGTTTTTTTTATATTATATTTGGATAGGCTACTAATATAAATTGTTTATTATAAATAATTTACATATTTTTATGGCACTTTTAATTTATGATTCGTTATAAAATAAGCTATTAATATAATGATTTATTATAAAATTATTTATGGATAACGTGCATTTATTTATTTATTTATAAATAAATTTTAGAGACAATTCCTCTTTATATAAAATGTGCATTTATTTACTTTTATATATACACTATTTATAAATTTTACAATAACAACTATTGTAAATGGTCTATTATATTAGTTTGTATTTTTATTTTACTTATGGTACTTTTATTTTATGATTTGTTATAATTTTTAATTATTATGAAACAAGGTACTAATAAAAATAGTTTATTATAAAAAAATTATGGATAAGGCAAGGATTTTAAAATGAGCATATATATAATTTGCGCTTATTAATATATAGACACAGTTTATATTGCAAATATATATGAATTGTGATTGTGTTTTCTCAAGAAATATTAATGATAACATTATTTCTATATTTAAATGTAATTGCATAATTATTTTTATTAGTGTATTGATTTTATGTAATTAAATGAAATATGTTACTAGAATTAAATTATGTATCTTAGATGAAAATATAACTAACTAAATGCCTATAATTATTATTAAGAAAAGATTATAGAATTCTAAAGTTGGATTTGAATATGACATATTTGAATCTCTTCCTTAATTACCGTGATAATAGTGATTCTAGTATGAATTAACATCAATTTATATATTTGCATGGAATTATTTTATTATTTATCAAATAAATATTTGTTTTATACATTAGAAAAATCATATTAAGATTATATATTTGTGCTAATGTAATCTTGTTGTTGTTATAGACGTTTGAATGGAAGAACATTATTGTTAGATATGGAGGGCATCGATCATTCTTTATGTTACATCATGGATATCACCACAAGCCTTTGTTCGACTCGCAATGTAATTATCTCGAGTTCATAGAGATGATTAATCAAATTGTGGTGCAAATTGCTGAGTACAACCTACCAACTGCATTATCTATCGAGATCTCGGAGTGGTAGAATTATCAAATTAGTTTTGAGTAATGATAATCAACTTGTTCGATTGGTTCATGATGCCCAACCAGAGGTCTATGTGACTCACGATGCCGACACATCCCAATCGGAGCAAGAACTATATAGACCTTCGATTGAGATATCATCCTCGTCAAGATATGACTACAATTCCCAACACATCGTTCGAAGAGTCGTTCACACAACAATTTGCATCATCAGATTGGTTTGATGCTGATACACCTCAATATATGCCGCAACACATGGATCCATCGAGGAATTCTGTTTCCCAACATATGCCGCAACTGGGGTCGATACACTTGTGGAGGACAACGATGATGAAACTACGTTGAAGAAAAAGATGATGAAACAAAGTCAGATGAAGAGGATGAAGATTGCAGTCCGCTTGGTGAGCTATGGCTTATTTGTAGAGTTCGACGATGGATTCGCCGAGAGGTGGATTCGAGAAGCTTCATCTACGATTATATAGAGTAACACGCAATCGCATACAGAAGGCCCAGAGCCGTAAGAAATAGAGGAGATGAGCAACCGCTAGTTCCTCGTTATTCCTTATGATGCTTCAGTTAATCTCTTTGCTCGTTCTCTCGACTCTGATCCGCACTCAGATGAGTCGAGCGAAGGTTCCATCTTCGACGCTAAGGGTGAATCAAGATATCCGTGGGGCTATGGTATTTGGAACGTCGAGTAGAATTTTTTATTCCTTGATCCGATAATTCGAGGATTACTTTTAAATGTCGATATCATAATCAGTGTCCTTTTCTACTATGTGCATCGCAACAGGGTGGAATTTAGTATGTCCGCAAGTTTGATGTTATACATACTTACACACAGAACCTAGTGAATATCGGAGTAAGGAAGGTGAATGCCCGTGTAATTGCAGCACACATATCACGAAAAATACGCGAAGACGGTGAAGTGATAAAGCCGAGGTCCATTATAGCTGATTTGCAGCGAGAGTACGGTGTACATGTTACATATAGTATAGCAATGCGAGCCCGTAATAGGGCGATCGAGATAATATACGGTGGACATGAAGAATCATTTCAACTACTACCAAGTTATATGCATATGTTACGGATGAGCAATCTCGATTCGATGACTGACTTGGATATTAGATCAGATGGTCGGTTCTGTCACCTCTTTGTTGCGCTCGGTTCTTGCAAATTGGCGTACACATTGTGCCTCTGACCCATGATTGTAGTGGACGGTACGCACTTGAAGGGCCGCAATAAAGTCATATTATTCGTTGCTATGACAAAGGACGGCAACGAGCAAGTTTTTCCCTTAGCTTATGAAATTGGTCCGATCGAGAATGATGTCTCATGGACTTGGTTTCTGTCTCGAGTACAAACTGCTTATGGATCAAATTCTGAGATGTTGATTGTTTCAGATGCCCATATCAGTATAATGAATGCGGTCAAGTGTGTCTACCCTGATGCAGCACACGAATTATGTTACTACCATCTGCTGAAAAAAATCACCTCGTTTGGGCAACCATCCACGAAATTATTCCGTAAAGCCGCTTATGCGTACCAAGATGCATACTTTGACAAAACGATGGCTATGTTAAAGTCTCTCGTCAAGCTCGATGGTAGTGGTGCATATACTAAGTTGGTGGAGGTTGGAGTGAAGAAGTAGGCTAGATCATAGTGCCCCATTAGGCGCTACAGTTTTATGACATCGAACATTGTCGAATCATTCAATTCTCGATTATTGTGGGCTGGATGATTGCCAATTTGCTCAATGATTGAGACAATCCGTCACATTATAGAAAAATGGTTTGATGCGAGACATGAGGAAGTAAAGAGGTATGCGGCAGAATTGACCCCTGAAGCAGCACGTAAGATCATGGTATCAATGGAAATATCACGCAGATACGATGTAGTGCCCTCATCAGACTCCACTTTCAAAGTCAAGCACGAAAGCAAAACATTCAGAGTGAATCTCAATACGCAATCGTGTGCGTCTTTGGAGTGGGACATGGATATGATATCGTGTTCACATACTGTTGCAGCTATATGGTACGAATTTAAATTTGATTATGTTATTTTTTTTGGATCAAATTGATTTCACTTACATATAATTGATTATATAAATTTTTTAGTCATAAGGGTCACTATATATCTAAAATATGTGGGGGAGTACTACCATTCCGCAAAGCTAGCCGAAGCATACTCGTATCGGATCAATCTTGTTCAGCCACAATCTAGTTGGACTGTTCCTCCAGATGTTGTTGGAATTACAGTTATGCCTCCTAATATCGTCCGTCAGGCTGGGCGCCCGAAAGTGGGTCGATATCGTCATCCAACAGAAGTGGGATCGAGTAGTAGAAGTCGTGCACCACAGACATGTAGCTTGTGTGGTAATGAATCTCATACGCGTCGGATGTGTAGCACCTCGAATTTTAGAAGATCAAATCTATAATAATAATAATAATAATAATAATAATAATAATAATAATAATAATAATAATAATAATCTTATGGATAATCATGATATATATATATATATGTATGTATATATATATATATTGATATGTATTCTATTTCAAATCAAACTCTATATACTTATCAAACTCTATTATTATATTTTTTAAAACTTATTTGAGCTCTAGTTTTATTTTATGGGATTAAGATTTAATTAACAAGAGTTCCAGTGGGATTAAAATTTTATTAGGGTTTTACATATATTTTTCATATATATATATATATATATATATATATATATATATATATAAAATTCATGCACACACACAATTGATATACACACAAACACACACGCACGCACACAATTCATACACACGCATGCACACAATTCATAAACACACAACACACACACTGCACACACACGGCGCACACACACACACTGCAAACATTCCACACACACGACGCACAACACACAATGACACAAACACACACTGCACCCACATATACACTGCACACACACTCGCACACAACACACACACAAACATATTTTTCGCTCCAGTATTCAATTGACGGAAGCATATTTTTGATTTGTTGTGCTCGACAAAATAAGATGGGGAAATTTATGCTTGTGGTTATCAGCACTGTTCCTAACATTTTATAGGCTCTAGGCAAAATAAGGAATATAGGCCCTAATTTTTAAAAATTCATATAAAACCCTCAGTCATTATCTTCTATTCGTACTAGGTAAAACTTATGTTTCTTTACAATAGCTTGCAAAGACACATGACGATTAAACCACACTTGAAAAATCGGGTGTGACTGGATTGAATCTATAGATGCGATAATGAGGTTTGAACTCGTGACATTTGGCCATATGAACTCACTTAACCATTAGACCGTCCAAAAGGATCTCTTATATTATACTTATAAAATAAATCATATTTATAAATTTACGTAAAATTCAAGTGATCTACAAATAGAAATAGATAATAAAAAATTATCAAAAACATATAAAACTTACTTGTCATCCTTATATTTCTATATCTCAACTCTTATCTACGATACCATATCATAAAAAATAATTTATTCGAGTATTTGCAGATGCAAAACCATTAATAATCATATCAACATCAATATTTTTTAATATATTTTGGAACTAAATGAAAATATATATCTATAAGTAAAATATATAAAGATTTAATACTTTGAATTTTAAAATAAAATAAAATATTTAAGTGATATAATATTTTAGATTCAAATAAATCTATATATGTATAAGTAAAAGTAATTTTTTGAAATAATTTGGGCCCCCTGAGATGGTGGGCCTGGGCGATTGCCTAGGGTGACCTACCCTCAGGGGCGGCCCTGGTGGTTATGTTATCCCTATTGTTTTATATGTTTTTATATTCATATTGATTATATGACTACATGTTTTTATTTTTAAGACTACATGATGTTTATGTTAATATATATATATATATATATATATATATATATATATATATATATATATATATACTATATGTTATACTATATTTACTATATATATATAAGGCCTCATGTTATTATTATATTTAAGACCTCACAGAATATTAAGGTCTCATGTTATTATTATATTTAAGGCTTCACATAATATTAAGGCCTCATGTCATTATTATATTTAAGACCTCACAGAATATTAAGGTCTCATTTTATTATTATATTTAAGACCTCACAGAATATTAAGGTCTCATGTTATTATTATATTTAAGACCTCACAGAATATTAAGGTCTCATGTTATTATTATATTTAAGGCCTCACAGAATATTAAGGCCTCATTGTTATTATTATATTTAAGACCTCACAGAATATTAAGGTCTCACAGTTATATATATATATATATATATATATATATATATATTCTATTCTATTTATGTGGCAATATGAAAGATTAACATGTATTACATATGTGGATAATTGTATTGTTCCTTATTGAGTATATTTATGATATGCTCACCCCTATTTACTTTTAGTTTTGCAGTTGAGGATTCGAAGTAGCCATGAAAGTCGAGAATGACTAGTACAAGAAAAAGTCATTTATTTATTTTAGCAAGTTATGAGATTTCCGATATTGATTAAAATCTTAAGGAGTTAAGTCATTTTCAAATTAAATATATTTTTTAAGACATGTCTTTTAGTTTATTATTTTGTTTAACATGGTCGCTTATGAAAACAAGATTAATTCAGTCCTTTTATAAGAAAGTCAAAAAGTAACTTTATACTTATCTTTTGAGTTTACAAGAGTTTTATTTGTTGTTCAAGTTTAAATTAAATAGCAATATATTAATATTATTTTCTCTTAGAAAATTGGGGCGTTACAGGATGTGTCCTTACTTGTCAAGAGACGAGTGACATTGTAATTAAAGCACTTATTCATGTTATTAATATTATTATTAATAATAATATTTTATTATTATTACTCTTATTATTATTATAATCATTGTTATTTGTTATTGATATGAAGATATTGGTATTATACTTTATTTAAAAGTTACTATATTATTATTATTATTACTATTATTATAATCATTATTATTTGTTATTGATATGAAGATATTATATTATTATTATAATTTGTTATTGAATAGGTATATATTACTGATAAACACACTGTTTACTAGCATGTTTTCGTGTTAGAAAATAGGCTAATCAATTACCTCTTATTATTATTAGTCGTTCGATAATATAATATAGTGAATCTGCTATTAATACGATAATATTATTATTATTAATAGTCGTCAGACGAATATATATTTCTATTCAATGAAATAACAAATTCAAACTTCAAATTACAAGATATGGTCTAAGAGTCATCATATAACTCATAAATACAATTAGCTACATATTTTCTATACGATCCCACATGAACATTCCCATATGGAATACTTGGTGATCCGGATATGAGTCGTTCTATGTACATGTAAAGAATTGGACGATAAGCAACCGGACTTTTCTGGGTGAACTGTTGCTCGGGTGGAGAGGCAAACGGTTCCAATGCGTTTGTCGTCCCCGTTAGGCCCAAAACATTGTTGTTCCAATATCCACTGCATTGCAATACGAAGGGAAACAAACGCGCTGCTGGAGCTAATTGCTCACAAGATCTCACAGTGCCTCGAGATAATCTATAGTACATGGGATCATAGAGCTCACACTTCCACTCATGCAGTTTGATACAAACCACGATGTAGTGTGCATCAACAAGGATCGGAGCAATCAACTATAACAAATCAGAATTAGAATAAACAAATTAGTACGTTCGTGCAGGTTTTTATCTTAAACAACTAAATAAACATAGCCAATCACTTGATGCATGTTTCTCCACTGTCTCATAGTGGATGATCTCGTGGATCCCTTAACCATATCGATAATGCCTTCTGGGACTTCCCAATCATTAAAACTATCGTATGAACCAGGCATGTAGTAACTAAGTCTGGCCGGTCTGGAAACTATATTCCATCCGAGGCTAAGGGATTGTTATTGAGAAAAACAAATGAAAAATAATAAAGCTTAGTATTGGAATAAAGTGATTTAATCATTGTATAAACAATATTAATACTTACAAAAAAATCACAACCCAAAATGATTGTGTTTTCAGCTGTCAAACCAGGCAGTATGTGATCGTTCCTAATGAGTCTCGATCTACAATTCATTCTGAACAAATCAACAACCTACAAGAAAGACTAGCTCAGCTTAAAGATTGGAAATACTTATAAAATTAGAATCACTTCCGTCTGTAGAAAATTTGTTATTCGGATTTTCAATATCAACAAAAAACTTCTGTGGTAGTACATCGCGAATCTACGGATAATCGTGACTCGTGGAGGCTTTGCAGCTAGGTAAGCCTTATATCGAGCGACGATGGTTTCCGAGAGTATACGTGGTGCATCTGTAGCAATGTAGGGAAAAGATAGAGCAGTTGATGGTAACCATTGTCGATTACTCCGTCTGGGTAGGGCATGTGGTGCCACCATAGTACTCGTCATTCCTGAAGTCATCTGAGGTATGTCCGGTTGCCCATATTCTAGCTCTTGTCCCTATTGAAAATCGAAAATCAGAATTAGATCAAAGATGTCAAATATATTAAATACGTATTATGATGTCAAATGTTTACCTGTCTAATACTAGTAAACAAGTCATAAATCTCTGAGGCATAAATGGTCGGCTGCTCGGGTACAGAACTACGAGGTGGGTCCTGATGAGTATCAAGTATAGCCCTGATTCCAAACTCATGCATAGACTGGAATCTGAGATGACTCACCATGAATTCCAGATGGCTCACCATGAAGCACGCCCAAGTCATCGCCGCCCGTTAGCCCCCCCTCAGGTACATCAATAGAATGTCGAGCCTCCGAATGAGGAGTGTGGCGAGGGTCGGGCGAATATGCCTGCGAGCGCCGTGAACTGGAACAACGAAAGACGTCCAACATATCATCAAACCACCTCTTCACCTTTGTCTTCAGACGCTCTTCCATAGCCTCCATATGCTTTCTTGATAGTGCATCCACCCTCTCTACTACTCTGTCACAAGTCCTCTCGGCCAGATTCTCTAAAAATTATCGATTTCGTCATTGTAAATAGTGATCACCGCTGTTCGATGACGAATAAGTGGGATGCTGAACACATTTTCCCGTATCTCGACGATGGGCCTCTGACGACTGTTGGACTGAAAAGATCACTAATAAAGTCCCTCGGAATCTAACGAGGTCGTCCTAGCGAGCAAGTTAATCTGAGTCGTCTCTCAAGGAAAACTTATCAGGGCGTTGCTAAGTTACCACACGAAAGTAATTAAATTCCTAAACATTCTAATCACAAAGAGTTGTTTGATCGTCACTTAAAAACTGTAGATTACCTAGGCGAGGAATTATTAAGGAAAGAAAGGCGAATTAACTAGGCGGAAGTTGACAAAGCAAAGAAATTATTTAGACAAGAATTAAACCCTAGATTGAAGAACACATAATCAACATGATGAACCCTAGGCATAATTCGAATAGAATAAAGACAAGACAAGAATAATTAAATCAATACCAAAATAATGAATACCCACACGTAGAAATCATCATCAAAGAAATACGAGAAGACGAAAGAAAGCGATGAAGAAATCTTACGAACAAGAACGAATAATGGAATTAAAGTATTCAGGAATAGAAATCCAATAATAATAATCCTTACAATTAATAATCTTCAATCCAAAGAGCAAAGAAAAGTAATTGAAATACTTGGGAAATGTTTGGTATGAATCTGTGCTGATTCTTGGTATTGATTTGCATATTGTCTTCATTAGTTTATCACATTTATGCCGTTAGTTCAATTATTATTTATCGTTTCGGACTTACTTGGTTCATTTCAATGTTTTGCAGAAACTCGGCATTAAATAGGATGAAATCTATCTACCAAGGATCAGGTATAATGAAGAGCATCGCGATAGGAGTTCATAGGCGAAAGCAGATCCTATTTCGGAGTTCGGACGAAGGAGAACGAGACGAATTGTTGAAGTCGCGCACGGCCCCGTCGCATGGCCGAGCATCCGCGCGCACGCACGCCCGCCCGCCCGCCTGCAGCAAGACGCCTGCGCGCCCAGCGCCAGCCGCCTCCTTCCGTCGCAAGACTGAACGCTGGCTCACCCGAGCGCGCTTCCCACTCCCTCGCCTCGGAGTGAACGCTGCTCGCCACAAGACCCGCCCGCCGCCCGCCTCGCCGCCCGCCACCTCGCTCAACGCCGCTCACCCGAGCGCGTTCAATTTTACTCGCGCCAGAGGCGCGCCGCCGCCTCCTCGCCGCCGCGCCGCCGCCACGCTTTCTCACCAGCGCTGCTTGCCGCCATCTCGCTGCTGACGCCAGCTGCCGCCTTCCCGAAAGGCGCGCTGCTTTCACCGCGCCAATGCCTAAATATATATACATTTTTTAGGTTATTTCGGGAGTTCTGATTTTTACGTATTTTTCTGGTTTTCGTTCGCCATCGCGCCGCTGGAACAAATATCGATCTGTTCTCACAACCCCGTCAATTCACATTGCACTTCAAAAACGTAACAACAAGATAAACGGGAACACATCAAGGTTCGACCAATACCACAGAGTTCAGGTGCACAAATCACAATCCTAACTTATTTGTATAGACAAAAACTTGAGCACAAGATACCAAAGTAAGCATAGATCCATGGTGTCAATCATGCACATACCCCGAGCACAACATATACAACATATCATCAACAACTCCCCCACACATAGATGAGCACCGCCCCGAGCTCTAAACATGAACAACAAAATAAGGCCAAAAGGAACGGACTTCCATAATAACCGAGAGAAAAGGAGGTCGGGCGACATCGAGTTCCAAGGATAGTCCCGCAAAGAAGCACCGTAAAAGACAAGGAAAACAAACAAACCACAAAAGAAAACAACGAACCACCGAAAAAGGACGAGCAAAAATAAATAAGGAAATATATATATACTCCAACAAAGGAAGCTTCACCGTTGGTCCGCGCGGTGGTGGTGAGGTCAGTGGATAGGGACCAGGCCCCATCGGGCTTGAAGGTCGCCCAAATGTCGCTCATGGGTGTCTAACGCCGTAAACATCTTGACGGAAATCCCCAAACGCCGCTGAAGATTGATCAAGGCGCTGAATCTGGCGATTTTGGGCGCCAAGACATCGATATACCTCGACGGAACTCTCCAAACCACGGGTCAAGATTGGTGAACTCGTGAATTGTCGACCCATCTGCCGCCGATACCTCTCAAAGCTCGATTCCGGAGGAGCTAAAGTCCCCAAACTGCGTGAAGTGGCTCGCTGAAACCGCCAAAATTGGAATCAAATGAGCCCTAAGACCACCGAAAGCGCTGCCGTGGACCGATGGGAGTAGGGTAAGCAAGGAGGGTGTGACATTGGGCGCCGCTTGTCCTTCTTCGTGGCCCGATCATCGGGAATCTTCATCCATTGGGGTAGCTGTCCCGACATTAGACCCGGATGGTCGGTTCTCGCTGAATGTGATATACTCTTGAAGACGCCGGCTTCATAAGGAAGCAATGTTCCCGGTCAAGCAATCAACTGAAATCACCGAAAGTGATGGGAGATGCTCAATAACAATGAGCCCAAGAAGTATATCATCTCTAGTCACTCCCACAAAGTATTTGGCAAGTATAAAAGGGTATTGGCTCAAGGAGAGTTTGGCCTTACTTGCCGCCTCATATACTCAAATCGCCGCCATAAGAACGGTCTTTGCACATACCTTCTTATTATTCACAAAGACACCACAAGAAGAAAAGCTCTATAGACTCACTTTATCGGCTTGCTCTTTCCCCGTTAGGTTGTATGCTAGGAACTTATGAGCGATAACCAAAGCAGGTCTCGAATAAAGGCACTAGAAGTGCTCACGATGACCAATTGTCAAAACCAGCTAAAATTTTCCATGTCTCACCCATAGGGAAATCCTCGTACATCGTAAAAACCACTACTATGAAAACCCAAAACCTCACGCGAACCTTAGGTGTAACGGCAAATCTATTCTCCCCAACCAATGTAACGCAGACTTAAAATCTTCACCGGTCTCGAGTGACACACAAAATTCCCTAAGCAAAGGCTTAAAACCATCTTCGGTTCCCTAGTTGCCAAACCAAGGCACCCCATACTTTCAAATATCTTTTCACAAGACTATCAACACCCAATGAAGCTAAAATAGACCAATCAAAAGAACGAGGGTGACTTATCCTTTTGGCGAATAACGGAGAAGAAATTACCTTCGGGGTGAAAGAATAGCTAATGTGGCATTGTAAGTCTCCAGAATCTTCCGGTTGTTCACCGGATCCCAAGCACATTCATCAATTCTTGCTCGCTTCGCCAAAGAGGCGAGAGCATTTTTATGCGCACTATGTCAAGAAATGCTAGAAGTAACTTGGGAGGTCGGTGAGCAGGCCGCCAGGAGAGGGTCGGCGGCGAACGAGCGTCAGAGCAAATCGAGCGGGAGTCAAGGAGAGAGCGTGCGTAGGCGCACGAGGGCGCGAGCAAACGGTAGGTGAGCCGATGCTTGGAATGCGCACCGACTGAGGAGACGGATGGCCGGGCGCACGGAGGAAAGGCACGCACGTTGGGCGAGGCGGGCGGACGGGCGAACGCCGGCTTTGGGCGAACGCCGGTTGAGCGGGCGCTACTGAACGCTGGCCGAGCGGGCGTCGTGAGGAACGCCGACGAGAGGCGCGCTGGGAACACGGCGGAGCGGGCGTTCGTGAGGAACGCCGACCGTGGAATGCCAGGTGGCGTGCGGAGATCGCGGAGACGGCGCGCACGCTGTGGAGGCGGGCGGAGGGAGAGCGGCGCTCGGCGAATGAGCGCGGCCGGGTGGCACGGAGAAGTGGGGCGTGCGCTTGGCAGGAGAGGCGAGGAGTGCTCAGCTGGTTATTGATGTGATTTGTCCGACTAATGTTAGGGAGTGTTAACAAAGTGGTTACCTATATACTTGTTTCTTTAAAAAAAAAAAAAAAATCTATGTTTTTATGTGAGATTGTTGAAATGGAGGATGGGATTCGCCTCTTTCTCGTAAATTGAGAAATGGGCATGAGAAACCACGATAGGAGACTCGAGTTCATCGAGAATTCACCTTCACCATTGTTCCAAAATCATAAGACTTTCCATGTTTATTGTTGAGATTATATAAATGGAGGATGGAATTTCGCCTCTTTCTCGTGAATTGAGAAATGGGCATGGAAACCACGATAGGAGACTCGAGTTTATCGAGACTTCACCTTCTAACATTGTTCCAAAATCATTAATATTTTCTTTGTGTTCTCAAAAGAAACTTGTTGCTAAAGGTAACCATTTTAGTTAATTCACCCCTAACTGAGAGTCGGTCTCGAGCAAAATGATCCTCTTGTTTATTCGACTTTCTCACAATCTTAGATTTGTTTCACATTAACTTGATTACGATTCATCATGTTGGGGAATTTCAAATAGAGGTTTGATTGATTGGATTAAGAGTTAAAGTTGCATGAGTTATTTTTCTACTCTTCTTAGTATAGACTTTGCTTGAGGACAAGCAAATGGATAAGTATGGGAGTTGTTTGGTATGAATCGTGCTGATTCTTGGTATTGATTTGCATATTGTCTTCATTAGTTTATCACATTTATGCCGTTAGTTCAATTATTATTTATCGCTTCGGACTTACTTGGTTCGTTTCAATGTTTTGCAGAAAATTGGCATTAAATAGGAAGAAATCTATCTACCAAGGATCAGGTATAATGAAGAGCATCGCGATAGGAGTTCATAGGCGAAGCAGATCCTATTTCGGAGTTCGGACGGGAGAACGAGACAATTGTTGAAGTCGCAGACGCCCCCTCCGCATGGCCGAGCATCCGCAAGACGCACGCACGCACGCCCGCCAAGCCTGCGCCCGGCGCCCTCCGTCCGCCACAAGACTAATGCCGGCTCACCCGAGCGCGTGTTCCCACTTCCCTCGCCGGAGTGAACGCAGCTCGCCCGCACCTCGCCCGCGCCCCCGCCCTTGCGCCGCCTGGCCGCCACCCTGCTCTGAAGCCGGCTCACTCCGAGCACGCTGTTCACTTTTACTGCGCAGAGTGAGCGCCGCCGCCCCCGCCGCCGCCGCTGCACTCGCCACGCCTTCTCACCCACAGCGCCGCGCCATCTCCGCCTCCCGACGCCCGCCGCTGCTTCCGTTTCACCGGCGCCAATGCCTAAATATATATACATTTTTAGGTTATTTCGAGTTCGATTTTACGTATTTTTCTCGGTTTTCGTCGCCATCGCGCACCGAACAAATATCGATCTGTTCTTCAATTTTAGTCAATTCGTATATTGGTTTAACATCCCGTAATCGGTACTTAGTTCTCTTCAATTTTATTTACGATTCTCGCAATACCTTGTGTGATTTTGGATTTGAATTGAGAGTAATTTATCAAGATTTTGTTCCGTCGTTCTCGATCGCTTCATCTACGTATCGATTCATCCCGCCGAATTTAATTCTGCTTTGTTGGGCTCTTGATCGCCTCTTGCTTTCCGTTTTAATAATCAATTTTATGCAAGTGGAGTTGAACTCGGATTTCATGATTAATCGCTCTTCGTTGAATCTCATCGCTTCTTGTTTGGAGATCTTATTTAATTGCTTTTGATTTGTTTCCGATTCCGTGTTTAGTAGTTTATCATCTAGGGTTTGACAACCTCTAGTTTAGATCTATCGCTAATTAGTTTAGCTCGGGATCGACAAACCCCGGCTTAGTTTGCTTTGCTTGATTCTCGATTTGAATTCTCGTATGTCTCAAAACTCATGTTGGTAATAGAGTGTTTAGATTTAATCGCTTTATGTGAGCAACACGAACATTAGGCCTGTTAAGTTTTCCTCGAGAGACGACTAGGTTAACTTTCCCTACTATAACACCTCGTACGATTGCGAGTCAATTGAGAGTATACTTTTGGTTGAACATGAAACTCTAAGAAGAAATTATTCTCGGAGATGAGGCGCACGCGCAAGAAAAACTGAAAGAAAATGAATCGAAGGTAGGGTTTCAGCATTTTAAATCATATATATAGCGCCGAAAATTACGCAGCCACGGACGCTGCTCAAAAACAAAGCGAACGCGAGCAGCCCAAATACGGATGCGTAGCAAATACCGACTCGCGACTCGGAACGGATGCCAGCGTCGGACGCGGTGACTCTCTGGATGAACTTCAATACTTGTGCAGCGCCGGACGCGGTGAGTCTTTGGACAAATTTCATCCCGGCTCCCGGCGGACGTGAAAGCCCTCTCGAGTTCAACAGAGCGCCCAGCCACGACGGGCGCCTCGGACGCTTGCTTTGGGCACCCAGCCGGACGGACGCCGTCACGCCAGACGCTGGCGATCTCGACTCGAACCCAATACGGACGAGTTGCAGCGTCGGACGCGGGTCTTCTCATTGCTTCTCGCGACGCGATGCGCACCCAACGTCGGCTACGTCGAGTCCGGCACTTGGGTGCATTTTTTATGCAGCAAATGGTTCAAACGCTATCATTCCCTATAAAACAAAAACGAACATGATTCCAACAAAAAGATATTCAAATATAAACCAAAAGGAACCAAATCGTTTAAAACAAAAGAATAAACACAAGATAAAAACATGCAAAACAACTCCCTCACACTCAACTCTTTGCTTGACCTCGAGCAAATTTTAGTTTTTAAAAGAATGGTACACATCAAATCAATACTTCAAATAGAATCAATCACACATTCACATCTTTTCAATGCATCTTAATAATACAATTCTCAATACAATGATCCCCACTCATCAATCCAAACATGTGACTTATCATAGAATAACAATGCTTCGACTCAAATATGATTTCAGAAATCAATATACAACTCACATGGTTCCCTTTCATGTAAGATATCTCAAACGATAAAAATAAATAAATTTGTGGAACTTAAAACCGATTATAGGACAATAATCGTTAGGTGAAACCTTCAAGTTATATACACTTGAGTATCCTAACATAGATATGTTTACCCATAGCATAGAGTCTCCATTCGAGAGACAACACATGCAAGAGAGTTAGAGCCCCTTATTCGAATTTTAAGCCCACTTATTTCACAACAACACTAATTTTCATATTTTTTTTTTTTATCAAACAAGAAAAGGGTCCCATGTATAAAGTATATGACAACCGATCACACACATTGTCTAATCACAGCTTCCTAATCATGTCCCACAGTTCAAATTGACACCTAAGTTTCATCAAACTAAAAACCATATACCAAGATGCAATGAAATTCAGATCAAAACACATTAATTCAACTTAAAGCATAATTCTTCATACACCATTGATTTCAAGAAAATAAAATCCTCTCTTATCCAAACAAAAAGTTAATAAACGAAAAAACACAAAACGGCAGAACACAAGAAAAACAAACAAAACAGAAAATCACTACTACAAAACCACTTTTCTCTTACACTTATGACTACGCCGTGAAAAGCGTAGTCTATAGGTATAGACTATGCTTTTATCAAAAGCGTATCTATGTGCGAATTTTTGATATAGACTACGCTAACAAAAGCGTAGTGTATGTGCGTAGTCTATAGTGGGTATAGACTACGCTTAAAAGCGTATGTGTGTGTTTTAATAAAAAGCGTAGTCTATGTTATAAATTTAAAAAAAAAAAAAAAAAGGCATGAGATTCGAACTCACGACTTATGAGTTTATTAACATATCACTTGAACGCCTCCCCTTCACTCCCTTGGTCCTCTTTGCGACCCTAATATCGCCACAACCGCATTTACGGCGGGCTACGTTACCCCCACCCAACCCCACCTCGATTGCTCACTACGCTCTACCCGAGACCCCAAATCGCGACACCCCTCTTTGGTGATTCAATTGACCACCGTGGCTTGGGGTTCGCAGGCGGCGATTGGGGCCCCACCGCCACAGTTCACCGCGAAGCGGCGCTGTTCTTACGAAGTTGTTGAGGCGCGCGCCAGGTTTCGAGTTGCGAGGCGCGCCGCTTCGTCGACCCACCGCGACCTTGCCACCGGTCGGCGCTAGGCTCGATCTACGATCCGAAGCCGCGCCAGGGTCCCTTCGCAGGTCGCGTGCTTGGGCTATCCGACGACGAGTGTTGAACATGATTAACGATTGTTGTGTGGTGATGGGAAAGGTGAGCAGCTTGTTTACTAAGATGTTTGTACGCAATCAATTTTGTCTTTGTTAATTCGATTAGTTTGTTTCTCATTACTATAGTGAGAGTTCTGAGGTTCAAACTCGTGGAGAATCTTAGTATTAAATGTCGTGAGAGGACCTTATTGTGCGAATAATATTCTCAGACAGTCAGTGAACATTTTCATGATATGATTTGGTTTCTTCTCAAAATCCCTAGTATTATGTTGCTCGATCTTGTTTATTTGCATGGACCTTTGCTTTACTTATCAAACCTATGTTTATGTGTAGCCTTTAATTTCTCGGAGCTGCACTGACTCAAGGCGTGTATATTTATTGCTTAATGCTTCACGCTTTGATTAATAATGAGTTCATTCTCGATTTTAAGGTCACTTGCCCATTAGTTATGTTGCTTAACCATCCTCTTTGCTTTTGCAACTAATCATACAATTACAATGGAGGTCCATGCTATCGTTAGTTATTTCCTACTCCGCCTCTACAACAAAGATGCCGTAGACGTGCAGACAAAGGGAGTTCTTGGAGTAGTATATCGAATATGTAATCTTTTATCGATAGTTTTGGAATATAAACTCTTCGTTCTCAAACTCTCTTATATGTTCAAAGACTAAATGTACTATTTTAATATTCGTATTTGTTGCAATTGAATTTAGTTCCGCATAATTGGGTGTCTCCAGCCTCTGAGGCTATAAAGGTTGCTGTGCAATGGGGAACCTTTATCGTAAGGATGCTTCTACTTGATGCGCTTATCGTCAATTGTGTTGTATGTCTCGAACTTGTTCTTGCCATTCAATGTATAATTATTCATTTACTCGCTTTTTAGCATAAAGAAATTGTAATTATCATTAGCTCTTTGTTAATGAAATGATAAGCATCTCATACGTGCGTGTAAATTGGTTTTCTTCCTTTTTATATTTTGTATAAATGCAATTATTAATCTAAAAAGATGTAATTTTTTTCCCTTCACATTACATTTTAATAGGTCAAAATCGAGGCCCATCGCCTCTACATGCGAGCTTCGATAATGGTGTTGGATCGAAAAGAGAATTTAGAGGTAAGAAAGATTCATGCAAGTTTAAAAATAAATGGAATTAATGGAAATGGGGATTTTATGAATTACGATAAATGAAATAGATCAATTAAGTCGTTAGAACAAAAACTATAAGGTTTAAGAATTTGGGTCTAATTAGGACTAAAAAGACATTTTCCGATGTCAATCGTAAGCAAGATGAAATTATTTTTTCTTTTTGAAACACAATCTCTATTTATTTTTCTTTTGTATATTTTTAAGCAAACAAGAGTATACGATGTTATTTTACCTTACTTTCTTTTCTACACTACCCTTTAATTGTTATGTGACAACTCTAATAGTAACTCCTTTACTTTCGTGCCATCAAGATTTTACCTTATAGTTCCGACTCAATTCGATCATTTTCCTTATCAATGATGGGGCTGTTGAAGATGAGAGAAATATTTGTGGTGACGTGAGAAATCATCTAAGAAACTACAAAATATTTCTTCAAGAATAAACACACTGGGCATAGGTATGTATTTCCATACCTCGACTTGCTTCATTAGATATATGGTCACTTCTCTCGAGGACATTAGATGTTGTAATTGTATTTTTGTTCCCCTTCTCAAATTAGGACAACTATCATTGCCTATAACCGAAAAAGTGATTAGTTCATAAAATTAATAACTCTCAATAATTAAAAATCCATATGACAACATTGAAAACACTTTCGAGAAACCTTATAACTCTTGGGAATGTAAACTATCGCTTAATTTATTATATTTTTGCTTGAGAATCTTCTATTCCTTTATATGATTTCTTTCTAGCCTTTTATAGATTAAGATACTAGATCTAATCATCTAGAAATTGATTTGCTTGTTGTGATCTCATTATCTAAACCATTAATTTTGCCCAACATTGCTTTTAGTTTCTCATCGATACCTAAGCAATTCATTTTAAATTTTTAGGTAAGTTTTGTAATCATTATTTTCTTCGGATGCTTGCAATGACTAGTCGTAAGCATCATGATGTCGCTAGTGATGTGGGTAAGTTTTTCTACCTTTACTCATTTTCCTTAAAATAATCACCACAAGGAAATATTATGCTTGAAACACCAAGGTTATTTTTCTTCAAGTAGTTAGTTAAATTGATTTTCCACTTAGTAAGACCATTGTCTTAGGATAAAAAGTTGTTTAATTGAAGTTTCACTGCCTTTCTTATTCTTTAGTCGATTATGTATGAGCATCTTTAATATTTGAACTAAGCTTAGTAATGGAAGTATTGATGATCCTCTATGAATATCTATGCTGAAATTATCTTCGTGACTATTTTCCTCAATTCTCCTTCGTTATAGACGAAGTAGGTCCAAGAAATTTTCAAGGGTAACAACTTTTCACCTCAAACAAGGACCCAATAAGTCGAACCATTTGCTTGCCCTGTGGAATAGAACTAAAATAATATCCAATGTAAGTAGCTATATATAGAGATTATATAGAGATTAGGCAAAATATGATTATCCGCTAGTACTTTCATTGAATAAAGTCGTTGAAACTAACGAACGGATGCCATTCTAATTTCTGGGAAAAGACTCAAGTTTTAGTTCTTTCATTTGTGGATATAGCCAATACTGACTTTATTCAACAAGTTTAACTTAATCGCCTAAAGGTTGTATTCGAGTAGGATGATAATTTTTGTTTATGTTTGGTAAGTTGTAGGTTTATATATGAAATGTAATCATGCTATATTTTCTAGACCATAAATTAGGAAAGAATAGTGCGCTGAGTTTGATCACGCTTCAATATAGGGTAAGTCATACGTATTTCTTTATTTTAGTTCATCATTATATTATAATCATTTTATCTCTGTCTCGATATATATTTTCTATGGATTAGGTAACATTATATTCAAATCAGAATTGATCCAAACGAAGTTATGGCTCTTTATGGATACATATCCTCATATTCACGCTTAATTTTGTTATATCTATGCCATTGACTATATATAGAAGATGATATTATCACTATACGTGCTAGTCTACTGTTTTTATTCTTGAACTTGCTCTTTGTAGTTTAGTTGTAACATGATTATTTAACTTTCTTGTTTCGCTCATGCCGTAGTAGTTTTATTCAAAAGCATATTAGTTGTGGGAATCTAACCAATCCGTTGGACCATCAAGATCCTCCGCTTACCTATCATTTTAGCGGGGTAGAATGAGCTTAACCTCCCAATAAATTAATATTTTGAAATACACATGTATATATACTGATTTTGTATAGTAATTTTGTAGTCAGAATGAAAATGCAGTTGTATATTTTCGAATAGTGATTTTGAACGTAATGCAAGTATATTTTAATCTCATTTGCTTGTGCGTTATTAATTGTACAGTTTAAATAAAGAAATTAACTACGGTTGAAATTGAAAACCGAGTTGTTATTAAATCGACTACGGTTGTAATAGAAAAGCTGTAGTAAATTTGGCATTAAACCAGAGTATAGACTACGAAAAGCGTAGTCTATGTGCGAAAAGCAGAGTCTATAATAGGTATAGACTACGATAAAAAAGCCGAGTGTATGTGCAAATTTTGTGTAGTTCTGTTTGGGCATGACCACGCTGCAAAGCCGTAGTCTATGTGAATGAAACCCCTACACTTAAAACAAGCAAAGTCCTCATTGCGTATAAATATATAAGAGAAAGGTAGAGGCAACTTCCCCGAAAGCAAGAAACGAATAAATGGGTATCAAGAAAAGACAAAACCTACAAAACAAAGAAACAAAGACAGCAGTAACAACGAGAACAACACGACGCACACAAAAATAGAAAAACACATACGCTCCAATAGTGAAGAATCACTATTGGTCGAACGGCGACGGTGGAGGTGGAGCGCCATGAAATGTGGTCCAAGCGTTCCACTGAGCCTCAAGAGCAGCCATGCTACCGATTCTCGCCAATCATCCGCTGGTTATACTCATTACAAATACCGGTTCTCGCTTATACCACAATTGATTATGTCTGTCAAGACGTTGATTTTGCTGATCAAATCAAGAATAGATATCTTAACGAAACTCTGTCCAGTGGCCGACCAATTCACTCCTAAACTGACCCAAATCTTCACGTATGGAATTATACCCTTGACCCGATGATCTTGCTAAAAAGGAACTGTGGATGATTGGGATCGGCGCTGTTCGAACGGGCTCAGATCCTCCCCGCTCGATATGATGGTCGCCCATCATCGGATGCAAGAGTGGTATCAAAATGATCATGTCGCCGTAAGGTGCATGAGATGGTCCCGCACCGCCGCTGGGCTTCAGCCGCGCATGCATATATCTTCACATAGTTCCTCAAATTATGAGGTACAAGAGTTGTCTCATTATATGCAAAAGGGCGCTCAAGCTCACTAAGATCTTAGGTCGATCAAATCTTGCTCAGAATGTCGTCCATCATTATTAATGATCCCTATGCACCGATGCACTCAAAGAGGGATTTGACACAAGGTTGGCCGATATTTTTACGTCGCACGCACCACCGCAAGTGTTCCCATACGAAGAACGTCATGAAACCTTTGTCTTCTCGACCGCATACGCGAGCAAGAAGACCTCAGCAGATTGACCTTGTTGGCCTGCTCATTCCCGAAATCATCAATGCGGCGAATTTATGTACCATTGCCAATACCGCATCCTTAATGAATCCACTCGCATTCCAACCGATGACCGCTTGTTAAACCCCGATAATTCATGCCAAGCCTCTCCGACATCAACGAAGGGGTACACCACGGCACCAAGTCGGAAACCAAACACCCCTTCATAATACGAGGTGACAACAGATTTTGTCGATTTACAGTCATAGTATCGATTCATCATCAAAATTCATCGTACAATAAAATTCAATCAATAACGGAGAATAACCAGGAAAATCCATCATAACATATTGCAGCAGTCCTAAATTCTTCAAATATTTCTTTATTCTATCTTCAAGACCTAAACTTTGCATCAATCACCAATCGAATCGACGTGGAGGAGTTATATCTCGAAATGCAAAACGTCGATAATGTGTACCTTCCATGTGATTATAAATAGGAAATGTGTCGAGTACATTATGTCGATATCCTCCATGGGTTCCTCCATAGAACATCGCCGCCCCGAGGTGACGGAGCCGAGATGGAGCCGAGCTCGTAGCTTGTTTAGTTTGGACCATATTGATATACATGCGAGTGGGCACTATATTCCGGAGGCTGAGCACTGGAGCTGGGAAACGTCGGACGGAAGCGAGGTGGGCTCTAGGTCGCGGGTGCACGGTGCTGAGTATAGTGTCGGACGGAGTGAGAACGGGCGTTGGGACGCGAGGAGAGCGTCGGACGCGAGAAGCGAGCGCCGGACGAAGGGAAGGAATCGAGCGTTGGACGGATCTGAGGCAAGGCGCTGTTACAGCGCCGGACAATGGAGGAGCGGGCGCTGAGAGGGAGAAAACACCGGTGGTTAGAGAGCGGTAGCGCCGAACGGAAAGTCAGCGGGCGCTGGGAGAGAGGCGCTCGAGCGGTAGCGCAGGACGAAGTTTTAGCGGGCACTGGGAGAGAGGTGCTTGAGCGGTAGCGCCGGACGGAGTTTCAGCGGGTGTTGGGAGAGAAAGGTTGAGTGGCGGACGGAGCTGAGAGCGCCGGACGAGAAGGAGAGAGCGGCGTTAGGTTGGATTTGAGCTGCGCCGGTTTCATGGCGTTCGACGCTAGGTCAACTTTTCTGCCCAATTAAGATTCGCACCCAACGCCGGTTTCGCCGCGTCCGGCACTGGGTGAACTCCCTATATTCTCTTTCAATAGTACCCCAGTGCCGGTTTCGGTGCGTCCGATGACTGGGGTACCTCTCTGGATGACTTTTGCACGCACGCCAACACCGGTTTGGGTGCGTTCGGTTCTTGGGTGTATTTTTCGCTTGACGTTCCACACTTCGTTTTTTTCCCGATCCATGTTCCAATTCTAGATAAAATAACTCCTCATCCTGCACCACACAAAACCACAAAAAGATCAAAAACACAAACAAAAACAAAACGGAAAGAAAACATAAACAAAACATAAAGAAACGTGGGTTACCTCCCACGAAGCGCTTGTTTACTGTCATTAGCTTGACGATAATAGATCATGACAACGGAGATCAGCAACGAAAATAGATTCCACCGTGACAGAGGTCAGACCCCCTTCTACATAATGCTTCACACGTTGACCATTGATCTCGAACGATTCCTCCGAACCTTCTTTAGTGAGCACAATCAAACCATACGGCTTCACCTCCTTGATAATGAACGGGCCACTCCAACGGGACTTCAACTTCCCGGGAAAGAGCTTCAGTCGGGAATTGAACAACAAGACCTTCATTCCAAAGCTTCCAACTTGTGCACAATGTGTTTGTCGGGAGGGCCTTCACCTTTCCTTGTAGATTCGGCATTGTCAGATGCCTCATTACGGAATTCTTCCAGCCCGAGAGTTGTAACATCCTGCGCTTGAAAGCATCTTGCATCTCCAAAGAAATGGTTTTGATAGCCCACAAGGCCTTGTGCTCAATTTCCACCGGGAGATGACACGCCTTCCCAAACACCAAACGATAAGGGCTCATCCCAAGGATGCTCAGATGCAAAGTAAATACGCCCATAGGCATCGGAAGTTTGGTGGACCAACTTTCGTGAAGGTTGGACCATTTTCTCTAGAATCCCCTTGATTTACCGATTGCTAGTCTCGGTTTGTCCCGATGTCTGAGGGTGGTAAGGCGTCGCCACCTTGTGGTTAATCCCATTCTTTTTCATCGCCTTCGAACAACTTGTTGCAAAAATGCTTTCCCCATCACTAATAATTGCCTTGGGAAACCAAACCCGCAGTATATTCTCCTCACAAACTTCCAAACGACATAAGAATCACATGTCCTAGTGGGGATAGCCTCACCCACTTGGACACATAGTCAACGGCAAGCAAGATATATTCAAAACCAAAAGACTTAGGGAAAGGCCCCATGAAATCAATTCCCCACGCATCAAAAAATTTCTACCACAAGAATACTATTGAGGGGCATCTCATTCCGGCACCTATAGATCCTGTATACCGGCATCGTCACAAGCACGTAGAACGCTTACGCTATCAACAATGATGGCCAAGAGAATTCGACTAGAGCACCTGAAGGCTGTCTTTGTCCACCCAAATGCCCTCCTCAATGACCATTGTGGCACCTTTCCAACACTGGGATTGCTCTTCCTCGTGCACACATCGCGAATCACACCATCCTTCCCAAATTTTAATGAGATATGGCTCGTCCCTGTAAGTATTGCTCGCATGGTTAGAAAACGCCTTTCCGGAAAGTTAGATCAGTCTCATCTCCCACAAGCAAGATAATTAACAATGTCAGCGAACCACGGGGAAGATGAGACAGCAAAGGCATTTTCATAAGGAAAACCATTAGCAACAGTCCCATACAAGAGTCTAACCCTCGGGGATTGGAGATGGGACAAATGATCAGCCACACAATTCTCACTCACCTTCCTATCCTTAATCTCTAAGTCGAATTCTTGAAGGAGAAGTACCCAGCGGATCAACCTAGGCTTGGCTTGAGGTTTGGTTAACAAGTACCTCAACGTTGCATGGTCACTATGGACAATTACTTTAGAGCCTATGATATAAGGGCGAAACTTCTCTAAAGCAAACACAACAGCTAACATCTCTTTCTCAGTGGTTGTGTAATTCACCTGAGCATGATTCAAGGTAGAACTAGCATAGTAAATGACACGGAGCATCTTATCTACCCGTTGACCTAAAACAACCCCTACAACGTGATTGCTAGCATCACACATGATTTCAAAATGTTCCTTCCAGTTCGGGGCTACAACCACGGGGGCATGATAAATCTAGCGTGCGAGATTTATGAAAACTGTAAAGAACACCGAGGCTTTTACGTGGTTCGATCAAGAATAAGATCTACGTCCACGGAGGATTGATTCCTCAATACTTTCACTATGTAGGATTACAATGGAATGTATTGAAAGCTCTCTAGTATTCTAATAGTTTCTAACCCTTCTACCGTCGACTTAACCCCTATTTATACACGCTAGGATCTCTAAAGATGTATCGATCCTCGATTTGTGGGATCCGATCTCCTTCCATATCTTGATCCTCGAATATCACCTTCCGATCTTGCTCCTTGAATATCTCCTTTGATTTGGTCTAGGTTTAGATGTTGGGCTTCGTGCTTAACCGCTGGGGCCGTTCATTAGGTCGTGCCCACCAACTCGCTTGGGCCTCGCCAAAGGCCCGAGCGGTTGGGCCATATCCCATCATAGCCCCTCCCAAATAGTCGAGTAACAACTATGCCAAGGCGGGTGAAGAACGATTTTGCCGAGGTCGGTTGTTGCTCTACCGAGGTTGCCGTCAAGCGATTTCAATCTTTTGACGTCGGGTTTGATTGGTTCGCCCGGGTCCGAGCCGAGTTAGAGGTCTGTCCTTCCGGCCGGGATAGTTTGTCGAGGACCGACCGAGTTACCGGGCGCTGGATGAGGTGTCCGCCGAGAGGCGCCGAGGTCCGACCGACGGCGACATCCATAAGTAGGGCGCCGAGGTCCGACCGATGATATGTCTCATAGGAGGATGCCGAGGTCCGACCTAGATAGAGTTTTCCATCAGGAGGATGCCGAGGTCCGACCGACAGAAGTTGTCCACGAGGTCCGACTCGATGGCGACATCCGCCGTGTTGATGCCGAGGTCCGACTCGACATGAGTGATGATTGCACGACAGACCGCGGTCGCTGCATCCTAGAACACGCCATACGCGCCGTACGGTTGGTGGGCGCCAAACACGGCACGCATCTACTTCACATCAAATCGCGACAGCCACGTGGAAGTCAAAACGGCAGTTTGGGCGCCTTTTGTACTATAAATAGTCCCGAATGAGGAAACTGCTCACTTTCTTCCTCATTCATTCCGTAGAAAATATATTCGTAGCTTTAAATTCATTCCCAACTTCATCAAGAAGCTAAGATTCATCATTGAAAAGTAAGTATGACTTCGACTTCTTCATCTTCTTCTTTGTCGGGTTCGCCTGCTCATCTCCCTCCCGATAATGTTATCGAGATTAACGATTACGCAGCCATACCTTGGAGGGTAGATCTAGGGTATTAGCGCTTAGGATACCGGAGATATCTTCCGCTTGGGACGAGTATAAGGTCGAGACGCAAATCATCTCCCGACCGCCGATGTGTGTAGAATAGGAAGGAATGCCATTCCCAGAGGCTCGCTGTGTTTTCCGCAATCCGGACAGAGCGCTGCCTCCGGAGGGGTTTGTAATAAGGTATGTAGACGCCATGAAGGCCGAACTTAGGTTTCCGTAGCCTCATCTTTTAAATATTCGTAAATATTTTCAAATTCCTATATGCCACTTTACCCCAAATTTCATTAGGTCGGTGGTCGGACGGGGCTCACTCATATGGCCTTGTCGAGGAGTTCTCCTCGAGGTCTTGATACGCTTTTTAGCATCAGGCACGTGAGGTGTGTACTATCTTCACCTCGGCATTCGCTTAGGTGACCGCCCTCGGGTGTCGAATGGCAAAGTAAGTTTTTCTTTTGAAGGCGGACGGGCATCCGAGCTACGGTAGGGCTGGGTAAATGAAGGATGTGAAGGTGAAGCCTCGGGTTACGTAGAGGATCAGCTCAACACACTTGGTGAAATTTCCGTTAATTTCATCGAGGACGATCTGAATCATGCCGGACTGAGCATATATAGATCGAAGCCTTCAGGATCGGGGTTGGATCTGGGTGAGGGCGACCTCTTACTCCTTATTGCTTATATGTCTGATGTCGTTGTATTAACAAATTTTTCTTGTTGTGCAGTGAAACTCGATCCACGTAAGGCCCAGGCGGCGGCCTCGTCACCCCCACATTCACATCGAGCCAGCCCCCGGAAAGCGATACGGGACCGAGCCCATAGGAAAACTAGGTTTAGCCCTCTCCCGAGGATCTATCTTGGATGTTTAATTCACCATACATCGATTATATTCCTAGCATGCACCTATATAATTAATCGCAACACGTAGGGTTTTCTCGTGTTTACCTTTGAATCTGCCGAGGTGGATCGGATCGAGACTCGTGCTTTGACCTTCCGGATCGTATCCTTTGCCCAATCTCCAATATCGAGCGAGGATAATCTATGCAGAATGCTATGTAAAATCACCCAATCCTCCCCAATTTTCGAGAATCACTCTCCCAAACACTATGGAGACTCAATAAAATATGGTGTGTAATATTGAGGATTAACCTAGACTTTATCTCTTACCTTATATTTATAATGCATTACCATAATCCCATAAGGAAAGGATCCATGCATATCCATAAATATAATAATATCCTTATAGGATAAAGAGAATAAAATCATCATCCTAATAGAGTAGTAGGCCAATTTTCAAGAGTTACGGTTCGACGGGCCACCGGGATCAAATGCAAGGAATAAAGACGGGCCTCAAATAAATTAATTATCTTATGTTCACCGATAACATAAATTAATTTATAAACATTCATTCATGCCACTAGAGAATAAATGCCGACTTACCCTTTAATACCGGGTTGAGTCGGGCCTTGCACTTAGACATTCGAATCTCAGATTTAAGATATCGCACGTCCATTAATTATTTAGAGCATTCTCGATCGCTTAAAATAATTAATATCTTTAATTCCTTAAGTAGTACCACTCAACCTTATTATTGTACTTGAGCTAACTCAACCGCAGGGTTTAGTATAATAAACCTTTGAGCTCCTTGAGGGACGCCATCATCCTAAACGGATAATGATGATTTATGATAACTAGAGCACATACACCGCCACCACCCAAGATGCAGAGAATATTGGTTAAAACATATAACCTCACCCATAACAAGTCAAGTGATGGTCGAACTCATACTCACCTAATACTTATCGAGGTTTAGATCATCGTAAGTCACCGAGATCTAGGTTCTTCACGATGGTCGAAGAAGAACGCATCTCACCGTGATCCATCATACGCCGAGACGCATCAGACAGACAAGCAACCAAGTCAAGTCACTTTTTATCTATACCCAGCCTATACCAACAACTCATCCTCAAGTTGTCTCAAGTGATTCTTTTATATCTCATTGCTCGACCAATCATAGACTTCTGATCTTCTACACAATCGTATGATCTAACTTATATATGAGATAAGGCACGATATATGCAATCAAGTAATCAAATCGATAGGAGATTGTAATAGTGGTAACAGAAACATTGTATACAAGCTCAACCAAACCGCATTGATATAACCAACAGAGCCTCGTCAGCGCCTGCGGGTGGTGGATCCACCTTAACCACCGGTGACGGCAACTCAACCGAGGTCGAGTCCGACCTGGAGAGGGCTACCGCATCCGGATCATGTACGAGGTGCCGACTTCTCGCCCCCATATCCTTCCCTAAGGTATGGGTTTCTTCCATATTCATCTCAGATCTCCTTGCGGACGTGTTACCGATTGTTTTGGTTTTGTGAAGTGAGTTCGGTGATGAGCGCAGATATTGTCGGGTACATTACCGAGGGCTGCCTCTTGTGAGGCGCTTGAGAGAGAGCGGTTGCTGCGGAGGCGCGCTTGTGGAGGACGGATGCCGCGGTAGGGGGCAGGCGGATGCCGATGCCTGAGGGTCACGGGAGACCGCCCAAGGCAAGGCCTGGCATTGGAGGTTGCTCGGCCGAGCTTGAGAGCTGCGAGTGAGGCGCGGGAGGTGAAGAAGTTAGCCGAGAGAGGAGCGTCAGGGCAGGGTCAAGCCGAGGGCCTTCACCAAAAATCCATCGAGCCTGGAGCCCTCTTTATTTCCGACCGGCCGCCGTGCTCAAGATGCGGTGGTGTGCACCACCGGAGGATTTGGTGGCTGCCATGCCGACTTCGACAAGGTCACATGGCGGGCGAGGTCGCCCCGAAGATGGAAGAACCATGCCCGGACGCTCGGGCTCCTTCCCCTGCCTGAGGCTTTCGCGGCCTCCACCTCCCGTTCACCGAGGCCGTGACCCAATGCAAGGAGGACGAAGACCCGAGCTTCAGGAACTTCACCGAGTGCTGGGCGGTTGGGAGGCGGGCCGAGCTCGCACCTCCCATCCGGGTCGGTAAGGAGGAGCCGACGCAGGACCCACCAGCCCGACAGAGAGGCAGAGGTCACGAGCCCTTGTAATAGGTTCAATTGCCAGACGTGAGATCCCAAGCCTTGTAAATTTCCACTTTGTGAATGATAAATATACTTTTGAAATGAATGTGTTTTCCTTGTTTTTAGCACTTCTTCGAATATATCGGGCTCGATCACGAGTTATCACCAAGTCGAAGAAGTCTCAAGTGCCTTAAATGAGAAGGACGAGAGGTTCGAGAGCCGATCCGCCGAAATGACCTGCACTTTGCACAACATGGATAGCCGTTGTTGGGTCGGTAGCTCGACATGCGCCGGTCTGAACAAGCAACCGCAGGGCCAAACGCTATGGCCCGCTCGAGAACGGCTTGAAGCTAGGATCATCCATCCGAAGTTCAAGATGGATGCTCTCACGACGCCATTCAAGGGCGCTGATGCAAAGGCGAGGAACAATTGAATCATGCAAGAGAAGCCGGCTCGATCTCCAAGAACATGCCAAATATGAAGTGGTGATCCACCGATCTGGTGGTGTTACCATATCCGAGGTCAATGACCGAGTTCGTAGTTTACTTGCCGAGGGCATGGTGCTAAGGGACGAGGGCCTGAGAGCAAGAATTTCAAAGATCGCCGACTCGGGTCAAATACCTCCAGAGATGAGCTCGTCCTGACGTGATGCCCCACCCAGCATACTCCACCAACCCCGCCGACGCGAGAGTGAAGGTTTTAATATGGCGGTATAGGCGACCACGCCGAGGTGCTTCGCCGATGGGAGGACATCCGAATGTCATCTCAGCTGGCCACCCCGCGTGAGTCGGACGGCGAGGGCCTGTGTCGGTGCGAAGGATCATGAAGCCCAAAGGTCGCAACTCGCCGGGCCGCAGATCAAGGGCCGGTTCGCCGTTCCCGGAGCTCCCTTCGTGCCGGGCCCTCTCGCTACTGCTCAAAGCGCCTCGAGAGTGGTCGCGCGACCTTATTGATCAAGGTGAAGGATCAGTTAGTCCCGTATTCATCACGATCGAGATTTTGTTCGTAACCGTAGCTTCAACGAGACCTCGGTGGGAGCTCTAAGCCCAAATGATTTGTATATAACTTAGACTTGGTTTGTAGTCATAAACGATTTGACTTTGTATAAGATATATTTTCCCTGTAGAGGTACAAATATAGCTAGACTTGTTTTTAGTCGAAATGTATTTAGACCTTACCATCAAGTGTATATCTTCCCAAATAAAGGTATAAATTGACGAGATCCGATCCGGACGCCGCTTGATGTAGATGTTCAATTTAAGAGTCATCCATGCCATACTGCATGTAGATGTTCAAATTAACGAGTAATCGTATTCCCACGCAGACGCTCAAGTTAATGAGTTATTCAGATGTGCCATCTTCACAAGGGCGCCCCTTGAAGGTTAATTATGTTTATCCAAATGGATATTTACATAAATGTAAGAGAGATAAGGAATACTATTAGAAAAACAACTGCTTTATCGATAAGAATAACATCGCACTCGAAAAGCAAAAGAAGGTAACACGATGCCGATCCGACATCAAAGCTATGTAAAATACCTCTAAATGAGTGATATGCTGTGTTCGGGGAATAGTCACCGATAGGTGAGCAAGCTTATAGGCCCTTTGTCGAGGTCCTCGTGAACGCGGGTACGGGCCTCCCATGCCGGATCTAACTTGTTAAGACGCTCGCTTTACTAGCCTCATTGCTTCATGACGAGGTCGCTTACTTGAGGTGTGGAGGCTTTTACCTCTTGTTGTAGTACCTCGACCGGCACTTGTACTTGGCTCACTTGGCGAGTTCACGTTCTCTAGAGCATCAAGGTCGAACCCGAGGTTCTCCCTGTCGCGTCGGGTCGAAGTGAAGAGTACGTCGGCTCGCTACGATCTCACCGGTACATGCAGCCTTGGTACCGTAGGACAGGCGAAGGATGTCCTGAAGTCCGAGTGTCGCTCGACATATCGAGGACCCGAGAGAGATTTTCATCCAATCACCTTTAGCCTTGCCTGCCTCTTTTTTCAACTTGCACAATGCGGCGGTTTGTCACTGGTCCCGACTTCGCCGTGGCATACATCGAGGTGAATCCTATTTGATCCGGAGCTCTTCACACCATTCTTTGAAGTTTATTTCGATTGAATTGGGCGCCGTTGTCCGAGATCAACACGTGGTATGCCGTATGCAAACCTATGTTTTTCCACACGAAGTGATCTGCCGGTGAGAGGTCCTCACCTGGTAGTTTGGTACGACCAAGCCGAGCTAACTTGCTGGCTCAGGACAACGAGGATTCCGCTGAAGCCGGACTAAGCCAAGGTGTCCGGACTGTGGGAATCTGGTTTGACCAGCTACATACAGGGTTGCGCCCGACACTTTTCAGAGGCTCGTTCAGCTTCACAACCCTAACTGCCGATCGCTTCCCGCGATCGGAGTACGGTTCGAGAGTTACCAGGCTACTTCGACCATATCTCGACCTCAAACGATGCTTCGATTACCTTCATTCTCGAAACGCCAATGGATTCGATGCCACCGGGCGGTTCTGAGTCTCGTTGCTCATGATTGTGATGGCGGAGCATTCCTTGATGAAATGCTTCTAGAATGAACTTCTACTCGCGTGATTTTGGATTAATTCGAAACCACCATCGAGGATGTCCCCGCTGTTCTTCCCTCGTGAATACGATGAATTGAGGAATACCCAATGAGGTCAAGATCTCTTCCTTCCTCGGATTGCTCATTCGATCCTCTTTCCTCAGATTCGCCAAGACCGGGTTTACTACGACCGGGAATCCGGAAGATCGGGTTCTTTTCCACCTCAATTCCTTAAGTAGACGGAGTCCGAGATGGGCTTCATACTCCACCTCGTATTTTGGCTCGGAAGGTAAACCGCGGCATAGGTCACTTATTGTTTTTCCGGCCGAGGAGAGAGCTCCGCCAACCGCTTTGCACGAAGCTCCATCTACGCATCATCCGCCAACTCGTGTAGGTCGAGGATAGTTCCGTGAGAGTGGGGGTCGGAGACATCTCCAAGGTCGATCGGAATTTGACCTCTACCAGAATCAACCAGAGTCTGCCTTTATGGCCGATCCGTGGAGTATAAGATGTCATGCTCACGAGTCCAATGCCCACTGGCTATACCCGATGATTCTGGTTTGACAAGACTGTCTCGGGGTAAGTCACAAGACTGGATTGAATGGGCTTGAAATAAGGTCTGAGGCATCGCATGCTCACCATGCCAACGCTATTGAACCGTACCTCCTCGGTCCTCGAGAGCCTCGGCCGATGAAGTAGCTAGGAGTTGTCGTCCCGATCTCATCTTTGCACCAAGATCGACCGACTACTCGTCCGAGATGGCCGAGATAAAGAAAGGAGATCGCTTCTTCGGGCGATGCAGTGGTCACGAGGTACTTTCACAAGGAGAAGCTATCTGGGCTCTTCTCAAGATTCAAGAGAATAAGTTACTAGAGCCGGATAGGAATCACGAGGATCGGCCAAACATCCGGTAAGTTTGTGGATCTCACGATTGTCTTCTGTGACTTGCATGTCAAGTATCGCCTTCACCTTGGTGGATTGGCCTCAAGCCTTCTTCGAAAACCCAAGACCCCAAGAATTTTCCCTGCCTCACCATGAATGTGCACTTTGTGGGTCGAGTCTGAGGTTCCGACCCGAGGAGTTGGAGGATAGTTTTGAGGTCGCGCAACTTTCTGCTTTTCGCTTTGACCACGATGTCGCCGACGAGACCCCGACGATCTTCCCAATATGATTCAATATTAAGGCCCACCATCCTCCCAGGTAGAGCTCCGCGCTTTTTAGCCGAAAGGTATTTCACCGAAGACACCAAGTCGATGAACGCCGCTTAGAAAGACCTCCTTACTCATCAAAAACTTGGTGGTACCCCTTGTAAAGATCCAGATGAACTCGAAAACTCGAGGCCCACCTGGTCTCCACTTCATTTCAATATCGCAGGAGAACAACTCTGGTCAGGTTTGTTGAGGTCGGATATACGACACACGCAGCCACCCCCATCCCGTATTTCGACCACAATCGGATTAGCCATCGGTCCGTCGACTTGACTGCAATGATTTGCCTCGAGTTGGTCACTCATCTCTAGACCGTCAGGCCCGCCGAAACCCCTTTCTTCTTACCGGCCGACTCTTGGCTGCGGGCGATGTTGAGCCGCGAGTGATAGAGCTCGTGACACTCAATATGTCGAGGGGGACCATGTGAACACGCCTCAGATTCCCTCGTGTGCTACGATGAGCCGCTTGCATATCGCTGACCGGCCGACCTCGACGACCTTAGAAGCGCCGCCATCGTATAATTGGAGGTCGCCGCTAGATCATCCCTGGGTGGCTCCTCTGAGGTTCTGTAGCTAGGAGCTCGAGGTAGGCCACATCCCGGGTCGAGACCGCAGCATTCCTTAGTTGCCGCTTGGTCACCCTGATGTTAAGACTCCACCGGCGGATCTACGACAGGAGGCGGTAGACCGAGCACGCTTGGTAAGAGCCGCCCTCCCTGTGATGATGTTGGTATGGAGAGGAGCTCGACCAAGAAGAACTGGATGGCCTTGGTGACCAACTCGGAGCTCACGCCCACCGGGACGCGAGCAACACCTGGTTGGACCGCCTCTGAGGAAGCTCCTGAGTTTCGACGGCGAGATATTTGATCCCTCCGACACTAGTTTGTCCAGTCAGCTCTGGAAGACGATGCCGGACGAGGTTCTCGTCGATGTAGACTATATGGACGCTCTTGTGCCCATCACGGCCAGAAGATGGTCGCGTATGATCTGGCACTGGTCGCCCTCGAGAACACGATGTTCTCACCGTCCCGAGTCGCTTGTTTTTGGCTCCTGGGTCGGTCTCCAGCTTCGCCAACGACCACCGCTGCACTCGTAAGGGCAGTCCGTGATGGCGAGAATTGCTCCATGGCGCTGGGACCATCGCCCGCATCTTCAGTCGGGTCATCGCCGAGTCGGCCCGCAGTGTTGCCACCTCCATTCTTTCCCACGCTTTTATTCCCTTGCCTACCGAGGTACTTCTCGAGCTTCTCCTTTAACGAGCCGCCGATCCATGAGCTCAAATTTCTATAATCCTCGGTATTCGACCATACCCTTGGTGATAATCACAATACTCCCCGACTTTTCTTGGATCATCCTTCAGGAGGGGCTTCGAAGAGCTCAGATGGAGCTCAAATATTTTCACCGATTGAAAGGTGTACGTGCTGTCACCTGTGGTTTGGCCGAGGTCCCACCGATTCCATCGGCCTTTTTGATCCTATCAAGGCACTCTCAATCGCTCTCCCCACGGCCGGGCTCCTTCCTCTCGACCTTCCGCCGTCCTGTGTTCTCTCTTCGCGATCCGACCTTCCTTCGACGTAGCTTGCCACCGTAGTCCTAGAGTACGACTGCCTTCGGGCTTTTCCCGGTGATCTCTTTATTCGCGCCAGTCGGATCCCGCTCTGAACGATTGATGATGTAGAGATCATTACCTCACCGATTTTGAGAGACTCCTGAGAACCGCGAGACCTAAATTCGACATCGCTTCGCCCGCTCCTCGGCGGATGTGAGCTGCGACGGATTGTCATGGGCATTCTCTCGCAAGCGCCACTAAACCGATCCATGAGATCCTTAAAGCAAAGGTATGCTATTTCTCATGGAGGAGTAGAACCAACGTCAAGTGCGAGACCAAACACCTGGGAAGATTTTGCCTATGAAAATCTTCCATTCCTTGATTCGCCATGTTGCGTGTAGATGGGTGCTGAAGTTTGAGTGCGATTTGTAATCGAAGCGCTGGTCGAAGCCTGAACAATGTTTCGTTACCACTATTACAATCTCCTATCCGACGGAATACTTGATCATATATCCGTGTCCCCTTATCTCATATATGTTAGATCATACAAGGTGTAGAAGATCGACTGTAAGTTCCTATTATTCGTCCGCTTAACGAGATATAAAAGTTTCACACCGAGACGACTCAAGGACCGCAGTCAGGTTTGCAGTCATGCAAGATAGATAAGAAGTTGACTGACTTAGTTGCTTGTTATGCCGGCACGCCTCTCGACGTATTAGATCACTGAGATGAGTTCTTCTTCTCGATCAGTCGTGAGTTAACCAAGATCTCGTGACTTACGATGATCTAAACCTCGATAAGGTATTAGGGAGTACTAGGTCACCATCACTTCGACTTGTTTAGTGAGGGTTATAGTTCTAACCCAAGATTCTCCGCAGATCTTGGTGGTGCAGCGTTTGTATGTCACGCTAGTTATCTCCAACGAGTCACGTATCCGCTTAGGACGATGACGTCCCTCATGATTATGTGGTTTATCAGACTAAACCCCATGCACTGAGTTAGCTCAAGTACAATAATAAGGTTGAGTGGTACTACTTAAGGAAATAAAGTTATTAATCGCTTAAGTCACGATTGCTATAAATGATTAATGGACGCTCGATATCTTAAATACGGATTCAGAATGTCTAAGTGCAAGTCCCGACTCAACTTCGTAATAAAGGGTAAGTCAACATTCTTTTCTAGTGGCATGATCGAATGTTTATAAATTAATTTATGTTCGGGCCAACATAAGATAATTAATTTATTTGAGGCCCATCTTTATTCCTTGATTTGATCCTCGGGTCGCCCATCCAGTCGTAGTAATCGAGGAAAATCAGGCACCTATTGCTCAATCGGCAAGATTTTATTCTCTTTATCCACATGATAATTATATTTATGGTATATGCATAGATCCTTTCCATATAAGATTATGGTAATAATCTGAGAGTATGGAAATAATCCTAAGAGTATGGAAATAATCCAAGAGTATGGTAATATTCCATAGTGATTATGGTAATATTCCATATAGATTATGGTAATATTCCATATAGATTAGCGTATGCATTATAAATATAAGGTATGAGATAATGTCTGTGCTAATGCTCATAATTAACCTAACTATTTTCGCCACCCATTATCAAGAGTGTGAGTTTCAGAAGTTGTTCCATGAGCATCGGCGATTCCAAGCATTCTCCATAGATCGCCCTCACCGACCTGCGAGATCGCAACCGGATACGGTCCCGTAAGGTCAAAGCACGAGTCCGATCCGCTCGCCGCTCATCTCGCTCCATCGACCTCTTCCATCCAAAGGTAAACACGTCAAACCCCAACGTGTTGCGATTTAATTATATAGACGATGCTAGGTTTATAATCAATGATGGTAATTAAACACCAAGACGGATCTGCAGGTGGTTAATATACGCTTCCTACACTGGTATCGAGCTCGATCGTAATTGGCTCATGGATTAATTCACGCCTATTATTACGCTGCTTATTTAATTCGGATCCGCTGCTCATCGTGGCTCGCTTGTTGTTATTGTTGGTTTTTGTTTACACCACAGAAAATCCGGTTAGATTAGATTTTATTATGTAAATCTTATCGTAAGAAGAACGAAGATTGAATCTAATCGAAGAACGAAACACGGAAAACAGGTTCTCGTCGAATGGTGGTTTCACATGAGAGTCTCGCGGGTCGCTAGGGCGATCGCGAGGGCTGCGAGCGACGGGCGCTGCTCGCTACGGGATCTCGGGCGCTTAGCGAATAACTCGCGGTCGCGAGGATTACCCGCGAGGCAGGCCGGGGCGAGCGCGATGGCACGGAGCTGTCACAGAGGAAACCCGGGCCATGAGCGGACCGCGTCGCGGCGGTATGGCCGCCGCACGGGCGTCCTGCATCGGCGTTCTGGGCGCTGCCGCGACAGCGGGCAGCCGACGGTCGCTGTCGCAATGGATCATGAGGCGCCCGCGAGCGAGCGCCGCTGGCAGGCTAGCGAGTAGCGCGACCTAGTTTCAGCGCCCGCTGCCCAAAGACTCTTGCCGACCGCCCGTGCCCGCTTCCCATTTTCCGCCCGTGCCTGCACGCGAGGCCCAATTGTTGAATCCGTCCGCGTCTGCGCAACGCCGGGCCCGTTGAAGTTTATTTGCATTTTGTAAATCTATGTATGATTAGATTTAAATGTATTGTGTTTCATTATACGTCTACATTAACGCTATTTTATTTTTATCGCTCATATGCATGTCGTGGATGTTTAAATTATGCAAGAGTAGTTATGTATGTTTATATTACGCTGACAAACCTTAAGTGTTTTACGAATTGACGCATAGTAAGTATGCCTAGGTTTATCGCTTATCAAGCATATTTTAGAATTTCGCGAGCATGTTTTACATGTGAGTTCTATAGAAAAGCATGCTAGATTACGTGATCCGCACGGACAAACCTTTTGAATAAAAAGATCACAAGCAACCGACAAATTAATTTTTCAAATTAAATGTCAAGACCTCCACTTTTGATCTCTAAACAAAGCGAGACGACTGTGAGTAAAGCTCACACGCGCTTGCCGCACTGCTATCATAAGTTCGTTAGACGAGATTTCTAAATAAAACATTTTAAATCTATTGAGAAGTTGGGAGTTTCATGTAAACGCCCACACGCTGGCTTGCATGTGCGATTTTCATAAGTTCTCTAGAGATAGATATAAATGAGATAACAAAAGAATTAATGAAGCTGTACGGTCCGGAGGAGTATACCAATTCTAAGAATTCATCTTCTTGCTTAAAATTGTGGTCATTGCTAGACATCACCTCAAGTACAACTTCCCGCAAGTCCCTTCTCGCGAAGTGATGTGGTCTAGTAAGGTCCAATCATTAATTTCATTCATATGGATAAGTTGACAGGATTGAAATTAAACCGACTAAAAGGTATATTTTAGTCCGGTTTATGGGTTCATGTGTAACGCCCACACGCTGGCGCATGTGGAAATCCTTATCGATTGAGGTTTCAATTAATATTGTTTTATCAAAAGGTTACAATATTATTGTTACTAATTATATGCGATCGTATGCTTATGTGTTTTACATTATCGTTCAGATATGTCTCCACGTATCATCATATGCTCGCACAAAATCCGTTATCCGTCCAAATTTTATCGAGTGAAACGAAACATGGAATATGTTCTTATCCAAGAACACATGTTTGTTCTCACTACTCCTAAACCCGATGCCCTATCGACGATCGACTAACGCAGCAAGAGTCAGGCACTTGGAATAAGTCAAACAATACGGCTAAATGCTATATATGACTACGATGTCCAAGGCTTGTGCCGCAGCATCACGATGGCGACGCGACCGATATTTGGTCAAGTCTCGAGTAAGTTTGGGCGTCGGATCGACAATCCGCCTCACACAAGAGAAATCTTTGCGTAAGATGGAAGGGAAGTTCGGTCCATGAACATGTCTCCACATGACTATCTCATGGATAGTCTTGATCGTGAGGAGGTATTGACGGCTGGAAGCGATATCATCCTCAATACACCGCCCAAGTCTTTTGAGAACATGCATGAATGCGATCATGAGCAAGACCCAGTTTACACTTAGTCGCGTTTAATGATCTCTGTTGTTATGAAAAGGAGCACATGCTCTTGCTAGCACATCTAAGGGCCCAAAATTAAGTAAAATGGAATAGAAAAGTGCCAAAGGTGGTAAAGGCGGAAATAGGGAGTAATGGGAGCAAGAACATGGTTCACCGGAGGCTGAAAAGCCAAGGAAGGGCAGTGCTCAAGTGCGTAAGACGGGCATCAGGCCAAGTGCCCATGCTCAAGGCTCAAGGTACGCCGCTTGCTTTAGTAACGGAAACATGTTTAGCGACTTGTTCTACCCATTCTGGGTAGTAGATACGGGCGAATCGATCATGTTTGTTACACTGTGGGTTCCGCGACAAGGGAGTTTGATGGCAGATAACGATTCCATGGGCACCGCGAAAGTCGGTGCATGCTTGGAGATGTTTCTTTATGTTTTGGGACAACAGCTTTAGTTTTGAAAGACGCTTTATATGTGCCGGATTTTCATGAACCTGTTTGCTTTCAAATTATTTACTCACGGATATCTCATATTTTTGATAGGGTTTCTATCATAAGAAATGACGGTTATCCGTGTTGGCACTTTATATAATTCGCTTTATACTATTTCGCAAAACATAATACCTATAACTATGTCGCATCTTCATCAAACCAAAAGAGAAAGTTTTCTTCGAAGATGACTCTACTTTTCTCTCAGCATCTAGATTAGGTCACATCAATCTAAAAGATCCAAAGATCGGCTAAGAATGGATAGCTTATCTCACTACATTCGCTCTCAAATCAAACCCTGATAGAAGGTAAGAACCATTTCACCTTCAAAGCAAGGTTATAGAGCCAAAGAAATGTTGAGTTAGTCCATTCGACTGTAGGACCCATGTCACACAAGCTCGTGGAGGGACGAGTATTTTGTCACTTTCATCGACGACACTCAAGGTATGGATACATATACCGCTCACCGCGAAGTCCGAATGCTTTGAGAAATTCAAAGAGTTTACAGCACAAGTGAGAGGGTAGTAAGAGTATCAAGTCATCAACCGATCATGTGGCGAATACCTCAAGAACGAGTTTATGGACTATCTAGTGAAATGCGGATTACATCCAACAAGACTTCAACGCACACCACAAGAAATGGTGTGTCGAGCTAAGAAATAGGACTCTTTTGGAAATGGTTAGATCGATGACGAAGTTATGCCGATCGCTATTTCGCTCTGGGATATGCCCAGAGACGGCGGCATACTGCTAAATCTAAGACCGTCCAAGTCACGAAAAGACCCCTTCAGTTGGGTCGCGCAGCCCGCGTTTAAGCCACATATGATATAGCGCCCATACATGTGTCGAACAAAGAAGGTCGATGCTGAGGCTGATCCGACGCAAGGTATATTGCATCTAGAGGAACGAAGGTGGTTTATTCATAGTCCCAGGATCGGTAATTATAAGACTAATGCTCGATTCTTAAGAGGACTACATGAAAAATCATAAGTCCAAAGTTGAAATCATTCTTCAAGAATTAGAAGATGATCGTATTCCACCACCGATTAGGCCAAAGGTACGAGAGTCGAGTCTAGTGGTGGATCGACACCGGATACTTCAAGAAATTGAAGTGGTCGAGTTCCACCGAGATACCGCATCAGTGGTACCACACAAGAAGTTGTGCAAGTTGAGAACCACAGTATCTCGCACTCCACTGCCATTGTGCTGTGAGAACCTCGTCAGAGTGGAGGGTTGTTCGTCAACCCAGCGATTTATGCGTGGGTGAATCTTCGATTTGGTCCCAGATAACATGCAATAATCGACCCATGGACATACAAGGAGGCATACAAGATATTGATGCAAGATCATGGCACACCGCCATGGACTTAGAAATGGAGTCCATAACGGCTATGGATGTATATGAAAGACACCTTACCGACGGCATGCCATAGTGGTAGTGGATATACAAGAGTAAGAGAGATTCCGACGAGAGGTTTCGCTTAAAGCCGTGCTTTCAGGCTAAAGGGTACACTGCATTGAGGGCATCGATTATCGAGACCTTTCACCGTAGCAATGCTCAAGTCCATCAATTCTTCTAGCTAGCAACTTCACTAACCCAGAGGTTTGGCAACGGACGTTAAAACCGCTTAAACGTTTACCTTGGGAAGGTAGACATCTATATGCGCAACCTAAGGTTATGCGTGGTAAGGGAAGAGCATCTAGTATGGAAGCTTGAAGTCCATTTATGGACTTGTGCCCGATCATGGAACTTACGCTGATTAGGTGGTAAAGTCCTGGATTTACCCAATGCCAGCGAGAGTTGTGTGTATCGGTTAGATGTCAACGGTGATGTGGTATTTCGCACTTTATGTAGATGACATCCTTCTAGTCAACAACGTGAAGTCGTTATCGACGAAGAGTGGTTATCCGATCAGCTTCAAATGAAAGACTTAGGTGACGCATCATTCTTGGATCAGGTTTACCGAGATCGCAAGAAGAAAATGTTGAGCTTATCTCGCCTTACATTGATATCGTGATTACTGCTTTTAGTATGCAGCACCGCCAGAAAGGATTGCTACCTTCGTACATGCGCTCCTTTATCTAAACGCAGACCCATGATCCTTAGCGGAGATAGAGAATGAGACAAGTTCTACGCCATCCGCGTAGGGAAGTCTCATGATCGCTATGCACGAGGCCCGACATCTCGCTATGCGGTAGGCATAGTAGCTGATATCGCCTAACCGACAAGCTCATCGATCTGCAAGAAATATACTCAAGCACCAAAGGACTCGAGATTAAGGCAGTTTACACGCATAGTCTAATGCCTTGGGTTATGCACTGGATTTCCAAGTCGATCGTGATGAGAAAAAGTCAACTCGCTATGTGTTTACCGGGAGGAGCCGATCCTCAGTGAGCGAAAAGACATGATCAGTGACTCTACCATGGAGCAATATGTCGGAGGCTCTACGAGGTCGATGGTTCAAGAACCACTCATGGATCTAGCGTGGACCTGTTGCCCAAGAGTATCATAGTTTATCGTGATAACTCAGCAAGATGGCAACCTCAAGGAACCACGACCCACTGGCGACTAAACACATAGAGAAAGTACCATGTACAAGAAATCGTTAGACGGGTGACGCGGTTGATTGAAAAGATTGATACGACGGAAAATCTAGCATCCATTCACAATACGCCGCAAAAGTCTACATGGACACGCAGAGGACTGATTGCGATTGATGGCACCCACTTAGAGGAAACTTTTGTTTGTGAAGCAAAGTGATGGTTGCTTGTAATAGTTGCAGAAAGACACATTGTATACTAAAAGTTTGCTTTAGTATAAGGGAGATTGTTGGATTGTATACAGCAGCTTTGGTCTGAGCTTGTATACATGATCTTCTGCTACCACTATTACAATCTCCTATCTCGATTGAATACTTGATTGCATATATCCGTGTCCCCTTATCTCATATATGTTAGATCACATGGTGTGAAGATCACGTGTCCGTATGATTGGTCAAGCTTAACGAGATAAAAGTTTCACAATGAGACGCCACTTAAGGACCCAGTTGTCGGTTTAGCGCAGATAGATAAGAGGACTGACTTAGTCTGTTGTCTATGCCGGCACGCCTCCGACGTATCGAAGGATCACAGAGATGAGTTCTTCTTCGACCGTCGAAGAACCAAGATCTCGACTTACGATGATCTAAACCCTCGATAAGGTATTAGTGAGTATGAGTTGTCACCATCACTTGACTTGTTATGAGTGAGGGTTATATGTTCTAACCCAAGATTCTCCTCGATCTCGGTGGTGGCGTCACGCTCAGTTATCTCAGACGAGTCACCGTATCCGCTAGGGAGATGACGCCCCTGCATGAGCTAAAGGTTTATTGTACTAAACCCCGCAGGTGAGTTAGCTCAGTACAATAATAAGGTTGAGTGGTACTACTTATGAAATAAAGTTATTAATCGCTTTTGTCGCCGATTGTATAAATGATTAACGACGCTCGATATCTTAAATACGGGATTCGTAATGGCTAAGCCCCACTCAACTCGTAATAGAAGTAAGTCAACATTCTTTCTAGTGGCATGATCAATGTTTATAAATTAATTTATGTTCACTGAAATAAGATAATTAATTTATTTGAGGCCCATCTTTATTCCTGATTTGATCCCGGCGGCCCATCGTGCCGTAGAATCGAGGAAAATCGGCGCCCCTATGCTCAATGCAAGATTTTATTCTCTTTATCCACATGGATATAATTATATTTATGGTATATGCATAGATCCTTCCATATAAGATTATGGTAATAATTCGAGAGTATGGAAATAATCCCAAGAGTATGGAAATAATCCCAAGAGTATGGTAATATTCTATATGATTATGGTAATATTCCATATAGATTATGGTAATATTCCATATAGGATTAAGGTAGTGCATTATAAATATAAGGTATGAGATAATGTCTAGGCTAATGCCTCATAATTAACCTATTTTCGCCACCCATTATCAAGAGGTGAGTTTCGAAAGTTGTTCCATAGCATTGCGATTTTCCAAGATTCTCCATAGATGTCCTCACCGACGCTGGAGATTGGGCAACCGGATACAGTCCGTGGTCAAAGCACGGTCCGATCCGTTGCCCGCTCATCTCGCTCCATCGACCCTTCGTATCCAAAGGTAAACACGTAAACCCCAACGTGTTGCGATTTAATTATATAGATCGATGCAGTTTATAATCAATGTATGGTGAATTAAACACCCAAGACGGATCCTGGGCGAGGGTTAATATACGCTTCCCTACAGAGGATCCCCGAGGCCATCGAAGCCGATGTTGGGTGCCCTATATCGTGGGCAAGGGCGTATCCGTGATTTCCCGAGAAAGAGAGATATCTCCCGTGCGGCGAACCTCGGAATCTTGTTACCATCTCTCTCTAGGGGCGGGAGACCGGTAGCGGCCTATCGCCCTTCGAGGGGAGATCGGTCTCTTTTCCTCTTTAGTCCCACTGGCCCACGGACTTGGTCGAGCGAGCACTTCGTAATGTAGGACCGACCGACCACGGAGCACGGGTGAATGGTTGCGGTCATCCCGCCGAGGTGATCGACTTCGGGTGATGGGTGTTGGGAAAACTAGGTTTAGCCCTCTCCCAGGATCTATCTCGATGTTTAATTCATCATACATTTATATACCTAGCATGCACCTATAATTAATTACAACACGTAGGGTTTCTCGTGTTTACCTTTGAATGCTCGAGGTGGATCGAAGAACGGATCGAGACTCGTGCTTTGATCTTCCTGACTCGTATCCCGGTTGCCCAATCTCCAACGCCGAGTGAGGACGATCTATGGAGAATGCTTGAAAATCACCCAACGATTTTATGGAACAATTTTAGAACCTCACAACACTAGGGTGGACTAAAATTTGATGTTCAATAATAAGGATTATCTTGATTCTATCTCTTACTCATATTTATAATGATTACCATAATCATATATGGAAATTACCATAATCCCATATGAAATTACCATAATCCTTATGGAAAGGATTATTACCATAATCCTCATATGGAAATGATCTACATATCCATAAATATAATAATATCCTTATAGAATAAAGAGAATCAAACTTGCCTTGTAGAGCATGGGGCCGATTTGCTTAGCTTACGGCCGGATGGGCCAGCCAGGATCAAATGCAAGGAATAAAGACGGGCCTCAAATAAATTAATTATCTTATGTTCATTAACATAAATTAATTTATAAACATTTATTCATGCCACTAGAGAATAAATGCGACTTACCCTTTATTACCAAGTTGAGTCAGCTTGCACTTAGTACATTACTAATCCCCGTATTTAAGATATCGAACGCCATTAATTATTTATAACATTCTCGATGCAAAGTAATTAATATCTTTAATTTCAAGTAGTACCACTCAACCTTATTATTACTTGAGCTAACTCAACTCGCAGGTTTAGTACAATAAACCTTTGAGCTCCTTAAGGACGCCATCATCCTAAACGGATACGTGACTGATACGTATAACTAGATGACATACAAACCGCCACCACCCAAGATGAGGAGAATATTGTTAGAACATATAACCTCACCCATAACAAGTCAAAGTGATGGTCAACAACTCATACTCATCTAATACCTTATCGAGGTTTAGATCATCCTAAGTCACCGAGATCTTGGTTCTTCACGACGGTCGATAGAAGAACTCATCTCACCGTGATCCTTCAATACGCCGAGACGTACCAAGATAGGTAAGCAACCAAGTCACTTATCTATACCATCCTATACCGACAACTCGTCCTCAAGTCGTCTCACCAGAAACTTTTATATCTCATTAAGCTCGACCAATCATACTGACTTCGTGATCTTCTACACCGTATGATCTAACTTATTTATGAGATAAGGGACATATATAATCAAGTATTCATTTCGATAGGAGATTGTAATAGTGGTAACAGAGACATTGTATACAAGCTCAACCAAAACTCGCTCAAGATAAAAAACCAACAATCTCCCACTTATACTAAAGCAAACTTTAGTATACAATGTGTCTCTACTAGCTATTACAAACAAAACCAAGATTTGCTTCTCCCACTTATACAAAAGTTTTCTAAGTGAGTATCTAGCAATTCAAGTCCTCTAACGCCCCGACGCACTTATTGTCCGCAGTTTTAGCGGGTGCCATCTAGCACAATTCAAGTCCTCTAACGCGCCTCGACGTAGACTTATTTGTAGGATTTAGCGGTGCCATCTAGCGCAATTCAAGTCCTCTAACGTGCCCAACGTAGACTTATTTGCGCAAGCCGTGAATGGATCCGCCAGGTTATCCGTCAGATCAATCTTGCAATCAAGACGCCCCTCGCCTCAACGATTTCTGTATGACATGGTACTTTCTCTTATGTGTTTGCTTGTGGATCCTGGTTCCTTCGAGTTTGCCATCGCACCCGAAAGATCACAAGAAACCATGATACTCATGGGCAAACCAGTACCACATCTAGATCCACGATAGTTCTTGAACCATACAGCCCTTAGCACCTCCGGCAGCATATTCGCTTCCATGGTAGAGTCCGCAATGCATCGCCGCTTTGCACTCCGCCAGATACGGTTCCACCTCCCAAGGTAAACACATACCGAGGTATTTTTCTCATCACAGGCGATTGAACCGAGTCCGAATAACCCAAAGGCATTAGACTATCTGCACGGTAAGCCACCATAATCTCGAGTCCTTTTGTACTTGAATATATGCTTTACCGCATCCAATGAGCTTGTCCAGGTTAGACGATATTCAGCTACTATGCCCACCGCACAGCGATCGGCCTCGTGCATAGATTGCATGCATGATACTTCCTACGGTAAACGTAGGAAACTTATCTCATTTCCTCAATCTTCTTTGCACATAGGTGACTTCCTTTAGATAAAGGAAGCCATGCGTAAAGGTAGCAACTTTCGACTGGCCCCGATACTAAAACGAGTAATCACAAGATCAATGTAAGACACCGAGATAAGCTCAACATTTTCCTCTTACGATCTCGTAAACCTTGATCCCAAGAATGTACCGATCTCCCAAGTCTTTCATTTGAAACTCGATCGATAACCAACTCTTTACGCCCGATAACAACTTCACATTGTTGCCAAAGAAGAATGTCATCTACGTGAAAGTGCAAGAAATACCACATTACCGCTGACATCTAAACGATACACACAACTCGCTAGGCAAGTGTAAACCATGACTTTACCACCCGCCCAAACGTAAGTTCCATGATCTTGCATCATTGTCTTGATCGCTCAGCCCATGGGTCATTATTGCCTGCTCGCTTTCCGACTAAACCAAGATTCACCCACTAACATACATCGCCGGGTGACGAACAACCCTCCCACTACACGAGGCACTACGCACAATGGCAACGGTGGTAGTAACTTGTGGTTCTCTATCTGCACAACTAGCTTGGTAGGTACCACTTGACGGCCGGTATCTCCAGTGGAACTCGACCCACTTCAATTTCTTAAAGTTTCGTGCGATCCTCCCACTAGACTCGACATCCGCACTTTGGTCTAATCGGTGGAATACGATCATCTTCAACTTGAAGAATGATTTCAACTTTGATTTATGATTTTCATGTAGTCCTCTTCTAAGAATCGCCATTAGTGCTAATAAGACCTTTGATCCTTAAGACTATAGAATAAACCACCTTCGCTCCTCAGGATAGCCAATAAATGCCTTGCCGGATCTAGCTTTCTTGTTCAAAGACATGTGCCGGATCGCCCCATATCCTTATGTGGTTTAAACTCTTTACCAAACCACAACCTCAAAGGGGTCTCTTCGACGACTTGATGGTACTAGATTTAGCAAGTATGCCCATTTCTAAGGCATACCCCGTAACAAATAGGCAAAGTTGCATAACTCATCATTGATCTAACCATTTCCAAAAGAGTCCTATTTCTTCGCCCGACACACCATTTTGTTGATGTGTCTATGAAGGCACCGGAGGTAATCCCACACTTCACTAGATAGTCCATGAACTCGTTGTTGAGGTATTTGCCACCGCGATCGTAACGCATGATTGACATTTACCTAGCTTCGCTCCACTTCCGCCTAAAATTTTAATTTCTCAATGCATTCACTTGCGCTGTGATAACGATCCGCACCTCGAGTAATCCCGAAAGTGACAAAATACTGCATCTCCACGAGCTGTGTGGACATCGGTCCACACAGTCGAATGGACTAGCTCTAACATTTCGCTCTACGACCTTCGCTATGGGTCGTCAACATCTTACCTTCTATACAGATTCGCATCGAACCTGAGTAACTCGTGAGATTACCCAACGCCCATTCTTAGCCGCCTTGGATCCTATTTAGATTGATGTGACCTAATCTAAGATGCCAGAGAAAATAGGTGTCATCTTGCTAAGAAAACTTTCTTTAAGGTTTGATGTAGATGCAACATAGTTATAGGTATTATGATTCAGTAAATAGTATAAAGCTTAATTATATAATGTGCCTACACGTATAACTTCTCATTTCTTATGATAGAAACACCACTATCAAAACAACCGAATATCCATGAATAAATATCAAAGTAAACAAGGTTCCGCCGAAAATCCGACACATATAAACGCCTTTAAAACTAAAACCGTTTCTCAAAACATAAAGAACATCTCCGACTCGCAACGGCCTCGACTTTCGCTGCTGCCATGGAGATCGTTATCTCGCCATCATTCGCCTCCTTGTCCGCAGGAACCCCGCAGGTGTAACAAACATGATCACGCTGTTCCTACCCAAGAAGGGTGAACAAGTCGCTAAACATGTTTCACATTAAAGCAATGGCGCACTAGACTCGAGCTGGGGCACTTAGCCTTCCAATGCCCGCCTCACCGCACCAAGCATTTGCCATTCTCCTTCGCTTTTTCAAACCGCCGGTAGAGCCCTTCAGTACTCCCACTTTTCTTTAGCCTTAGCATCTCTTGAATTCCACTTTTCCTTTTCATCTTCGATAAAGCAGTGGTTTTCGAGTGCATTAAAGATCGCGGCACCTTGCCCATTTTATGCTCTTCCTAATAGATCCTCTTGCAATGAATCTAGAGTATAACTCTTATCATAAAGGACGCTTTATAACGGAAGTCATCAAAGATTGGGCAAAGTGTTGAGGATCATATCGATTCTCGACTACGCCATCAATATATCCTCCAACCAATTCGAGCCTCCAAGAGATTAATCATTTGCTTCATGGTTATGCACGAATCGCTTCCTTCATCAACTCGACATTATTGATTTGTCAAATTAGACAAGATTATGTCCGACCCTCATACAATTTCATAAGACTTAGCCATATCGTGGTCGATCTTCCATCTCTTGATGCGGAGTGTGGACCTCGACATGGTGACCAAAAGAAGCACTTTGTCATTCTATTTGATTGTCCCATTTCCTCGCTCGCGCCCTCATCAAGAGATGAATTGTCTAGAGGCTGACGGGTGTAGTGAGTACAAAGATTTTCTTCCGCAGAAGAACATTCTCAATGTTTCGCTTCCACTCGATAAAATTTGGACCGGATAAGGATTTTGTGCACATATTGATAATCTGTAAGAGACATATCTCAAACGATAATGTAAACACATAAGCATACGATCGACATAATTCGTGAATAATAATATTGTAACCTTTGATAAAACAATATTAATTGAAACTCCAATCGCCCAAGGAATCCCAATGCAAGCAGCGCGGATCGCCATACACGAACCCCCACTGCACTAAAATATACCTTTTAGTCGCTTAATTTCAATCCATGTCAACTTATCCTTACGACAAATGAAATTAACGATTGACCTTTCTGACCACATCACTATCGCAAGAGGACTTCAGGAAGTTGTACTGAGGTGATGTCTAGCAATGACCACAATTTTAACAAAGGAAATGAATTCTTAGAATCGACATACTCACCTCTGGACCATACCGCCCAATTCAAATTTTTGTTATCTCATTTTTATCTATCTCTAGAGAACTTATGAAAATCGCACATGCAAGCACGCGGATCGCCATACATGAAACCCCACTTCTCAATAGATTTAAAATGTTTTATTTAGAAATCTCATCTAACAAACTTATGATAAACAAAGGCAAGCAAGCCACGCGTGATCGCCACTCACAGCAAGCCTCACTTTGTTTAGAGATCAAAAGTGGAGGTCTCTGACATTTTAATTTTAAAAATTAATTTGTCGGTTGTTGTTTGCTAGTCTTTTTGTTCAAAAGGTTTGTCCATGCATCACGTAATCTAGCATGCTTGTCTATAGAACTCAACATGTAAACATGCTCGCAGTAATTCTAAATATGTTTGAAAAGCCGATAAACCTAGCATGCTTACTTATGCGCATCCAATTACGAAACACGAAGGTTTGTCAACGTAATTTAAACATACATAGCATGCTATCGCATTATTTAAACATCCACACATGCAATGAACGATAAAAATAAAATAAAAATCATCGTGGCTCACTGCGGAATCGCACTTTCCCGCCTAACTCTACATAGAATGCAGCATGCATCTTTATAATCTTCAAAACGGGCTCGCGGCACGGCACGGACCGGACTCGCAAACAGATTCGGCTGAAAACAGATTCGGCATGCCCGCCACGCGGCCGCCCGCGCCGCCGCCGCTCAGCCGCCGCCGCCCGCATGCACCGCTTTTCCCGCTGCCTCGATCCGCTCGCCATCTTCGCTTTACTTTTACGATAAGATTTACGTAAAAATAAATCTAATCTAACCACGGATTTTCTCGTGGTGAAAAACAAAATCCGACAAAATAAAAACGAAAATGAACGATGACGTTCAACAATTAATATATAGCGACGTAATAATCAAACGTGATTAATCCAAGAGCCAAGATACGATCCGTGCTCGATACCAATTGTTGGGAAAACTAGGTTTAGCCCTCTCCGATGATCTATCTCGATGTTTAATTCATCATACATTGATTATATATCTAGCATGCACCATATAATTAATTGCAACACGAGGGTTTTCTCGTGTTTACCTCAACTGCCGAGGTGGATCGGAAGAACGGATCGCACCGTGCTTTGATCTTCCGGATCGATCCCGCTGCCCAATCTCCAACGCCGAGTGAGGAAGATCTATGAAGAATGCTTCGAAAATCACCCAATGCATTATGGAACAATTTTCGGAACCTCACAACACTGTGAGAGGTGGACTAAAATTGATGTTCAATAATAAGGATTATCTTTGATTCTATCTCTTACCTCATATTTATAATGCATTACCATAATCCTATAAGGAAATTACCATAATCCCATATGGAAATTACCATAATCCCATATGGAAATTACCATAATCCTTTATGAAATGATTATTACCATAATCCTATATGGAAAGCGATCTATGCATATCCCATAAATATAATAATATCCTTATAGATAAAGAGAATCAAATCCTTGCCTTTAGAGCATAGGGCCGATTTTGCCTAGCTTACGGGCTGGATGGCCAACTGTGGATCAAATGCAAGGAATAAAGATGGGTCTCAAATAAATTAATTATCTTATGTTCACTAACATAAATTAATTTATAAACATTTATTCATGCCACTGAGAATAAATGTCGACTTACCCCTTTATTAGCTAAGTTGAGTCGGGCTTGCACTTAGACATTACGTAATCCCCGTATTTAAGATATCGAACGTCCATTAATTATTTATAGCATTCTCGATCGCTTAATATAATTAATATCTTTAATTCCTAAGTAGTACCACTCAACCTTATTATTGTACTCGAGCTAACTCAACCGCAGGTTTAGTACAATAAACCTTTGAGCTCCTTAAGGGACGCCATCATCCTAAACGGATACGGTGACTGATACGATAACTAGCATGACATACAAGACGCCACCACCCAAGATGAATATTAGAACATATAACCTCACCCATAACAAGTCAAAGTGATGGTCAAGAACTCATACTCATCTAATACTTTATCGAGGTTTAGATCATCGTAGTCACCGAGATCTTGGTTCTTCACCACGGTCGAAGAAGAACTCATCTCATCATGATCCTTCAATACGTAGACGCATCAAAGATAGACAAGCAACCAAGTCAAGTCACTTATCTATATCAGCCCTATACCGACAACTCGTCCTCAAGTTGTCTCACCGTGAAACTTTTATATCTCATTAAGCTTCGACCAATCATATGCATCGTGATCTTCACACATCGTATGATCTAACTTATATACGAGATAAGGGGACACGATATATGCAATCAAGTATTCATTTGATAGGAGATTGTAATAGTGGTATAGAAACATTGTATACAAGCTCAACCAAACCGCTTTCAAGATACAATCCAACAACGGGCGATGACGCGTTCTCGATCATCGCCGAGTAGCGCTGATTATTTTGAGAGTCGACCACCTTGGGCGCCAGAACCACCACGGGCGCTCTTGAGGTGCTCCATTTGTCCTCCGTTGAGGAAACTCGAATTGGCCGATGTTGGCGCTGAGGAATTTGGACACGGCTCGGCCGAGGACCAGATGAGATCGGAACCGCCTGCTCACCGGGTTGAGGTCGCATCTTCCTCTTCGTTAGGCGGTGATCCCGAGGTGTATAGGAATGTTCTCTATGTAACCTCGATGTGTTATTGTCCGGCCTCCGCGATCCCTTCGCGACGTCAGGCGGACTACTGATCATCCTCAATACAGAGTTGCCAAGATCACGCATGGCATGAAGGTTGCACGAAGTTCTTGCCATTGAGTTGTAGAAAAATGAAGCTTTTTGTTCGAATGTTCCCACAGACGGCGCCAATGATAAATCTAGTGTGCGAGATTTATGAAAACTAGTAAAGAACACCGAGGCTTTTACGTGGTTCGATCAAGAATAAGATCTACGTCCACGGAGGATTGATTCCTCAATACTTTCACTATGTAGGATTACAATGGAATGTATTGAAAAGCTCTCAGTATTCTAATAGTTTCTAACCCTTCACCGCCGACTTAACCCCTATTTATACATCGCCAGGATCTCTAAAGATGTACTAGATCCATTGATTTGTGGATCCGATCTCCTTCCATATCTTGATCCTCTAATATCACCTTCCGTATCTTGCTCCTGAATATCTCCTTTGATTTGGTCTAGGTTTAGATGTTGGGTTTCAGCTTAACCGCATGGGGCGTTTCATTAGGTCGTGCCCAAATTTTGTTTGGGCTCGCCAAATGGGCTCGAGCGGTTGGGCCATATCCCATCAGGGCACTATGGCACTAGTCAACTTTTCTTTCAACACGGAGAATGCATGCATACAATCATGATCAAACACAAAAGGCACATCTTGGGCAAGCAAACGACACAAGGGTTGAGAGATTTTTGAAAAATCCTTAATGAACCTATGGTAGAAACCCGCATGCCCCAAGAAACTCCTAATCCCCTTTACGTCAACATGTGGGGGCAGTTTCCCTATAACATCAATCTTAGCCCTATCAACCTCAATCCCTTCATGAGAAACCAAGTGCCCGAGCACTATACCACTCTTAACCATGAAATGACTCTTTTCCCAACTCAAAGTTAAATGACTCTCGACACATATATTAAGCACATGATCAATTTTAGCCAAGCAGTCATCAAACGAGGAACCAAAAATAGAAAAGTCATCCATAAATACCTCCATGTAGTCGCCGATCATTTCCGAGAAGATGGACATCATGCACCGTTGGAAGGTTCGAGGTGCATTGCAAAGGCCGAACGGCATGCGGCGGTAAGCAAATATCCCATGCGGCTCGTGAACGCCGTCTTGGATTGGTCCTCCGGAGCTATGGCAACCTGATAATAACCAGACAAGCCGTCAAGAAAACAATAGAAATCGTGACCGGCTAACCTATCAAGCATTTGATCAATGAAAGGTAGAGGGAAGTGATCCTTCTTTGTGGCGGCATTCAATTTACGGTAGTCAATGCACATGCGCCATCCCGTGGTGGCTCGGACCGCACCAACTCTCCCTTGCTATTTTCAGTTACAGTGATGCCCCATTTCTTCAGTACTACATGCACGGGGCTCACCCACTCACTATCGGCGACAGGAAAGATGAGACCTTCGCCTAGGAGTTTGTAGATCTCCTCACTACTTCAGAGATCATCGGATTCAACCTTCTTTGACCATCTCACGTCGGGCGAGCTCCTTTTTCCAAGGTGATACGATGTATACACGTGGCGGGATTAATACCACGGATGTCGCCCAAACTCCACCAAGGCGAGCTTATTCCTCTTTAAAACACCAATCAACGATCTTCCTCATAATCGAGCCAAAGTCGAGGAGATGATCACCGCTTAGCTTTCCTTCCTCTAGAACACATACTCAAATGCATTGAAGCTCCTTGAGTTCAACAGCGACTCGGGAAAGCTTGCCACCACGTACAATTCTGCTCGTCGGCCGATCCCATGAAAACCTCTTCAACTCGTGTGCCTCAAAAAATACATTCTCACCAAAGGCTCAATAGCATCAACAAAGGCACAATCATCAATATAATGAGCAGATGGGCATTAAGGCTGTCTCTCACGTAAAATGTAACAGTAGTCCCCAAAACAAATATCTTGATAAGACCACTCTTAACATCTATCATGGTATTAGTGGGGCTATAAACGGTCTACCTAGGAGAACAATGGAGACCTACCATCCTCCAAGACATCCCCGACTTCCAAAACCACAAAATCCATCAAAATTATTAGACCCCACATTAACCATAACATTTTCCACTACCCTCTTAGGGTATCTCATAAATCTATCAGCTAATTGAAGGGTCATACCAGTGGGTTTCAGCTCCTTAAGACCTAATTCTTGAAAGATAGAATAAGGCATAAAATTAATCCCCGTCCCCAAATCAAGCATACCCAAGGCCTCTTTCCCATTCCCCATAGCAATGTTAATGATAAAGCTACCTGGATCGCGAAGCTTGGGTGGAAGAGGAAGTTGCATGATCGAATTAGCCGTCTCGGAGACCACCACATTGGCAATGTCTCCCAGTTCCTCTTCTTGGAGGTGAGCTCCTTAAAGAACTTAACATAGGCAGGGACAGCCCGGATGACGTCCAGCAGAGGCAAGTTGACGTGTACTTGAGACAGCAACTTGTAGAAATCCCTGAACTGTTGGTCTTGCTTGGCATTCATCAACCGATGGGGATAAGGGACCCGGGGCTTGAACAATGCCTTTGTAGATTGTCCCGGTGGAACATAAGGATTGGAGGCTTTGTGAAACTCACTCTCATCTTTCTTCTCGGGAACCTCTTCTTCTACATGAGGTTGCTCAACGTCGACAGTGGCTGCCTGTGAAGGCACGGGAGTCAGCATAGTCACCTTGTTATCACAACCTTTCCACTTCGGAGTACCGTCACGGCATGAGCTTGATGAGCTTGCCCCGGCAACTTGTTCCTCTCACTCTGCTGCCTCATCTCATTAATTGAAGTGGCGATCGACCCATAGTGTCCTCGAGGCGCCTCATCGCCGCCTCGATCTGCCGATTCTCCGATTGTTCTTAGTGATGTAGGCGCTCGAGACTCCTCGGCAGAGTCCACGAGATAGTTGCGAGCCGCATGGAAACTGCTGTGGCGGCGGAGGTCACCGAGGGTACCGCTTTGCGGAAGCGGCCGTGGGTATGGATATTGAGGTGGCGGTGGCTGCTGGTGGATACCGCAGTACGGCGGTTGTGGATATGACTCAGCCGATGCCGACATCACGACTCTAAGCCCGCCGCTCGGCGGATACTACCGAGATGGGTACCGCTGTGATGGGTGATGGCTACTGCCACGCTGGGACGTCGAGTCTGTGGGTTTGAACCCGACCCCTGACCTTGGCTCTGATTCTTCCATCTCGAATTGTACTGCGGCTGAGTTTGCTCATAGGTCGGCTTCGGCTCATAAAGCTGCCGAGGAGGAAAGCCTTGCATAGCATAGGCTTCAACTCCGCCTTCATAGACGGGTGCTACCATATTGGGACAAACGTCTGTGGTATGTCCCATCTCCATGCAAATTCCACAAAGCTGCATAGAGAAATCTCGAGGAGAACGATTTAACTCCCGAGGAAGTGCAACAACTCACTGGATCGTGTGAAGGGAACTCAGCCTGCTTCATCTTCATTTCGTTCATTTCTCTCATAAGCTGCGCCATCTGCCTCGTTAACTCGATCCTGCTTTCGTAATCGATGTAAGACCGACGCGTACTAGATACCTTCTGGAGGGAGTTGCTCGCCAAGACATCAAAGATCTCATCTAGAGCCTTGACTGTAATATGAGTTATGTTGCTCACGCCGCATCGCCGCCTTTTTCCCGATCGATATTAGATCCCGCCATAAAAGAATTGACACAAGAGAACCAACGGGAAGAAGTGATGTGGGCATTGCCTCTGTAGCTCTTTGAATCTTTCTCTTGCTTCATGAAACGGCTCATCCAGTTCCTGCTGGAACGTCATAATCTTGGATCGAAGATCTTTGGTCTTCTGTTGTGGATAGAACCTCAACATGAACTACTCGACCACAGTGTTCCAATTTGCCAAAAAATCAGCGGGAAAGCTCATAAGCCAAGACTTGGCTTTATCTTTCAGAGCATAGGAGAAACAACGCATCTTCAACTGTTCCTCATTCAGGCCAAATAGAGGGAACGATTGCACCACTTGATTGTACTCTCTGATGAAGCTTAAGGCATCCTCATTCGCCATGCCATGAAAAGTGGGAATGAGATTGAAATGGTTAGGCTTCAACTCATATCCATGTGCTGCGGGGCACAACACAATAGGGTTTGTAGTCTCCCGTATCTTTGGATGGAAGTAATCCCCCATCAGGCGAGGGGCAGCGTTCGCGCCATGATTGTTGTCTAAATTATCATGGTTGTTGTCTCGTCGGTCACCCATTGACACGCTGTCGTTTAGCGTTCAAAATAAATTTATAACCTATTGCCCATCACAGGCGTAGCCAGCGATAAGTATAGGGTCGATACCACGAGGAGTTGGTGTAGCAATCTCTGATGTCACGATGTCACTTAAAAGGAATGAGAGTGGTGTAATTATTTTGATCACTATAGGTAGACTAAAGTAACTCAAACAAACTCAAAGGAATATCAAATAATAAGACGAGTCGGCTTGGGCAACAACTTCATGAAGACGATTAACACTGGTCATAGGTGCAAAGGTTTTCTACATGACATGCATCAATCGGTTAAAGAGACATACGTCGTGACCTCGTTGTCACGCGTCACGCCCACGACGCACCCCTCCAAATCTATCATTTCTGTGTAAAGAAATGCAAGGGACACCCTATGCAAACTATCTAACCCGTAATGCCCACGCACGAGGACACCTCAGTCCATGCAAGCCTACAGGCAGCGTTATGATCTAGATGGACCGGTATTGGCAAAGGTAGTGCTAGGACTACTCCAACTCGCCCACACCAGTCAGTATTATTTGGGGTGGACACCCAACACCTTAATCCAATTATTACTTGCAACCCTCCCTTACCCACTATGTTATTTGCAACTAACACACCGAGTTTGGTTAAGTTATATATTGCTCAAGACCTAGTGCTTCGGGAACACACACATGCAGATCGTAATGCCCTACTTAGACCTCTCGAGTTATATTAATCATGCTTCACTTAGTCATGCCCAAACTAGAATAAAGACTTAGCCAGACATAAAATAAACAAACATGCAACAGTTAATTGAGACCATCATGAAACGGAAACAACTTACTATTACTTGAATGGAATAAACGGCGAGCCCAAAGTGCCGCCACAAAACATACGAAAAGCAAAATATAAAAGTGTTTGCCTCGAAGGGACTTAATGTATGTGGTGGTGATGCTGATGATGATTATGATAATCAGAAGATGTGAGAGTCGGGGCTATGATCTATGATATGCATAAGTCGCGTATTCATCCTATATTTATAGGCCGAGAGAGGTTGATGATGGTGTTGGCCCATGGGCTGGACGATCCGTTAGGGTTTCCTTGTTGATCAGCTTTGTTTCCTTGCCCAAACGGATTTGAGGTGATCTCCTCCGGATTTTATGGGATTCGGCCTTAGCGCACCTTCTTTCCGGATTTAGCGAGATTCACCCTGATCCCGCGTATCTTGCCCATCACCTCTCTCTCTGTCTTCTCTTGCCCAGCATCTCTCTTCTTCTTCCTTCTTCCTCTGTGCTTGCCCCTTAGCTAGCCTCTCGGAGATGTAATTGCCCATTTCCGCCCTGCTTTGCCCCTGCTGACCAGTGTGTCCATCCAGACACAAAACACAACAAGAAAGACACGAAAGACTCGATCTAGACCTAGACAAGACACAGAAAAATAGCACAAAACTTGGGCTCATCACACGCACACACTTTAAACATGCTTGTCCTCAAGCATGCACGCGTAATTTGCCCAAGACAACAGAAGAAAGAAAAGACAAAAAGAAAAAACACAAAAGTTTAGCACATCTCTACCAACAGGTTATCTCGACCAATATAAGCTCATTGGAACAAGCCAGTGATTCAAGAGAACTCAATTCAAGCAACGACCATCAAACAAGTCAAAATACAAATTTGAGCATATTGGGCATTTTCCTCACCAACACTCTGCACTCTTGTGTATAGGCTAGTGTATACGCTCAGGACAACTGTCATTTCGACTATGCTATAGGCTTGCGTGCCCTCTACCATCTCCACCATTTAGACAAAGCTTTTAAACATTCATCCTTAGGTCTTTCATTTGGCTGTAATGAGGCTTAAGACATAGTTGGGAGATTTTTGGAACGAGGCTAGGGTCATCATGGACTTAGGATTGAGGAAATTGTTTTGACCTCCATGGATTTCCTTTCGCCTTCTTCTTACGGGCCTCAGCACAAACATCTTAGGACTTTGTCAATATATATTTTTTTATTTTAAGTCCTTCATTTTTCTTTCAATTCTGGGTACCTTCTTTATATTGGGCATTTTGCCCATTTCTTTGAAATTCTGGTAAACCCCTTTTTTTCTTGCCCATTATGAGGCTACTGTTCTTCCCTTTTTGTTAGCCTTTTTCTTCTATTAGCTCCTCAGTCCAATTGACCGGGTAGCCTTCTTTTTTTTCAGGCTAATTTAAGTGAGTGAAAGAAATTATTAAGCTCAAGGGGGCTGAACGAGGGATTAACAATAGGTAGGACATTTTTGGCTCAGTGGGCTATTCGAAAGAAAAAATGCCTAAGTCATCTAAATGTTTTAGCTAAGTCAATAAGGTCTCGACATAAGAGTGCACGCAAGTTCTAGCAAAAGCCTAGTGAAGATGTCAATTATCACACAAGAAAGGAAACTGTGTTGATCAAGATACAACAGTTTAGGCTCAAATCTCACCATGTATGCTCAAATTCAATTCGTCATCCTTATTTACATACGGTCATGCTCAAAACAGAATTCCTAAAACTACTAACTTCATTCAAAACAAAACAAATACAGGCCAATCAAACCCACCAATTTTAATATGCTAACCGACACACAAAAACGAGAACCCCTCCCCACTCACACACTTTGCGTTGAGCAAAGTGGGTAAACAAGGAGGGAACACAAACAACAAAACAACGAAACGAAATGAGCAAGGTAGGCAGTCCCCCCACTCACACATTTTGCCTTGGGCAAAGTGGGTCAGAGTGGGGACCAACTCTCTTAACTCAGACAAAGCAAAACAGACGCAACCCCCTCCACTCACACACTTTTCCTTAGGCAAAGTGGGTGAGGAAGGGGGGTTGACCACCAACAACAAACAAAACAAAACACAAAAAGCAAAAAAAAAAAACAAACAAAAAAAGGGAGGACAAAGAGGTGGAAGTTGGATACCGAATCCAAAGGGCAAAGTAAGCAAGGTGGCATCATGGTTCGCTCGTTGTTCCTCCATCCTGGTCAAGCGGGCTTTAATGTCCTCATCCTCCTGCTGGCTATCTCCGACTCTCTTCCCGATCGACCGAGAGATCGGCGAGGGTGTCTCGTCATCGTAGTGGCTCAGTGAAGACCGATCTTCCGTCTGTCATAGTAGATGTCCTTCATTCGCCCAAAGATAGCCATATCAATATACAACTCGGGCTCGCCTGTGTCGGTATTTGCTTCCGTCCGAAGACCTTGACTTTGTGGCCAAGACGGTCACCAGGTGGGCAAGACAGATTCTCTGCTTGGGATGAGTCAGGATGTCCTTGAAATGGGCAGCAGCGAATGCGGCAAAATTCACCATGTGGCCATGCTCCATGCACCACAAAATGAACAGCTCCTGTTGGGAGACGGAATTGCTGCTGTCCACCTTGCCGAAAAAACTGTAGGATAAGAGGCGATGGCACATCCGCAGTGCGTTGTTCTTCAGTTCATTGCCCTTTGCGTATCCTGACTTGAATGTAGTGCCCAGACCAATCGTCACCCATTTTTCATTCTATTCCTCCCCAGTGTGCTCGGGTATGAAGGTGAAAGCCTCCTTGTACTCTGTGGTCTTCGTCTCAAAAACTTATGTCATGCCCAAGATGCAATTGAAATCGTTCAGGGAGAACGAGAAGCTACTGCCCATCAGCCTAAATTTTATGTAATCCGTGGTCAGCTTCACCTTGCCTGGGTTTTTTACTTCGAGAGTTTGAATAAACTCCCTTGCCAGCGTGATGTATAGTCGTCCTGGCCATTCCAAAAACGCCCCCCATCCAATCCTTACGAAGTACTTCCTCACTTCATTTTTCACCCCGAGGCTGTCCAACACCTCCATATCAAGCGTCTTGGGCTTCACAATGCCCCTCGTTGGTGGTCCAGTAGATGAACTCGGGTGGCCTCTCGCGATCAAGCACATTTTCCTTGCGCAGGAGGGTGTCATCATCTTGGCGAGCTCACTGCAGGTTCTCTTTCGTGATGGTACCGGAACTTCCGACGAGGCTTCATTCTCGGTAGTAGTGGCGCCCTCGGAATCTTTCTCAGTCGGGGTCTCTTCTATTCCCTCATCTTTTTCTTTTTCTCCGGTGGGCTCCTGCTCGTCAGCATCCGAGGTGGATTCCTCTGTCTCCGTGGGGGTCTCCTCCCTTTCAGTCGCTGGGGTGGCCTTCTCCTTAATCGCTTTGGCTTTCTTCTTCTTGGGCTTTGGCGTCACCTCTCTCGGTGGTTCTTCCTGTATTTTCGTTGTGGGTGCGGGCACCGTCTCCTCGATTATCTTCTCCAAATCTTCAGAGTTTACTGGAGAGGGGCTCTTGGGCATCTCGAGAATGGCAGGAGTTTCAGAGGGGGTCGCCATTGTCGTTTAGAGCTTGGTGGTTTTCTTTGGCTCGGAGGGGGAATCGAGAATTTTTGTGGTGTTTTTGGCTCGGGTTTTACGGGTGCTCCTTTTGAAAATGGAAGAGGGTTTCTTCTTTAAGGGTCAGGTGAGAGAGAGAGGGAAGTTACAGAGTTGAGGCGATGTGGGGGGGGTTAATGATGGAGTGGCCAGATATAGGGGATGCTACGTCCTTTCTTCTGACAACCGCCTGCAACTTGTTCCAGAACTTACCCTCTTGCCCACAGAGAAAGTATAGCGTCTCATCTTGCCCTCTTTGATCATGATCACAATTATTCCTGTAGATTTACCAACACAACACCACACGCAAAACGGGGGCAAAGCCCAACAAAAACAAAAAAGAAAACAACAAAGACAGCAAATAAAATACCAGGTTGCCTCCTGGTGAGCGCCTTGGTTATCGTCGTGGCTCGACCAGACTTCTTCATTATTCTTCCCTGTCGGGGGCTTGCACTTGATGCAGTTCCCCTGGATTCATCTCGTGATGCCCATAGTAAGCCTTCAGACGCTGTCCATTGACCTTGAAGGTCTCCCTTGTCTTTAGGTCTGCGACCTCGACAGCTCCATTCGGAAATTGAGTTTTGACTTCATATGTTCCGCACCACTTGCTTGTTAATTTGCCCGACATCAACTTGAATCGAGACTGGTATAAAAGCACCAATTGCCCTTGCTGAATGCCTTGGCTTTGATAAGACGGTCGTGTGCCTTCTTTAATCTTTCTTTGTACAGAACGGCATTTTCATAGGCCTCTAGACTTATCTCCTCTAACTCTTGAAGTTGAAGTTTTCTAGCTTGGCCATCACGGTCCCAATCGAAGTTGAGCTTGTTTGCTGCCCAAAATGCCTTGTGCTCTAGTTCTACTGGTAAGTGACACATCTTGCCGAACACAATTCGGTATGGTGACATGCCCAAGGGGGTCTTGTATGCAGTTCTGTATGCCCATAGCGCGTCGTCAAGACGAGTGCTCCAGTCCTTACCTATAGGTCCCACTACCTTCCTCAATATGGTCTTAATGATTCTGTTGGACAACTCCGCTTGCCCATTAGCCTGCGGATGGTAGGCTGTAGTTACCCGATGGGTTACACCGTATTTCTCGAATAATTTCGCAATAGTGGTGTTGCAGAAATGCGTTCCTTGATCGCTGATAATTACCTTGGGCACACCGAACCTGTTGAATATATTAGCTTTGAGAAAAGCTGAAACCACCTTTGAGTCATTGGTGGCACTTGCCTTGGCCTCAACCCATTTCGAAACATAGTCCACTGCAAGTAGGATGTACGCGTTGCCCCTAGAGCTTGGTAATGGTCCCATAAAGTCCATCCCCCATACATCAAAGATTTCGACAGGGAGGATAGGTATCATGGGCATCTCATTTCTCCTTGTGATATTTCCTTCCTATTGACACTCCTTACATTGCTTACATAGCTCATAAGCATCCTTGAATATCGTGGGACAGAAGAATCGGATGTCTAACACCTTCCTCGCTATTCTCTTGTGCCCAAAGTGACCTCCACATTCTTTGGAGTGGCAGTGATTCAGAATATCTTTCATCTCATTTTCGGGCACACACCGTCGCAGGACTTGGTCAGCACACTTCCTCCATAAGTAGGGATCATCCCATATGTAAGTGCGACAGTCTGCCTTGATCTTGTTTCTTTGATACGTAGTGAGCCCAATAGGGAGTTCTCCAGTGGTTTTGTAATTCACCACGTCTGCATACCATGGTTCCAAGTCCGTCTTGCCCTGAATGAAGTATAGATGTTCTTCAGGGAAGGTCTCCACAATGGGCATAGGATCTTCCCCCTTCAGTATCCTACTCAAGTGGTCTGCCACAAGGTTTTGTGCTCCACTCTTGTCTTTGATTTCTACATCGAACTCTTGGAGAAGCAAGATCCATCTGATCAGTCGTGGCTTTGACTCCTTCTTGGCCATCAGGTATCTCAGGGCAGTGTGATCGGTGTAGACGATTGTCTTGGCCCCGATTAGGTATGATCGAAATTTTTCAAAGGCAAAGACAACCGCCAAGAGCTCTTTCTCGGTTGTGCTGTAGTTACATTGGACGGCATTGAGAGTTCTCGAGGCATAGTATATAGCATGACTTTCCTTTCCTCTTCGTTGTCCCAAGACGGTTTCCACAACAACCCCGCTTGCATCGCACATAACTTCAAACGGCATGCCCCAATCGAAATTTGGATGATTAGTCTTTGAGATTAAGTTATTCTTCGTAGTATCAAAAGCCATCTTACACTCTTCATTGAATTCCCATGGTACATCATTCGGAGTAGTCGTGTCATGGGTTGGGCGATCTTCAAAAGTCTTTCACAAATCTTCTGTAGAATCCAGCGTGCCCAAGGACACCTCGCACTTGCTTTACTAAAGCTGGATAGGGCAATTTGGAGATGATCTCTACTTTAGCTCTATCTACTTCTATTCCTCTCTCAGATACCACGTGCCCAAGAACAATCCCTTCTTGTACCATGAAATGACATTTCTCATAATTTAGGATCAAATTCTTTTCGACACATCTCTGTAGGACTACCTCCAAATTCGTTAAGCACTCATCGAATGATTCCCCATAGACGGTAAAGTCGCCCATAAAGACCTCGATGCACTTCTCCAATAGGTCCGAAGATGCTCATCATACATCGTTGAAATGTCCTCGGCATTACATGTCAAAGGCATTCTTCTCAGAGCAAATGTCCCGAATGGGCATGTGAAAGTGGTTTTATCCTCGATCACCTGGGCAACCCGGATCCGCATGTAGCCCGAGTATCCGCTTAAAAACAAAAGAATTTGTTTCATTAACCTTTCCAAAGATCTCGTCAATGAAAGGTAATGGAAGTGATCTTTTCGGGTTACCGTGTTGAGCTTTCGATAGTCAATACACATTCTCCAACCTTGCTTGGAGTCTCGTCGGATCAGCCTCCTTTCTCATTTTCACCACCCGAATGCCCGACTTCTTGGGCACGACGTGTCTTGGGCTGACCCATTTATCGTCTGATACGGTATATATGATGCCCAAGTCGAGAAGCTTCAAAATATCCTTCATGACTACCTCCTTCATAGCGGGTTCAACTTCCTTTGTTGATCGCGTGCATCGTTTGGCTTCTTCTTCCATTAAAATATTGTGAACGCATATGGATGGGCTGATGCCCTTTATGTCGGCCAATGTCCATCCAATAGCTTCCTTGTATTGCCCAATAACATTCTTCACAGCTTCCTCTTGATTCGGACTAAGTTTAGCATTGATGATCACGGGCAAGGTGTCGTCATTCCCTAAAAATATGTACTTCAGGTGGTGAGGAAGTCTTTAGCTCAAGTTTGGGTGCTCTCATAAGGGATGGAACGAGCTTTTCTTCTTCCTTCACTTGGGCATGTTTTGGTATATCGACCACTGAGTCCCTCGCTCGCTCCGCAAATAAAGCGAGGCCTCCCGACATTGTCCATAAATCGCTTTTTCGTGAGCGCCTTCCTCCTTAAGCCCACTTTGAATGGGTGCATCCAGAGGATCTTGCAAACCTATCTCGGGCATGATGTCTCCCACCATGGGTTCAATGTGATCGATGAATTCCACCACTTCAATATCAATCGGATGCTCCATGGCCTGGAAGATGTTGAAGCTCACCGTCTCGCCGTCAATTCACAGGATAACTTTCCCGTGTCGCAATCAATCTCGGTCCCGGCTGTCTTCATGAATGGTCGCCCAATAACATAATCGAGGATTTGTTACCCATCGTGCCCATATCCGTAACGTAGAAGTCCGCCGAAATATGAGTTCCTCCACTTTGACCAATACGTCTTGATGATTCCTTCGGATGAGCGCTGACCCGTCTCGCTAATTGATAACCACTCGTGTTGGCTTCAGGGTTCCCACTTTTAACTCGTTAAACATTGACAAGGGCATGACGTTTATAGACGCCCCCAAATCCAGCATGGCCCTTTCGATCCTCGTATTGCCTATTACGCAGGGAATGAAAAACATCCCTGGATCTCCACACTTCTCGGGCAATTTCACTGTAGGATCATGGATACATTCTCTCCACTGGAATTTTGCATCATCTTTGATTTCACCTTTCTCATGCACAATTCTTTCATGAACTTTTCCCACTTCGCATCGTGCCCGGGCGTTGATGAGCGGTATATTAATTTCCACCTTCTGAAACACGCGATACATCTCGCTCATTTCTTCCTCTCTGCGGTTCTTGGTCAATCTGCCTGGAAAATGAGGTAAAACCTTAGGATTAGGTTTGACATAGGTTGGCTCAATGATTGCCTCTTCTTTTTTCGTCTTTTCCTTGGACAGTTCCACATGATCATCGTCGTCTTGACCAATGTGTTCGGTGAGATATTCCACTTCAGGTATGGCTGCATCGTCTTTAGGCATGAAAACTTTTTCTGGCAGTTTCTTCCCGCTTCTCAGGGCTACATCGTTCAGTTGGGCTAGCTCGTTTACCTCTACTTGTGGAGGTAGATTTCCTTGCTTCTTTTCAAGACGCGTTACGGTGGCCGTCAATTGGGAAACTTGATTCCCAAGGCTCTGGAGGGCTCCCCTTATCTCGACCTTGAATTTCCCGTTCTCTTGTTGAGCCTTCATATTCTCTCGTGCCATAGTATGCACAAGTTCGGCCAACGATGGCCCTCCGCTATGGTCAAGCTGATTATTCATGTATCTTCTTTGTTGTTGTTGTCCCGCCTCCGCATCTTTGTTGTTGTCCCGCCCTTCCGATTGTTAGACCACCAAATTTTGTGGTTCCTCCATCACAGGTTGTAGGTCCGGGAGTTCGATCATATCTCCTCTGCTCCTATTGCCCATTACCATTTTGACCCACTGCATTGACTTCTTCTTCTTCAAATAGTGTGGGACATTGATCCGTGTGATGTGTCACGGCAGCGCAGATTTGGTAAACTTTAGCTTTCTTTTACCCTGGCCCTGTGTTGGTTATGAACTTGTCGAACAGGTTACAAAGTTTATCCAGCTTGGTCTCAACGGTTGAAGAAGTAGCGCCGGTTTGCCTCGGAACTTCTCCTCCTTCATCTCTGTTTTCTTCGGTCATTTCGCCCAACAATCTAAAGGCCTCACTGGGAACTTTATTCATTATCGAACCTCCACAAGCTGCATTCACCCAAATTTTCTCAGATGCCCTTAACCCGGCCATGAAATATTGGATTAGATCATGGTCTGGAATTTGATGTTGAGGGCATTTCGCCTGCAGCTATTTAAATCTTCCCCAGTAATCATAAAAGGTTTCCCCCGTGCCCATTTTGATGCTGCTTATCCTTTTCCTCATGTTCTGAATGTGGGCGGTAGGAAAGTACTTCTCGAGGAACTTCTGGTGCAGTTGTGCCCAAGTGGTCACACTTCCTGTGGACAAGGTGTAGAGCCATTCTCTTGCTCCATCATGCAGAGAGAAGGGGAATGATACTAATCTCACATATTCTCCAAGGTTTTCATTGGCGCGGATAGTCCCACATGCCATCTCGAAGTCTTGTAAATGTTTTTGTGGATCCTCCCCGGGCATGTCATCAATCGGGAGGATCGGATGAAGAATGCTTCATCTCCCAGTGGCTATTGATCGCGGGCAAAGTGATGCCCGTTGGCCTCGTGTTCGTTGTTGGGAACACCATTTCCTCAATGTTCGCTCTACTTGCGGTTGTTCACCCATCGTATTGCCTCCGGGTTCTCTTCGGGTTAGCCGCCTTGCGACTTGTCGTGCCCTCCGCACGCCGCTCTCCTCCGCCTTGCGTGCTTTTCGATCTCAGGATCGTACAAAAGTCCTCCGTTCTCTCCTGCAAGGTTAGGTCGTAGCATACAATAAAGAAAGCAATATAATCACAAGAAATAGAGATTACTACTGAAATGCGCAACTCCCCGGAAAAGGCGCCAATTCGACATGTTGTCGCTTAGAGTTCAAAATAAATTTATAACCTATTGCCCATCACAGGCGTAGCCAGCGATAAGTATAGGGTCGATCCCACGAGGAGTTGGTGTAGCAATCTTTGATGTCACGATGTCACTTAAAAGGAATGAGAGTGGTGTAATTATTTTGATCACTATAGGTAGACTAAAGTAACCTGAAACAAACTCAAAGGGAATATCAAATAATAAGACGAGTCTGGCTTGGGCAACAACTTCGTGAAGACGATTAACACTCGGTCATAGGTGCAAAGGTTTTCTCTACATGACATGCATCAACCGGTTATAAGAGACATACGTCGTGACCCCGTTGTCACGCGTCACGCCCACGATGCACCCCTCCAAATCTATCCTTTCTGTGTAAAGAAATGCAAGGGACACCCTATGCAAACTATCTAACCCGTAATGCCCACGCACGAGGATACCTCAGTACATGTAAGCCTACAGGCAACGTTATGATCTAGATGGACCCGGTATTGGCAAAGGCAGCTGCTAGGACTACTCCAACTCGCCCACACCAGTCGTACTATTTGGGGTGCGGGACACCCGACACCTTAATCCAATTATTACTTGCAACCCTCCCTTACCCACTATGTTATTTGCAACTAACACACCGAGTTTGGTTAAGTTATATATTGCTCAAGACCTAGTGCTTCGGGAACACACACATGCAGATCGTAATGCCCTACTTAGACCTCTCGAGTTATATTAATCATGCTTCACTTAGTCATGCCCAAACCAGAATAAAGACTTAGCTAGACATAAAATAAACAAACATGCAACAGTTAATTGAGACCATCATGAAACGGAAACAACTTACTATTACTTGAATGGAATAAACGGCGAGCCCAAAGTGCACCAAGAAAACATACGAAAAGCAAAATATAAAAGTGTTTGCCTCAAGGGACTTAATGTATGTGGTGGTGATGCTGCTGATGATGATGATAATCAGAAGATGTGAGAGTCGGGGCTATGATCTATGATACGCACAAGTCGCGATTCATCCTATATTTATAGGCGAGAGAGGTCGACGATGGTGTTGGCCCATGGGCTGGACGATCCGTTAGGTATCCTTGTTGATCGCTTTGTTTCCTCGCCTGCACGGATTTGAGGTGATCTCCTCCGGATTTTATGGGATTCGCCTTAGCGCCTTCTTCCGGATTTAGCGAGATTCACCCCGATCCCGCGTATCTTGCCCATCACCTCTCTCTGCCTCTCTTGCCCAAAGATCTCTTCTTCTTCCTTCTTCCTCTGCGCTTGCCCATTAGCTGGCCTCTTGGAGATGTAATTGCCCATTTCCGCCCTGCTTTGCCCCTGCTGACCAGTGTGTCCTCCCAGACACAAAACACAACAAGAAAGACACGAAAGACTCGATCTAGACCTAGACAAGACACAGAAAAAGAGCACAAAACATGGGCTCGTCACCCATGATTCTCGGCAGGGTTTCTTCAAACAATGAATTCCTGATGGTAGTGAATCCTCCTTGTCCTTCCACAAAAGACCCCTCTCTTTCAAGAGTGAGAGAAATATCCTCACAAAAGCTATCACAATCGGAGTGATCCAACTCCACCACACTAGGCAGTCGCGGTATCCTTGGCCTGCGAGTATCCTTCAATGGGGATGACAATCTAGGAGTTAGACTTCGGTGTCCCCGCATACACAACACTCAACAAACGAGATCAAACGTAACTGCGGTACAAAATAAGAAAGGCAAGGAGAATAATAAAAAAGAAAAACATGCAACATAAAGAAAACGCCTAAAGTTTTCCCCGGCAATGGCGCCAAAATTTGTTGGATTGAAAAGATCACTAATAAAGTCCCTCTCAATCTAACGAGGTCGTTATAGCGAGCAAGTTAATCCAAGTCGTCTCTCAAGGAAAACTTAACAGGGCGTTACTAAGTTACCACACGAAAGCAATTAAATTCCTAAACATTCTAATCACAAAGAGTTGTTTGATTGTCACTTAAAAACTGTAGATTACCTAGGCGAGGAATTATTAAGGAAAGAAAGGCGAATTAACTAGGCGAAATTGACAAAGCAAAGAAATTATCTAGACAAGAATTAAACCCTAGATTGAAGAACACATAATCAACATGATGAACCCTAGGTATAATTCGAATAGAATAAAGACAAGACAAGAATAATTAAATCAATACCAAAATTAATCAATACCCACACATAGAAATCATCATCAAAGAAATACGAGAAGACGAAATAAAGCGATGAAGAAATCTTACGAACAAGAACGAATAATGGAATTAAAGTATTCAGGAGTAGAAATCCAATAATAATAATCCTTACAATTAATAATCTTCAATCCAAAGAGCAAAGAAAAGTAATTAAAATACTTGGGAAACTCTAAGAAGAAATTGTTCTCGGAGAGGAGGCGCATGTGCAAGAAAAACTGAAACAAAATGAATCGAAAGTAGGGTTTCATCGTTTTAAATCATATATATAGCACTCGAAAAATTACGCGCAGCGCGGACGCGCACGTTCAAAAACAAAGCGTAACGCGAGCAGCCCGGACGCGTGACGCGCGACTCGTCGCCTCTCGAACGGATGCGGCGCCATCTGAAAGCCGGCCGGGACGCGGTGACTCTCTGGACGAACTTCAATACTTGCGCAGCGTCGGACGCAACACAACGCCGAACACGGTGAGTCTCTGGACAAATTTCATCTTGGGCTCCCAGCGCCGGACGTGGGAGCCCTCTGGAGTCTTCAGCTGCAGCGCCCAGCGCCGGACGTGGGCGTTCTCGGGACGCTTCTTGCTTTGGGCGCCCAGCGCCGGACGCGGGCGCTCTCTGGACTCGAAACCCAGCGTCGGACGCGTTGCAGCGCCGGACGCAGGTCTTCTCATTGCTTCTCGCGACGCGATGCGCACCCAGCGCCGGCTACGCCGAGTCCGGCGCTTGGGTGCGCTTTTTATGCAGCAAATGGTTCAAACGCTATCATTCCCTATAAAACAAAAACGAACATGATTCCAACAAAAAGATATTCAAATATAAACCAAAAGGAACCAAATCGTTTAAAACAAAGAAGAAACACAAGACAAAAACATGCAAACTAACAACTGATGTGGCTCTGAGGGCTGCTCTGATGGAGGCTCTGAAATATCAGGATCCTGAATAGACTGTGGACCCCTCCTCTGAACTGGACGTCTACGTCGAAGCTCATCCACCGGATGAGACACCATCGGTACAGCACGACGAGAAGCGAACTGTCGTCCCTCCCTCAAAGCATTTGACGGTGTTAGAAAATACACACCGAGTGGAGAGGGGTATGAGACAGACGCCCAGTAAATGGTGTTAAGCTCGAATTCGTCAGGCACGATCGTAGTGGGATGATAATTGACCTAAAATAAATTGAAAGATATTGTTTAATATTATAATAAATACAATACCTCATACATGATTTAAAATTCTAATAAAATTCAGTACCTCTTGCTCAAACAAAGGTTGTATAACTACCGGTGAGGGCATACTCTTGAACTTCCACCTCAAGAATCTTGGATGCGCTATGGGGTTGACGTACTTCCCAACTACACTTCCCAAGTCTGGTATGATCTCGAGTGACCAAACATATAATGCCCAAACTAGTTTTTAAAAGTGGTACTGAGCATTTGGTTGACAATTTGTCGTATAGTGTCTCAAGATCTGGTAAGTGTATGCCCCCCATGGAAATCGGCAAAATGCATCCAGATCATCAACTAATGTCCAAACTCAATCAGCTATGATCTTGCCCGTCTCGTACCCAAATACAAATCCATAAAGGATAATAACGTGGGTCGCACGTAAATGTAAACTACCATCTACATCATTAATACTACCACTGCAAAATCTATCTAATAGATTACCTAATGTTATCTGTGTGCCCTGACAAAAACTCCTATAAACCTCAACGTTGCGCAAGTCGTGGTCTAATGTGGGGTCAAATGATGATGTCCCAAATTGCAGGTCGGTGACTAGAGCATAATCCCTAATGGAAAAACACATATTTATTCCATTGATAAAAACCACATTTTCGATTGAGTAGATTCTATTTGACGGGAGACTATATGGTGTAAAGATAAATTAGACTTAGGCTCGGGACTCCAATCTATGATATGACCAAAGCACCATCCCATAAATATATTGAGCAACTCTTGGTCGCCCTTCTCTAGCAACACATTCTTAATATGCTTAAAATATGGTTATATAATATGTCTTCACATCCGCCACAATATTTATCGTAGTAGGCCTCAAGAAAGCAGGATCGACCTACAATTATATCAATGCCATATATTACACAACATATAACAAACCAATAAATTACTACAATAATTATTACATATCCACTACAACATAATTGAGAAGCATAATGAAAAATATTTAATTGTTTATAAACATCTAGATATAAATTATTTATTTTATTTTCCTTTTTCTATTTGATTTCACTCTTTGAATTTATACTTATTATATGGGTATTTCATTGTACTATGTATACAAGAAATTATAGAAGATATATTTATTTCATTGTACTATGTATACAAGAAATTATATAAGATATAATACAAACTACATATAGATTTTAGTCAATTAAAATTCTATATTTATAATATATGATATATTTATTTTAGTTTTATTTTTATATCCACCAAACTAAATATTTTTAGATATTTACCACACAACATGGTTACAATTAGTGAATTTAGTAGAGTGATATTTGTACACTACAAAACAATTTGTATAAACAACAAAGTACATGCTTTATATTTTTTGGAAAGGTATAGATCTACTGTGGACACAAGAGTTTTATAAGTTTCTTCTATAAATAAAATAAATAATAAAATTATTGAAAGGACATGATCTATAATTAACTTCATATATTAGTATTTATGTTGGTCACATTATCCCATTTTTGTAAATGGATATACAATGAACACACTTTAACAAAAGTGTATACTTAAGTTTCGCTCCCCTTATTAAAATATCATAATTACTAATATTGTGATGAAAAAAATCAAACTATATCATATAATTAATAATTCATTATAGTAACAAAAATAAATTGTGATAATTTTTCTCCATCAAATTAATTATGATATAAAACTAACACTAATGTTTTTATTTGAAAAAGAAATTAACGTTTGGAAGATAATATCAAATTACATAATTAGACATTTGGAAGATAAAATTAAGTTGGAATTTTATCTTTAATTGGGGAATAATACTAGGTTAAAACATGACAAAAATTAGAAAGTCAAAGTAGCATAATTAGTTAAAATAAATCATGGACAATTTTTCTTATTTATCGCAAAAAGTTATGAAATTGGACATTGAAATTTTGAATTATCCTTTACTCATTAATATATAGGAAAACAGATAATAAATATCGTTACATGGATAAATATCTACATTTTTTTGTCTCTAATTGATGTTTACAAAGGAAATCACGTGAATTTATACACAACAAATAAATAATTATGGTATCTATTTAAGTAGTTATTTGTCAATAAAGAAAATTTATACACAACAAATATCACTGCGAGGAAATCACTATATGGATAAGGATAATGATTTTTTTACATAATATGTACATACATAATACCCTTATATTTTGAACCGAATTGGTTCTGTTCAAATGCAGCTAAAATTGGTATTTTTATCCTGTTGTCCGAATCCCATCAGATTGGTCTATCTGGGTGAATTCCTCATGTTCTGTTTCTAGATAAAACAGTTTTTTTATGATATTAATTTATTACTAATGTACCCTTTTTATATTTTCTGTAACTAATTTATGCTAAATTATACACGTTTTTGTAGGAACAATATCTTAACTAATTTCCTAAAAATTTGCCACTATCTTTAGCAAATTTGCATTGATTTGTTTGATGCATTGTTTTTTCAATTTTTTCTTATTTTACGATTCTTTAACAACTTATTTCAGTGCATTATTTATTGTACATGATTTTTTACAACTTTTTTATGTGTGCATTTTTTGCTATCTTTTTTAATAATTCTTTCACAGCCTATTTTCGTGCATAATTTATTATACATAATTTATAACAACTTTTTACTTTTTTTTATTCATTCTTATTGTTTCATTTTATAAGTTTTTATAAATATTATAAATTCAAAACTTATATATCTTTATAAATGCTTTTATAGCTTAGTTAAAATATGAACTATGTAATATAATTAATTCGGACATAAATATGATAAGAAATTATAATTCACCTTGCAATTGTATAATTAATTCGGTACATAAATTTTTGTACCATATATTAATAATAATTTTTAGACTATAAATTAATTCGAAGATAAAATAATGATAATAATAATAATAATAATAATTGAATGTATTGAGATTTCTACAATAGTCTGAATAGTGTCATGTGATGACAACATTGTTCGATTATTTTTATAGTTGTATAGTATAGTTTAAAATTTATATGATATTAAACAAAAAATAAATAAAAGAAAAGAAAACCAAAGTTAAAGTAGGCCATTTTTTCATTGTTTTCTAGCACCGATAGAGTAATAATTCATTTTAACGTATTTAAAATTATTTTCTATTTTATTTTTTAAACGAAAAAAGATTGAAAATTTTTAAAATATATTCCGCATAGATTTATATATATGATAGTTTGAATTTTTTTTCTCCATATTTCGTAAAGGATAATATAATTGAAATTTATTTTGTTTATTTTTTATTTTTCTTCTTAAGTATACCATATATTTTTAGATTTTATACATATATATTTTCTTATTACTTAACTAATTTTCCTTATTAATTGCCACTATGAGTCAATGATCATTGATGTTGTATGATTTTTGTGGTATAATAATTTTTTTTTTCTCATATATGTTTGTTCAGAAAGAAAAAAACAAACGTGTATATATTTTAATAAATTAACAAAAAAACGTATAATTATATATAAAATTTCAAACCCTTATTATATTTTTGTAATTATTGCATTGATGTTGACATTTTTGTTTCATTACATTAAAATATAAATAATTCCAAAGTAAACCATAATTTCACATAATTTATATAAAACTTATCTACAATATATCACAAAATACAAACAAATCCAACATAATTCATAATTTCACATAATTCATATAAAATTAACGAATCCAACATTTTACATAATTTCTCTCAAAATGAACACGGAAACTTACTTGTGCAACTTGTGACATCTTGTTTCACCCTCTCCAAAATAATCTTCCAAATTGTTAAAACTAAATATTCAAAAAATCAATTAAAAACAAACAAATATCTTGCGACATTAATAATGGAATTCCAATTGTAAAATGTAAGTTACCGTTTAGAATTGTGTTTCCGGTATAAATCTTCTAAAATTATTTTATTCTCCCATCGCCAAACCTGAAATATAGAAACAAAGAGTTTAATTAAATTATTGAAATTGAAACATAAACTCTATCTCCGGTCAAAAAAAAAAAAACAAAGTCGAGAATGTCATGTTTTTGCCTAGTTTTCGGTCATTTTCACATGTCTCTGGTCGATCGGAGACAACAAAGTTGAGAATTTCATGTAAAACTAAGATTTCGGTCGACTAAGGCAAGTCCCCGGTCGGTTTTACCATCTCTCCGATCGACAAACTCTCTCTCCAGTCGACTGGAGACATTTAGAGAGTTTGTCGACCAGAAAGATGGCAAAACCGATCGGAGACTTGTCTTAGTCGATCGGAATCACATTTTTTTACTTAAATTTTAAGTTTTAAACAATTTTTCAATGCTTAAATTCAAGTTTTCGTAATGAATAACTTATCTCGTTTGAGAAAATTTATGTGCTTGAATTCTCTTCTTCTTCTTCTCTCTCGACCGAAAAGCTAGAGTTTCTTCTCCAAAAAATCAAAATTTTCTTCTCTACTCTCTCCCAACAACAGCTTCTCTTTTGATAATGAAGTAAATAATGAAGAAAATTGATGTGCTTGTAAAAGAAATCCAATAAAAACAAATATTAGGCAATGAGCATAAATAAAAAAAATTCTTCTCTCCTCTCTACCAAAAGATCGGAAACAGAAAAAAAATGGGCATCTCTTTAATCACATCACCTTTTTACTTTTACAAGTTTCGAAACTCATTTTTCAAACAAACATAATATGACAGAAAACTACTACTGCCAAAAAAACTCTGAAATTTTCGAAAGTTTTGATTCAAAATATATTTATTTAATAGGTTGGATATAAGTTGTAGTGAATTTTAAAAATGGGTATGAGTTGTATATTTTATCAAAGTTGAGTATATAAGTTGGGGCCTTAAAAAAAATCTTAAATTCACTTTAACTCACATCCACACTCACTCTATCCCATCTCTCTTTCTCTAACCCCAACTTAAGATAAGGTTTTGGTTGGAGAGAGTTGTGAGGTGTATTTAAGATCTTTTTTAAATACATATTGTATAAATAAAACGACGTCGTTTTGATAAAGTGGTGACACATTGATTGTTATGTCAGCTTTAATTTTGATCATCATTCAATTTGTGAAAAATATTACAATAAAGTTAAGTTCGTGTATTTATTGATATATTTTTAAAGTTTGTGAAAAAAATCAAAATAGATTTAAAGTTCATGTATTTAACCGTCAATTAATATATATTATATAAATAAAACGACGTCGTTTTGATAAAGTGGCTCCATGTCGATTGCCACGTCAGTTTCAATTTTGATCGTTATTCAATTTGTGGAAAAAATTACAATAATGTTAAGTTTATGTATTTATTGATAATTTTTAAAGTTTGTTAAAAAAATCAAAATATGCTCAAAATTCATGTATTTAAACGTCAATAACCCAAAAAGATCCAAGCGGGAAATTAAATCGAGCACCACCCCCGGCGATGACCACCGCCGGCGGAGCCACCAAGAGGCGCTGCGGTAGACGGAAAGGCAAGAAGAAGAGACTCAAAACTTAGCCTCAATCCAGCCACCGCCAGAAACACCTCTCCTCAGCGATCCCCGCGCTCATCTCCGCCACCTCTGCCGCCTGCCCCTTCCTCCTCCACCACAACCTCCACCTCCTGCCCTCCCAATCCCTAGCCCTAGAATCACTCCTCTCCTCCACCTCCCACTCTCTCTTCCACCTCCTCTCTCTCGTCTCCATCCCCACACCCCCTTCCCCCACCCGCCCCCATCCCCGCCACCTCAACAGAAATGGTTCGGCGGCTTCATGGTCACTTCCCCCGATTACGATCCACGGTGGGTTCAGTTCTTCAACCTCTCTAAGCCTTCTTTCACTCTGCTCCTCCGCCTCCTCACCCCTATCTGACCTCATCTCTCCAGTCTCCACCCCCTGCTCCCAAATGCCGCACTCGCCGCAACCTTATTCCGATTATCTCACTCAGCATCGTTCTCCTCTGTCTCGCGCCGCTTCTCTGTCGATTCCCGAACCGCCTGCACGGCGTTTTACTCAGTCTGCAGAGCCATTGTGGAAAATCTCGGCCATTTGTTCAAATTCAACTCGGACATTAACAGAATCATGGTGGGGTTTGGATGGATTTCTCTGTCCAACTGTTGTGGCGTTTTGGGAGTCCAAAATTTCGAATTGGAGAGCGATTTGATCGGCGAAAATAAGTCTTTTTCAGGTCAAGCTTTGGTGGACTCGGAAGGGAGGTTTCTGGATGTGCCTGCCGGCTGGCCAAGGAGCTTAAAACCAGAAGATTGGTTGAAACGATCGAAGCTTTTCTCTGGGACTGAGGAGTCCAAAGAGTATTTGAATGGGCCATCTTTCGAATTAAACTCTAGCAACGCAATTCCTCAGTATATTTTGGGTGATTCGTGCTACCCGCTTCTCCCTTGGCTTCTGACGCCGTATGGTGTCAAGAATAGGGAATTGTGTTAGAGTTGGTTAACTCTGACTAAGTCTCCTTGCTTTAAGGAGTTAGTTATTTGTTAGTGTTTTGCCTTTTCTTCTCTCTAGTGTGTAGGTTACGACATGTTTCGCGGGATGCGATGGTAACACACTGGGGAACACAGAAACAGATCGCTACATATCAGGAGGACTAAGTCTATTCGGTTCCTACTTTCTAGGAGCAAGTCATTCAACCAACTAACATGACTTAGTCACTACCTAGTGGGCCAAATCGTGGACCACTACTTAGTCTAAGGCCTCTTAACATCTATAAAAGCAGAGGCAAAGCGACAGCAAATATGCGCAACTCTTGAAGTATTAACTGAAGATCTATTTATGTTGTTGAGTCTGTTTTCGTAACATTTCCAATATCACACGAAGTGTTTTAACTTCTAATGGTGTTAAAATGTTGTCCTTTTTAGTACACGAGTGTTGTGAGGAAATATTTAGTATTTTCATATATCTTGAGAGATAGCTTCTTAGCTTTTTCATAGATCTCGATAGATAGTTTTAGTACTCAACTTTCCGACTTTATCTTATGGTAAAGTAGTGAGTTTTTGTAACGTTCGCTGTAAATTTTATAGTGAATCATTTCGCCATATTGGCATCTACAGATTATAATTTTAATCTATAGAAAAAGTTTCTTCGGTGTTCTTCAAGTTTTAATTCATTGTTTTACTCGTGTGTGGATAATACCACACAACAGATTATGTGTTTAGGCGAAGCAACACTTTCAATTGGTATCGAGCTACACTCGATACATCGAGTGAGATCCCGCGGTATCTTCGCTAATTTCGCCATGGATTCAAACAATTCTGAGTATTATCGACCACCAATTTTGGATGGATCGAATTATTCATATTGGAAGACCAGAATTCGCTCATACATAAAGTCCATTGATGTCAAAGCATGGCAGTCCGTGGAGAACGGATGGTCAGTCCCAAAGACCACTGATGTTCAGGGCGATGTTACCCCAACACCGTCTGCACAGTGGACACGAGATCAGGTTGACGACGCAAACTTCAACGAGAAGGCCCTCAATGCCATTTACGCATCCGTGGACATGACAATGTTCAAATTGATCAAGAACAGCGCCTCTGCGAAATATGCATGGGATGTTCTTCAACGGCATTGTGAGGGTGATACAAGCATAAAGGAGTCTCGACTTCGCATTCTCACTTCCAAATTCGAGAATATGAAGATGGGAGAAGAAGAGAACATCAACGACTACACCAAGAGGATATTGGATATTGCCAATGAGTGTCAAGATCTTAGTGATGCGATAAGTAACAAGTTGCTGGTGTCCAAGGCTCTTCGAACCTTACCCGCAAGATTTGAGATGAAGGTCACGGCTATTGAAACGTCTCAAACGGTTGCAGCCATTGAGTTCATGAATCTCATGAATTCACTCAAGACATACGAGATGAATCTGGAGGAGAAAGGTGCAATCAATAAGAAGCCGACTGTTGCCTTCACCATCGCGCAACATCCAGTGGAACATCGCGGAGATAATTAAGTTGGATGATGAAGAACGATTGCGAGGAGATCAAAGTCATGGATGATGTTGCTCTAATCACCGTGAAATTCAACACTATGGTAAGGAAGATGAACAAGGAGAAAGCTCAAGCCGTGCCTATGGATCAAAATCATCGAATGGTAGAATATCCGTCTTCAAAACCTCAAAGCTTCACTCCACCAAGACCAAAGAGGAAGTCTTTTCCTCGACACGCTTAGGTATGATTCCTCCAACATTGAAGGTATCCAATGCCGTGAATGCAAAGGGTATGGTCACTATGCAAAACAATGTGCAAACACGTTAAGAAAGAGAGGAATTGCCAAAACATTGTCAGACGACGAGAGAGATGCAGTCAGTTTTGATCCAGTATCGAACAGGTATGGTCTCGACTATTATTCAAGTTTGTTTTGCTTAAATGCTCTTGTGAATGATACAGATTGTGAGGGCGATTACGATGAAGACTCTATCGCCATAGTACAAGAGTTGAAAAGCTATACGACGAGCTACTTGAAAATGGAAAGGACAAAGTCGAGATCTTGAGCTCACATCAAGAGAAAACACGGTGAAAGCATCTTTGGCTAAGCTTAAAGTCTTGGTAACATAAAGGAAGTCGAACTAAACAAGATGACATGTCAACTTGAAGTGGCACAAGGTACGCTCGTAAAGTGGAACACGTGCGCCTAAATTAGATGATGCGTTGTTAATGGGTAAATCGATCATCTTTGGTTTAGGTTTTACGATGTTCCTAACATCGTTGTTCCCATTAATTGTCGCCACAAATGGAAAACCATTCGTTAAAGAAGGTGAACCGATAAAAGGGTAAAATGACACGAAGAAAACATAGAAAATACGTATGTCATTCTTGCTTCTACACTGGTCACATTAGGCCTTTCGTTATAAATCAAGGCGATTTTAATGGACATAGGATGATGCCTAGGTCATGCTATATGAACACTTTTGTGCATTGACCCCAAAACGCTCGTCACACACCGCAAAGAACACGACCAACAAGGGCCGACTCAAAGAGAGTTTGGGTCGGGAAAGATGATATAAATGCCATGTTGTTTATACCGCATTGAAAACTAACATTTCGTGTTCATGGTATTTTGATAGCGGTTGTTCCCGCCACATGACATGTAATGTGTCGCCTTGCCAACTATGAGTCGATGATGGAGGTAGTGTATCATTTGGAGGTGGTTCTAAAGGAAAAATCATAGGCAAATGACTCCTAAATGTTCAAGGTTTACCTAGCCTCAAGAATGTCTTGCACGCATAAGGTTTAATGGCAAATCTTAAAAGCATAAGTCAATTATGTGATGAAGAGTTGCAAGTTAAATTTGACAAAGATTCTTGTGAGGTCTATGATGGTAAGAACACATGTCTCATGAAAGGACGAGGTCACCCGATAATTGTTATATGGTCGACGAACCAAAGTGCAATAAGGCACAAATAGATGAGAGTGTGTTATGGCATCAAAAGTTAGACATACTAACTTTAGAAATCTTGACAGTTAAACAAGATGGAAGCGATCGTGGACTACCCAAGTGGCGTGTCGGAAAGGTGGTCTGCGTGGTGATTGTCGAAGGAAAATGCACCCATGTTCCCCACGTTGTTGTACAACATCGCTAACAACATTATGGTACAACACGATGTTTTGAACTGCTTCACATGGATTTAGTAGGGCATGTCAAGATCAAAAGCTTAGGTGGCAAGAGGTATACATATGTCATTGTGGATGATTTTTCAAGGTACACATGGACATTCTTTTTACGAGAAAAATCAGACACGTTTGAAACGTTTAAAATCCTCTTTGCTAGAATTTAAACATGTTTGGTGTTCAAGTGTCAAGGATTCGATCAGATCATGGAAGAGAGTTCAAGAATATCTCTTTCACAAATTTTTGTGAGAAAAAGGGAATTTTCCAAGAATTCTCCGCGCCAAAAACACCTCAACAAAATGGTGTAGCTGAGCGCAAGAATCGAACTCTAATAGAAATGGCACGAGTTATGTTAAGCTCGAAAGGTCCATCCAAACGCTTTTAAGCGGAGGTCATTAACACCGCATGTCATATCAACAATCGCGTGAACATTCGACTGTGTTCCTTCAAAACACCATATGAAATTACGAAAGGAAGGAAACCTAATCTCAAATATTTTAACGTGTTTGGGTGTGTTTGCTACATTTTGAATGATAGAGTATCTCACCAAGTTTGATGAGAAGAGCGATAAAGGAATTTTCGTAGGGTACTCTCTAAATAGTCAAGCATACCGTATATATAATCTGAGATTACGGACCATTCAAGAGTCCGTAAATGTTGTTTTTGATGATCTTGCTAATCTCGCAGGAAAAGGCGGGATGAAAATGTGATCAATTAATAGAAGATCCCGTCCAACAGATGCTAGCGGCGATGATGTCCCAACTGCTGAGGCCACGACCCCACCGGAACATTGACGCAAACATCTGAAGGTTCCAGTGACACGGAGGATGAAGTGAAACCGCGTCCAACAACAAGAAAGACGAGATCCTCCAGAAGAATACGTAAGAACCATCCAATCTCTCGTTATAGGTGACGCTCAAGATGGTATTCGAACACGGGTACAACACCATTGAACTACGGAGAGATGGTATGTTTTCATCCATATGTGCTTCAATGCCGGTTTTATATGCTTCGTCTCTAAAATTGAGCCTAAGAATATAAAAGAAGCTTTGGGTGATGAGTTCGGTAGTTGCTATGCATGATGAACTTAACCAATTTGTTCGAAATGATGTGTGGTATCTTGTTTGAGACTGTTGATGAGAATGTTATCGAACAAAGTGGACTTTCAAGAACAAATCGGACGAATTTGGTGTCATAATTAGCAACAAAGCTAGACTTGTCGCACAAGGATACACTCAAGTGGAAGGCATAGACTTTGACGATACATTTGCACGGTTGCACGATTGAGTCCATAAGGTTGCTCCTAGCCATTGCATGTTATTTGAACATCAAGCTATATCAAATGGATGTCAAAGGCGCGCTCCTAAATGGTGAACTCAAAGAAGAGGTATATGTTGAATGACCCAAGGATTTGAAGATCCACATAAGCTAACCATGTTTTCAGGTTAAAGAAAGCATTATACGATCTTAAACAAGCACCGAGAGCATGGTATGGTCATTTAACAAAGTTCTTAATTGATTTCGGGTTTGTTCGAGGGAATGCTGATAGAACATTGTTTATAAAATGAAATCAGCACAACATTCTTATCACACAAATTTATGTGGATGATATGATAGTTGGATCTACCTCACAAAAAATGCTTGATGAGTTTGCAGGTGCTATGTCGTCTAAATTTGAGATGAGCATGGTAGGAGAACTAACGTATTTCTTAGGTCTCCAAGTCAAGCAAATGGATGATGGAATTTTCGTGTCCCAAAGCAAGTATGCGAGGGATATGGTGAAAAATTCGAACTGGAAGGAGCAAAGCATATGAAAACGCCTGATGGGGTCAAGTGACAACCCGACCGAGAGATGATCTTGGAGAAGATGTTGACCCAACACTCTACGATCAATGATAGGAAGTCTCCATATCTCACAGCCACACGACCAGATTTGATGTTCAGCGTGTGTGTGTGCGCCAGTACCAAGCTGCCTAAAATGTCACACTTAAAGGCTGTCAAACGTGTTATCAGGTATGTTTCTGGAACACTGGACCTCGGCATTTTCTTTTCAAAAGACACGAACACGAATTTGGTTGGATTTAGTGATTCGGATTGGGCTGGGGATACGGATGATAGGAAGAGTACGAGTGGGGGCTGTTTTTACCTTGGAAATAATTTGGTGTCTTGGCATAGTCGTAAGCAAAATTGTGTGTCCTTATCTCTCGCCGAGGCGAGAATAGTGTAGCAGCTGGAAGTTGTTGTACACAACTCCTTTGGTTGAAACAAATGCTTAACGACTATGGTATTGTGAGCACTGAGCTGTTGGTATATTGTGATAACATAAGTGCAATCAATATCTCTAAAAACCCTGTTCAACATTCTAGGACAAAACACATAGATATACGACACCATTTTATAAGAGATTTGGTGGAGGATGAGGTAATCAGGTTAGATTATGTGAAAACCGAAAACCAAATCGCTGATATTTTCACTAAGCCCCTAGATCACGAGAGATTTATGAGTCTTCGTAGATCTCTTGGTCTTTGCTCTCGCCAATAAAGCTTGAATATATTTGTTTGTATCACAAAATGTAATATCCGAAGGTGATACAACTGTTTTGATAACACTTACTGTGTTGATGTTTTGTTATCTAACATGTTCTCCGAACAGACAACTCAATATGAGGAAGAATATTTAATAATACAGAAAAACACCAAAGTAGTTTGGGGGCACGGCGTTCGCGACGATGCTACCTTACAAAACAGTGCGACCATGATTGCTTTCGGCTTCGAAAATAGTGCAATCGAATTTTACATGGGATCAGTATTTATGTCTTATTCTGATTAAAATGAGCTTATGTTTATGGAGATGTTATGATAACATTTTTTGAAATACCCCCCTAAAAATCCGTGAGTAATCCCAGATTTTTTGGAATTTCGCCCTTAAATCCCCTATTTTTTGGAGATATCGGTAAAAATTGGTTAAGTGGTATCACATTTATTTGATCTGATTTTTGTCTCAACAAATCCCCATATTTATCTCCTATTTAACTGGCACCGTATGATGTGGAGTTTGTTCCTTTAAATTAGGTTTTGTTACAAGAGATATTTTTTTATTTAAATCACATGCCTATCCACTTGCCTGCAACGCTGCCTATAAATCTGCCGCACTGACATGATTATATCACTTATCAAATCACAGTGCTTATACTCATTGCAAAAAGGCTGAAACGTTCCACATTCATTTATTTTGGTATGTTTAACCTCTCTCTCCCCAGAAAAATGGATCCAGCCACCTCCGCCTTGCTCATGGGTTTGCTAAATTTTTAGAAAGCTCGCCGGAAATGCAACAATCACTGGCGGCGACCCAAACACCGCCTGAGACACCTGGACCAAGCACGACTCCGGTGGTACCAGAAAAGGTTCTAGCTCTTGAAATGGAACCTGTGAAAGCAACTCCCATTGTGACAATATATCCCGAGGAAGGTGAAGCGTCGAAGCAAACGGAAAAGGGGGTGAAAAGAAAGAGGGGAAAATTACCAACAAGAAGATCGGAGCGTATACCACGGCAAGCACGCCTACAAGGCCCAGGATCACCGGTCCATGTCGACATTACTGGGGAGGAACCGGTAATTTTTCTACCGACGAAGGATCAAAAGGAAAAGAGTGTCCCTCCTCCTAGAGAACTCTCACCAAAGTCTGACAAACCGCGTGATGGTCAGACTGCTACTGAGTCATCCTCCGAGTCAGAAGGAGAAACATGGGTTTCCCGGAGTGACTCCTCAGATCCTCAGGAAGAAGACGAAGGTTCGAAACCACAAGAGCGCGACCAACCAGATTCAGACTCCAGTGAGGACGACATCTCACTAGGCAAAATTCTTCAGGAGCTTAAGAAAGCAGCAAGATTGAAAGGAAAGAAGAAAGAGAGAACGGTAAAAACTACCAGATCCACTGCTCCACCCACTGTTCCCATAGCCGCTACAACCTCTGTTCCTCTGACTATTCCAACAGCATCTCCATCCACTGATCCACCGGCACCTCCAAGTCCCTACTCTGAGGAAGAAAATTGGGATTCTAGTTCCGAGAATCCATCAATGTTTTGATTCGTACATTGAAGTGGAAAGATCCTCTCTTTCAAGTTTTACTCAAAGGAATGCCAAAAGCGTTGGGAGCAATTCAAGCATCTAAAATGCTTGAATGAGAGGAAAATTGATGAGGTAACTTTTTCTCAGTACAACCTTGTTGATTTTCTTAAAGAAAGAGGACTTTTGAACACTGTCACGGCTATATATCCTTATCCGAAGAATGTTATTAGACATATCTATGCTAATATGGATAAGTCTTTTGCTGATTGCACGTCGAATAAATATTGCAAGGTGTATTTCAGACGAAAATTTTTTAACATTTCTGCGTGCGAAATTAATGCATTCTTTGGGATAGATGAATTGATAAACGATGTGGTTGTTGAGGACTATGATCTAGTAGCAGAAGAGATCACATGTGGGAGAGTTAGGAAGTGGAAAAATCTGATGTCAACTGGTATCTTGACATATCTCCACTCTGTTCTCTATAAGATTATGACATCAAACTGGATCGTGTCTTCTAACACTACAGCCAGACAATGCCCCATGGTGTCTGTTATATAAGCCGGGAAAGGAATCCCCTTCAACCTTGGAAAACTCATTGTGGAACAAATGGGAGCTATCGCTCGTCCGAATCTGGATTGTTGCCGTTTCCTTCATCGTTATATCAACTGTTAAAGAAACAAGGTCTCCCGATGGAGCTCGGGATGCACTTGTTGAAGACTTTCAAAGACTTCACCATTAGCAATACCTTATTCTCAGGTAATAAGCTTCCGAACCTTCCATGGACTAACCCTTCTAAAGGGACTGACGAACAGGTTTCGGAAGCTGCTTCCAATGAAATGGTGACGCTTCCAAAGTCTACGGTTCATTCCATGCTTGAACACATTTCAAAGCTGGAACAAACCTTCTTGGAAAGTCTTCGAAGTGCACGCATTGAGATGAATGATTTGAAGATCGAATTACTAAGCCTTCTTTCTTCCCAAAAAGGGGGAGTAGAGGCAGGGGGAGCAGCAACATCTAGGTGTGAAGATATGGAGGAGGACTGAAAGTGGAAATGGAACTTTGCAGTTTGCAGAACTATTGAACCGTTTATCTTTGATTTGAACATGTTTTTATATGGGATGTTTAATGATGCGCGGACATCTTATTTTCTTTGCTGGACATCGTATGTTTTATCAATTGCATGTTTTATGTGATGTCTGCTGTTTTTGATTGAATGGTTTCTGCACTGATGGTTACATTGTTTTGATGTTTGTTGATGAATGTGTGGCAGAAACTGTTGTGATGATTTTTGCGTAAACAGTGGGAGAATGTTTACAAGGGGAGTGTATTATGTTTATGTATATATTTGGGATTCAGGGGGAGTATATAGTGTTCTGTATATATATATATATATATAAATTGTGTTGTATATGCAGGTTTTGTGAAGAAAGGCAAAAAGGGGGAGTTTGTTAGAGTTGGTTAACTCTGACTAAGTCTCATTGCTTTAAGGAGTTAGTTATTTGTTAGTGTTTTGCCTTTTCTTCTCTCTGGTGTGCAGGTTACGACATGTTTCGCGGGATGCGATGGTAACACACTCGGGAACACAGAAACAGATCGCTACATATCAGGAGGACTAAGTCTGTTCGGTTCATACTTTCTAGGAGCAAGTCATTCAACCAACTGACATGACTTAGTCACTACCTAGTGGGCTAAATCGTGGACCACTACTTGCAGTCGAAGGCCTCTTAACATCTATAAAAGCAGAGGCAAAGCGACAGCAAATATGCACAACTCTTGAAGTATTAACTGAAGATCTGTTTATGTTGTTGAGTCTGTTTTCGTAATATTTCCAATATCACAAGAAGTGTTTTAACTTCTAATGGTGTTAGAAGGTTGTCCTTTTTAGTACACGAGTGTTGTGAGGAAATATTTAGTATTTTCATATATCTTGAGAGATAGCTTCTTAGCTTTTTCATAGATCTCGATAGATAGTTTTAGTACTCAACTTTCCGACTTTATCTTATGGTAAAGTAGTGAGTTTTTGTAACGTTCGCTGTAAATTTTATAGTGAATCATTTCGCCATATTGGCATCTACATATTATAATTTTAATCTGTAGAAAAAGTTTCTTCGGTGTTCTTCAAGTTTTTAATTCCGCTGTTTTACTCTGTGTGTGGATAACAGTCTACATAACAGTTGTGTGTTTAGGCGAAGCAACACTTTCAAATTGAGTTCTTCAGAAATGGAGTTTAATGGGGTGCATTTTAAAGGTATGGAGTTGGTGGGTGTGGCTTTTGCGAAGGTGAAGAAGAAGTGGAAGCTTGTGGGGAGGAGATGGAACAATGCATTGAGGGTTTCCCATTTGTAATTGTTGCGTTGCGTGTTGTCTGCTGCACAATTTTGTTATCAAGTGCAGCGAGGTGTTGCGGCAGGAAAATGCAGAGGGTTGTAAGGAGAGAGAGTTTGGGGAGTTTGATGGGGAGGACAGTGAGAGGGGGAAGAGCATTCGGGATGCACTTGAGTTGGGAAATCGTAAATCTGGTAGCACTTGGTGTTCTATGCTACAGAAAAAGGCATGAATCACATAAAGGCTAAAGCAATTAGTTCCAAGTTTGAATTTCTCATGTCTATACATCTTCACTCAACTGCCTTACAAACTAGACTACATTCCTGCAAAAATAGTTCAATACCACATAAAAAAAGATGGCAATAGCTACATGCAATTCTCTATATTGAAAAAAGGGTGACTGCAACTCAACAGTTATCACCCCTGTTTCTATACAATATACGGTCATCGCCACTCAATCTGAACAACTTCTTTGAAGAACAGTTTCTTGTGCAGTCTAACCAGCAAGATATCAGACCAGCAAGCCCCGCCTCCTGCGGCTGAGAGATGTCCGACTCTCGTCTCTCCATAACTCTCAGGAACTCGTCCGAGCTCAAGCTCCCATCCCGGTTCAGATCAAAAACGTAGAATATCAGGTCAACCACTTTATCAGAGAGGGAGATGCCACAAACCTTCCACAAGAGTTTGGAAATCACTGAGGTGAGACAGAATAACTGCAGGTTAAATAATCTAGAGAAAGAAAATGATTTTTTATAGTTATATACTTGATGAGCAGCTCTTTTGAAGTCCTGCTTCGACAGTAGGCCGTTCACTTTGCCATAACTAAAGAGGGCTATGGAGAATTGTTCCAATCTCTTCCGAAGCATCGCGAAATTCTCGAATTCTTCGAATGTGATGCGCAGGTGTCTGAGGGACGGATCTCTGTCTAGCTCGTCCACTTGATCGAGAAACTTGTCTATGTATCTCATGTCAGCAGATGCAACCATTGATAACACAAAATCTTTGGCAGAGATGGTCCCTTGTGACTTGAAATCATAATGTGCAAACTCCAATCTCAGCATCTGTTGGTAGAAAGCGCTTGTCACATCATCGTCTGTGCAGATACTGATGGGAAATGAGTTGAAGGGCATCGCAGGGAAGTTCCATCAAGCATGTATCTGTACTACAGTGACCCATTGATTTCGCGACGCGCTGCATGCCGGCAGTTGGACCCTACCCACCATTTATGGAAAATGAGAAAAGTTGTCTAAAATTATGGGTCCAACCGCCATGTATCGCAAAATCAATAGGTTGGTTTAGTACATATCCATGCCTGATGGAATTTCTCTGGCATTCATACCTCGTTCTGCAAGTCTCTCAAGAACTCCACGAATCTTTCGTGTTCGAGGCGTCGAGTTCCATCTTTCCCGAAGAAGTACTCAACGAGACCCCCTTCCTCCACAGAACCCGAAACTTTCATCCCGATCCTCATTCCATCTCTGTGTGAGGCTCCTTGTCTGTTTCGGCTACGCATAAGAGTCATCACCTTTTTGAATTCTTTTTTGTCTATACTTCTGCAGGGAGGAGAAAGTTCAGCAAACAACACAAAAATAAGGTGTGTTTCTATATTGTTTCCTTAACAATTTACTCATAATGTTTTGCTGCTATCAGTTTTATAGAATTTTAGTTGGGATGGTGAAGAAGAGATGTACCCATCGTTGTCAAGGTCAAACATTTTGAATGCAACAGAAAAGCTCGATTCAGGTATGCTCAATATTGTGACAAAGAAGATGTACCTGTTGCAACAAAGTAAGTTAAATCTTGGACATTCAGAAAGTTGGCTTGATATGATACTAACTCTGGAAATGATATAAGGCCGTCGTTGTTGGTGTCAAACAGCATGAAGAATTCAGAAGGGGGACAATGTAGCTCGCTGCTGATGATTTCGCCTTTCAGGTATCCGCCTCTAACAACGTCTGCTTCAGATGGAGGAAATACAGGAACTACTGCTCTCATAAGGTCTGATGCTGTCATGTATACTTCTCCAGAAGGGGATTTGAACGACGCAAAGTACTCGAACACCTTGAACGAGTATACTCAAAGTTAAGATTAATTAGGTTCGTTGCATGATACCGAAATATGCCTACGTTAATGTTCTTGCCTCTTATCATCTGCTTCAGAGTTTAGCATATCTGATGCATAGATTGATTAGAGGCTGAAATGTGTTTCTTTTGCTACATGTTTTTGTTGCTTCTCTTTTTATAAGCATGCTAAATAATGCATTAGGTCGTAGCATAGCCAATAAGTTTACCTTTTCTGGAGGGCTTCGAATTCTTATTCGTTTCTCATACTTGAAGAAAACTTTTCTCCTGTATGTATCTGAAATTATAGTAAGGAAAGGATCAGTAACCCTAATCTAAATCTTAGATCAAACACAATGAGAAGTTAAAAAAATAAATGCAAATCGTATTGTCATAGATAATCATCAAGCATCTTATTTGGTGTTCATGTCTCATCTTTTTCGACCTTTCTCTCTGAAGTTCTTTTGATATTCTTTCTCAAAATGCGTAGCTAGAAGTTGAATCCAATTAACTTCCAAAAATGGTAATGCGCAGAATCCTCAGTCGCACATCCCGCCTTGATCCGCATGTTGAAAATCGCGTGCATATATATATATATTATATATGTGGTCAAGTTTCGAAGTTACTTTGACCAAGATTTTGAGTGACGAACGTTTAATTTTGTGAAATTAAGCGGCATAGGATCGATCTCGTTCGAGTAGATGATCGTGGTGTATTCACATTCTCAAATCCGATTTCCGGTGAGTGAGAAATAATGGATCAAAGTTGGTCACTTAAACATGGAGTTATGTGATTAATGGGATAAGCATGGATTAATTAATCCTTATCCCACATTGATTAATGTACCTTCATTAATGTGGGTCATTGAACACTTAGTATAATTATGTGCACAAGTGATGGGTGGAAAGCCCATCGCACAAGACATATGCCGCCGCCGCCGCCGCCCGCCCGCCCGGCGCGGCGCCCGTCGCCGTCGCCCGCCGCCCGCGCCAGCGCCCAGCGCCCGTGCCCGCCCGGCTCCGGCTCCGGCTCGGCTCGCTCCGTTCCGGTTCGGTTCGGTTCCGTGGTCCGTGGATCGTGGATCTTGGCAATTGGTCTTTGGGTGGTCGTGGATCTTGGATCTTGGATCTTGCAATTGGTCTTTGGGTGGTCTTTGGGCTGTTCTTTGGAGCTTGCTTCGTGGGCCGGTTCCGTGGCCCATTGTCCTTATATTTTGGATCAACGTTTGATCGAGCCCAAAGATGAAGTTGGTCCGAGGCCCAATTCGTGTAGCCCAATCCGTTGGGCTGTTGTGCGATGGAGTTGGTCAGGGGCCCGACTCGTGTGGCCCAACCGTTGGGCTGCTGCTGCACTCAAGAGCGTCCGGATCGTCCAATGAACACGGGCGCACGGTAGCGCTCCGACATGATGGCTCTGCGGAAGCGTGCCCTCCGAAACCGCCACGCTCGATAGGGGACATAACTCCGTAACACCCGACATCAATGCGGGTGTTGACTCAAGATGCTCCCCGAGGGGGACGCCTATAAATAGGACATGTCTCCCCAAAGATAAGCTAACCATTGCTAATCGCATTCCGGCATTCAAGCACTCACTGCATACATAGCTAGTGTCCAGCTTTGTCCTCGCCTCATTCGGTTCACGGGAGCTCGTTGGTCATGATGTTGCCACCCACCAGACGCTGCCGTTTATCTTTGGAGATTTACGCGGTAACCGAGCACTACCGGGCGTATCTCGTCTTCTGGAAAGAGGCCTCCTCGACTCGGCATTAGAATACTGTTAGCTGTATTTTATTACATTTTCTAGTTTCAAATTCATTGTTAGTTTGATCTTTCTACCTTTACATTTCACGTTATGTCGCCCGCAAGTTCTGCTTCGCTTTTGTACACCTTTTCCAACAATCGCAAGGCGAGATATTACTTGCCACGAAGGAGTTCGACTCTTAATAAACTTAAAACGTTGAAACTAATACCTTTGCTTGGAGATGTCGACCGTACACCGCCACCGACTACTGCCTCCGCTCTTTATCGCCGCCGCCGCCGCTTCACTTCTGCTGCCTGCTCTCTTCTTTGCCGCCATTACGCACAATGGCTTCGGTCATGTTTGGTTCGATGCCTTCGGGGTCGACCATGGGACCCTTTGGGTGATTGTTGGTTCCACTTTAGTGGTTCAACAATTGGTTCCACTTTTAGTGGTTCCTTTGGTTCGACGATCGCACTTTTCGCTGGTCATTGTTGGATCCATGGGATCTAACACCGGTGGATCCGGTCATGGATCGATCTCGGCGCTTGTTCATACCGCAGGATGATGCCGCCGCCGAGAAGCCGCCAAGTTTGGAGGATCCGACTTGAGATGGCGACAAAGATCTTGTTCTACCACGACGTTGGGCCGTAACTTCTTGGTGAAGATGAGCCCGCCGTTCGGGGTGGTGACGGACTTTCACGTCCGAAAGCGACATATGACAATCAAGCGCCGGCGACTACCTTTGTAAAATTTTATACTTGGTAGTTTAGAAGATAGCTTGTATAGTGTTTATCTTTGTTGTAACGACATCCAGTATGTGGGATGCGTTAGAAAAGAAGTACCGTAGTGATGATGCGGTCAAAGAAGTTCATTGTAGCCAAATATTTGGACTACAAGATGGTCGATTCCGACCGATCATGGACCAAGTGCAAGAGTTTCAACTCATTGTGCACGAGGTTCAAGCGAAAGACACACCGCTTCGACGGACTTTGTCGTCGCTACGATGATTGAGAGTTACCCCTGGTGGAGAGACTTCAGGTCTACCTTAAGCCAAGCGAAAGGATATGACACTGAAGACTTGATCGTCGAGGCTCGCGATCGAGTCCGGCGTGAAGAAGCTAGAACTAAAGGGAAAGGCTTGATCGATGCTAGAGCCAACTTTGTTGGAGAGCGGTCCCTCCAACAAACGTGTTCGTCGAATGTCGAAGATAAAGGCAAAGGAAGGTGGTTTCCGTAAGTTTGTGACGGGATCATACAATTGTGGCAAGCATGGCCACACAGTGAGGCTGCCGTCGACCTAAGAAGAAGAAGGCTAAGCAAGTTACCAGCGTTGTCGAGAAGGACTTGACAAATGGGACAAGGATGACTTGGCTGCTGTGGTGACCGAAGAAGTCAACCACGTCGAGAATCAAGGTGGATGGTTCATCGACATCATGCAATCTCGCACGTGTGCGCCGAAAGATCGTTTCTCCACCTACAAGCTGTTGAGGAGGAAGCTCAACATGGGGAACCAAGCTTCCGAGGTTGCGGAGTTGGTGATGTGGTGCTCAAGATGTCGTCCGGCATTGAGATCACCTTGAAGGATGTCTTTGCATGTCCGGACATTCGCAAGAATTTAGTGTCGGGCTCTATTCTAGTTAATAAGGGTTTTAGACTAGTTTTGAGTCGGACAAGTTTGTCTTGACTAAGTTTGGAAAGTTCCTTGGTAGGGGTTATCTCACGGGGTCTTTTCAAATTGAATGTAATGGTGTGCGCGTGTACCCAAGATTGCTATGAATAAAAATGCATCTACTTATCTTACTTGACCGAGTGCTCGATTTATGGCATTGTAGATTAGGACATGTTAATCTAAATGCAATAAAAGATTAATAAATTTAGATTTACTAAAGTTAAATGAAGTTAATACACAAACGAAATGTGAGGTTTGTGTGGAAGCCAAATAAGCTAAGTTACCGTTTCATTCGGTGAGAACAGACACTAAGCCTCTAGAACTTATTCACACCGATGTGTGTGATTTAAAGTTTGTACAAACTAGAGGTGGTAAAAAGTACTTCATCACGTTTATTGATGGTATACAAGATATTGTTATCTTTACCTTCTAAGAAGTAAAGGCGAGGCTATTGAAGCTTTTAAAACTTCAAGAACGAAGCCGAGAATCAATTAATTGTCGAATTAAGACTGCTCAAGTGATAGAGGGAGAATATGTAGCTCCGTTTGAGGCATTATGCAGCGAAAGTGGTATAATACATCAAACGACAGCTCCTTATTCACCTCGCCTAATGGCGTTCTTTGAGCGTAAAATCGAACACTTAAGGAGATGATGAATGCTTTGTTGATTAGTTGAGGTTGCCCTTAACTTATGGGGAAGTCGTTTTGACGACCAACTACATCTTGAACAAGATTCCACTCAAAGGTAAGGATGTCACCTCACGAGTTGTGGAAAGGAAGAAAGCCATCGTACAAATATCTCAAAGTGTGGGGTGTTTGGCGAAGGTTGAGGTGCTCTTCCAAAACAAGTTACAATTGGACCTAAAACGATCGATTGTATCTTTATTGGGTATGCAGCGAGCAGCGGCGCTATCGTTTCGATCCATGGTCGGAGGTACGGATATGAATGTGGGGACGACGATTGAGTCAAGGAATGCTATATTCTTTGAAAGTGTTTATCCCCAGAAGACAAGGATAAAATGAAGCCGCTTCTAGCAATAGAGTCGATGGTGAAGCTTCGAGTTCTAAACCTTTGGAGAAAGAACCGATATCGCATAGCGATCGAGGTCGATCGGAGGGGTCGGAACGAGGCGTGGCGATGAAGTCGAGCGCCAAAGAATTTTGGTCCCGACTATATTGCGTTCATGTTGGACGAAGAACCAACTTCGATCAAAGTAGCCTATGCTCGGTCGACGGGATGCTCGGCGAGAGGTCATTCAAAGCGAAATTGATTCCATTCTCGCAAAACCACACTTGGGTGTTGGTTGATTTGCGAAAGGTTGTAAGCCCTAGGATGCAAATGGATCCTTAAAAGAAAGTACAAGCGGATGGATCAATTGAAAAGTATAAGGCCCGTTTGGTTGTCAAAGGTTTAAACAAAGAGAGGATACGATTTCTTGATACCTATTCACCGTGGCGAGGATTACGTCTATTAGGGTGCTTCTCGCAATTCTTCGCTTTGCACAATCTTGAGATTCATCAAATGGACGTTAAGGCGCATTTTGAATGGTGACCTCGAGGATGAGGTATATATAGAGCAACCCGAAGGGTTTAGTACACGTCGAGAGGGTAAGGTATGCAAACTCGTGAAGTCTCTATATGGTTTGAAACAAGCGCCGTTGAATGGCACTTGAAATTTGACAATGTAATGTTGGCAAATGGTTTCAAAATCAACGAGTGTGACAAATGTGTCTACGTTAAGAACACCGATAATGGTTATGTTATGGTGTGTCCGTATGTAGATGACATGTTGATCATGGTAGCAATACTCAAGTCATTAATGACACAAAGCGCATGTTAAATAGAAATTTTGACATGAAGGACATGGGTTTAGGCGATGTGATTCTTGGAATCAAGATTCTAAGAAGATCGACGAATTGTCTTGACACAATCTCACCACGTTGAGAAAGTGCTTAAGAAATTCAACGCGTTTGATAGTTTGCTCGCTAAGACCCATTAGAGCTCAATGTTCACTTGAGTAAGAACAGGGTGAACCCGCTGGGCAAGAAGACTATGCTAAGGTCATCGGTGTTTGATGTATCTTACAAATTGCACCGACCCGACATAGCTTGGCGCCGTGAACAAATTGAGTCGTTACGAGCAATCCAAGCAAGGAGCATTGGAAGGCTTTAGTGAGAGTTTTGAGGTACTTGAAGTATACTCAAAATCATGGGTCGCATTTCACGAGATATCCCCGGTGCTTGAAGGGCACTTGTGATGCCAATTGGATATCGACACGAAAGATTCACTTTCTACAAGTGGGTGCGTGTTCACGATTGGGGAGGTCTTTGTTCTTGAGATCCACGAAGCAGACGTGTATAGCCCGATCCACCATGGAATCGTAATTCATAGCTTTGGATAAAGTCATGGTGAGAAGCCGAGTGGCTCGTAATTTTTGGAAGATATTCCATGTTGGTCTAAACCCGTGCCACCGTGATGATTCACCGTGATAGCCAAGCAACTATTGGAAGGCGAAAAGTGGTTTGTATAATGGTAAGTCTCGACATATCGTCGGCGACATAATACCGTGAGGCATTTGATCTCGCGGGGTTATATCAATTGACTATGTCAAGTCGATAGATAATCTGGCGCATCCGTTAACCAAAGGGTTGAACCGGGATCAAATGATCAAGTTGCTAGAGGAATGGGACTAAAATCCACATCTTAAGAACAATCATAGTGGTAACCCAACCATGATGACCGGAGATCCCAAGAACTTGGTTCAATGGGAGAACTAAGCTATATGAGTTCGTGTATAAACACTCGAGTTAGTCTGCTTCCTAGAAAGCAAGCGAGTGTTGAAAACTTGCTTAGTGGTGAGGTTGAGTCGTTGACTCTTAATGATTCCTAAGATACCTCGAGGAGGTTGAGTATGGCAAGATACTCGGTAAAGAATCACCTATGTAAGTGCAAGTGGGGCGCTTCAAACAAAACACTTATGAATCCAAAGTGGATGTCCATGGCCAAATGGAATCAAACGTGAGAGCGGATGAGGTTGAGGTGTTAAAGTGTTAATACCATTGTTTGATTACGCCTTGTGGGGAATAGTTCGAGCATCGTGTCCACTAATCCGCTTTGTGTACTCGATGGTACTAACTATGGAAGGTTCGAGGCCATAAACCACTGTCCAAATATTTTAACATCTCTTGAGGATCGAGTCAGTATGCGTCATGCATATGGCTATTTCCACTCATGTGGGGATTGTTGAAAATCGCGTGCATATATATATAATATTATATATGTGGTCAAGTTTCGAGGAAGCTACTTTGACCAAGATTTTGAGTGACGTAACGTTTAATTTTGTGAAATTAAGCGGCATAGGATCGATCTACGTTCCGAGTAGATGATCGTGGTGTATTCACATTCTCAAATCCGATTTCGGTGGAGAAATAATGGATCAAAGTTGGTCACTTAAACATGGAGTTATGTGATTAATGGGATAAGCATGGATTAATTAATCCTTATCCCACATTGATTAATGTACCTTCATTAATTGTCTATATAAGTGGGTCATTGAACACTTAGTATAATTATGTGCACAAGTGATGGGTCGGAAGCCCACGCCAAGACACGCCGCGCCGCCGCCGCCGCCCGCCTGGCCCGGCCCGCGCGCCCGGCGCCCGGCCGCCTTGCGCCCGCGCGCCAGCGCCAGCCCAGCCCCGCCTACCGCTGCCCTGCCGGCTCGGCTCCGGCTCGGCTCGCTCGGCTCGGCTCCGGCTCGGCCCGCTCGCCTCGGCCCGGCCCGCCCGCCCGCCTGGTCCGTGGTCCGTGGATCGTGGATCGTGGATCGTGGATCTTGGATCTTGGATCTTGGATCTTGGCAATTGGTCTTTGGGTGGTCTTTGGCTTCTTTGGGCTGTTAGGTGGGCTTGCTTCGTGGGCCCGGTTAAAGTGGCCCATCGTCCTTATATTTTGGATCAACGTTTGATCGAGCCCAAAGATGAAGTTGGTCCGAGGCCCAATTCGTGTAGCCCATCCGTTGGGCTGTTTGTGCGATGGGTTGGTCCGAGGCCCAACTCGTGTGGCCCAATCCGTTGGGCTGCTTGTGCACTTCAAGAGACGTCCGGATCGTCCAACGAACACGACGCACGTTGTCCGTATTCGTCGTAACCGTCGTGCGCCCGACATGATGGCTCTGCGGAAACGTGCCACGTTGTCTCCGAAACCGCGCGCACTCAATAGGGACATAACTCCGTAACACCCGACATCAATGCGGGTGTTGACTCGGCATCTGCTTCCCATGAGGGGCGGCGCCTATAAATAGGACATGTCTCCTCACGGCATAAGCTAACCATCGCTAATCGCATTCCGGCATTCAAAGCACTCCCATACATAGCTAGTGTCCAAGCTTTGTCCTCGCCTCATTCCGTTCACGGAGCTCGTTGGTCATGGTGCCACACCACGAGACGCCGCTGCTTTATCTTTGGAGCGATCGCGACCGAGAGCACTATCGGGCGTATCTCGTCTTCTTGAAAGAGGTCTCTCGACTCGGCATTAGAATCTGATTAATCGTATTTTATTCTGCATTTTCTAGTTTCAAATTCATTGTTAGTTTTGATCTTTCTACCTTTACATTTCACGTTAATGTCGCCCGCAAGCAAGTTCATCTTGTTTTTGTACACCTTTTCCAAGCATCCCATCTTCTCAAGTAATAATGCGTGCAGTGAGTAGGAGCCGTTTCCCCAAAGTGAAAAATCTCCTTAGAAATCATGTTAGCCCTAAGCTCTTTTTAGCATTTTGTTTTGTGCTATATTTAGTATGCATTACATTGATAATGGAAAGATTGATTTTTGCCATAATTGATGATGGATTGCTCGTGATTCCTTCTCAGTTGTGCATATTGAAAAGGAGAGGCCATACATATATATACCTTTAAACAAGAAGGTAGGTGTCTTCTTCTCTGGCTCCCCCCTCCGTATTCCAGAATCAGCATACGACAGGAACGAACCTCCACTGTAGAACGAAGAGCAACAATAAAGGCCTAAGCTGGAGGCAGCAGCAACCACCACCCCATAAGAAATTGATTTCAGAAACGAAGATTCATTCTCTTTGAATTTTCTTGATGATCCCACCGACGAGCTGTTTGATTTGGTGGAAAGAGAACGTCGACAACTCAAACTGTTGGCCGCAAAAACTCCAATCTGTGCTTCGGTTTTTCTCAATGAAGATGCCCAAGAATGCATAGTATGCATGTAATATTGCACTTCCAAATGTGGAAAAATTTGCAGCAGGAACAAGCCTTATAAAAGATGTTAGTTTGTGATTTAATTGTGTGTTTGTGATTGAGAGGAAGAAATAGTACGGATTCAACTGACCGAAAATCAAGGTGGCACCAACATTTGGTCTTGAGACTTGTTCTCAACGGTCTTCAAGGTAATTGGTTTATCAACTTCACATGCATATATCTTTCAACACGCACATCAATATGCATATATTTTTAATAGACCAAATATATTTTCTCGAAAAAACAATTTAATATCAACTATTTAGGTGCTATCTACATTAACTGCTTGTTAGTAAATTGTCAAAAAGGCTGGCCTGGTTTTTTTTTTTCTAGCCAATGCACCCCAAAAATAATTTTATGTATAAAAAGTTTGGGTTAAGTCCTCGACCCGAATTTTTTTTCGTGCCACTGGATCTAAACCTTTTATTAGTGGGCATTTAAATTCATCATTTATGATTCATTCAGTTTACCAACTTAAAGCAATTTCAAGAATCCTAGTTTAGATGCGTTTTTGGCATCTTGTGACTTGTGTGATGAATTATTAATTTTAGATATCTATTATTTGTGAGCACAAAATATTGATTTAGAGGATTTACATAATAATAATTTGAATATAAAACTAATTAAAAAATTATATGACTTACAAAAGATTATTGGTCAATTGAAGGATTTAGTGTGCTCCTTCATTAATTGATGGTCGCCTCTTTTGAATAATTTTTGCCGATATATTATCAATAATGCTATAATTGAACTTTGAATGTAAAATTAATTAAAGATTAAATGATTGATTCCTTGATTATTAGTCATTAGTTGAATAATAACGTTCTTATTCTATTATTTATTTTTCATTCTCAATTTTCCTAACATCAAACTAACGCAGAAAAGTTATTTTGCAATCCTATTACACGCTAGTAAGTAGTAAGTAGTAACTCTATAGGTTGTGTTTTCTTTGATGTAAGGAAATAGAGGGATAAGAAAAGAAAGAAACAATCTCTGTATAGCAATGATTCTCACTTTTTCTATTTCATGTTTTCTGGTATGATAAATAAAGTTTATCACACCAATTCTTTTATGACAATATTATCACACCAATCCCCATTATAATATTTTTCATGATTGGAGTGAAAAGGAGGAAAAAGATATATATGCTTTAGAAAAAATTATTTACTCTATAGAATATGTGAAGAGGGTGGAAAAAATTGGAAAATAACTATTTTCCACTGTTTTTCAACCATTTTATTATAGGAAAATTAAAGTTGTGTGAAGTGTTAGCATAATAGAATATGTGCAATTTGGGATTGGTTCATTAGCACCAACTTAATATCGTATGGGCATCTGCTATTTTTTGGCTCCATTGTTTATACCCCAAAATATAAGAGGCACATCCATGTTCATCCGTTTTAATTTAATCTTAATTAATATTTAAAGGTAATTTTTGAAGTCCACACTAAAGTTTTGTTCAAACTATATTACATATTATTTACAAGTACGAAGATTCTTCATCATTTCCCAATGAGATTCGAAAAAACCAATGCATAGCTTAATTAGTGTGGTGGTCTCCATCTTGCTATAATGCTAGTTCTATTTATCATAGGATAATCTTATTTGAGGTCTCGGATTAAGATCCGTACTACCATAAAATTAGGGCTGGCAATTCGTGCGTGTCGGGTAGTTATCGTGTCGACACGATAACGACACGATCTGATAAGGCCAAACACGAACACGACCCGTTAAGGATCTGTCCGACACGAACACGACACGGAATGTACTGACACGGACACGACACGAACACGAATATGACACGATTTTTTTCGTGTTGACACGACACGATAACGACACTACACGACACGAAACAATAAATTCAAATCAAAATTAGAAAATAAATAAATAAAAGAAATAAAAATATATATAATATAATTAAATTAATATTAAATATATATAAATATTATCGAATTATACGAAAACAACACGATCCAACACGAACACGAATGCAACATGAAAATTATCGGGTTACACGAACACGACACGGATCCGACACGAACACGACACGAAATTATCGTGTTCTTATCGTGTCGACACGATAAGGACACGAACACGATAAGGTTGAACACTAACCCGTTACTTTCGTGCGTGTTCGTGTCGTGTCGAAAATTGCCAGCCCTAGATAAAATCAGACATTTGATGAGTTCTACTAGATATGTACGGGTGTATGGGGGAATATACCAATTAGGTAAATTTTGAAACTATTTCTTTATACAGAATGACTGGCTACTGATTAGGTAACTGTAAGTTCAATATTGTTGATCGTACTGCTGATCAGTTCTGATAAGGAAAGTTTGATACATAGTTATATCAGTTAGCAAACCTACTGACTGATAAGTTAGCTAGTCAGTTGGACTGATAATTGACGTGTTTACGAAATATGGTAGTTACTGAATTTGCCTTAGAGAAAACTCAAACTGACTCAAAATACTTAGTCAAATATTGATTAGTCAATTTTTAATTTTGTCTATCTAGTATCAAACTTGATACTGATAGTGTTTAAAAACTATGTAATGTTGTTGTGTGCTAGTGATGATAGTTTAATAATGTAAAATTGATACGGAATGTATAGAACTGAGAATAAATAACACTTTTAAGTTTTATGTGGTTTGGAGAGATCAGCTCCTACGTCTATGGACTGATTGTTCAGTCCATCCACTAACTTTGGATTTTGTCTTGTTTACGGGTACAAGAGTAAACCTAGATACAAAGATCATCTTACTTGGTGTTCCTCATACGCTTGCGGGTGCTAGAAAACCTATGACTGCTTACGCGTGCAGTTGACCTAAACCTCTTGCTTACAGATACAAGATAACCAAGCTTTTAGAAATTGATACTTCGTTGCTTGTCCAAACTTCTACTTAAAGATGGGTGTTTTTGTAGAAGGGTTTCTAACTAAAAATCTAAGTTGTCACAAGCGACAAACTCAATATGTCTAGGCTTAAGATAAACAAGAAAAACTCCTAGACTTAAAGGAAGCATATATTGAAATATTGAGCTGATAATTATATGCGAGCTCTGAAGGTTTGTTTATAACTTTGAGAACTTCCTTCTTCAAATCGTCGTTTGATAGACTTGAATATTAGGCTTTGAATGCTTTGGATACTTTGAATGCGTAGTGTTTCGGTAACCTTCAAAGGTTGGATTCTATGCATATTTATAGAGAAATGATGAATAGTACCGTTGGAGATAGCATCAATCACATCCTTCTATCTGATATTCGAATTCTTCCAATTTGAATCATCGTACATCGCTGTCAGGGTCTGCATCACGGTACATTGTAGCTCTGTAATTCTGAAAAGTCTTCTAACATGTCAAGATCTTCTGCATATTCACTCCATTACGTGGCAAGTCAAACACTCAAAACTTAAATGTTTCTGTGTTTCTTCAGTTTAATTGACTTCGTGTTTTATCAGTATGTTGATTTCAGGTCGGGTCAGTCGAGATTGCTCCGTCTTTTATCAGCATGCAGAACTTTCATCGTTTATCAGTTTTGGAACCTAAGTCAGTTAGATGCTTTCAACTTGACGTAGAAATAGTCAGGTTTGACTTTTCATCAACCAGCTTTGATAACTTGTCATCAGCTTTAACTATTGAGCAGCAACTTTGACTTTCAGTTGCCAACATTGACTTCTGGCAGTCAACTTTGACTTATATCAAAGGCAGTCAGCTTCTTGGTATGACAGTTAGTCATATCCAGACTTCTTTGTTTCCAGCAGTGTCGAGTCTTCAATCCCGGATCTTCAGTCTTCCAACGTCAATCTTCAGTCTTCGACTTCACTTCAATAGCTTTGTTCACCAGCATCGCCTTCCTTCAGTCTTCAAACATCAGTTGGCCATACTTCAGTCTTCAGTCCGCGATCCATCAATTGAGCTTCCATCAGTTTGCGTTGTTACTGATACTCTCATCAGTATGGCTAGCTACAGTACTGCTCGAACTCCTTTAGTCTTAAGCTTTTCCAAGCTGATAGTTCTTCTACTAAAACCTGTAACAAAATACAAAACTCCAGAAAAAACAAGCAATATTAGTTACAACAGGAGGGCAATCATCAAAGGTTTTGGGATCTAATCAAAACACACAGTCAAGTTAGACTTATTCCATGCTGTTAGAAATTTTCCCAACAGACATAATCAGACATTAAATAAGATTATATTATGTGTGCATGTGTTGGTTTAGTGGTAGAGTGGTTAATGCCCGAAGCAAAAGATCTCGGGTTCGAATTCACTGTTGACACGACCTTTAAATTTATGTATTTAATTGAAAAAAATTACATAACATTGAATACGATTTATATTTGATAACTTTCTTATGAATCTTAATATGTGATACGATATCACACAATTTTTATGATTTCTCATTTCTTTTCTTTGTTTTCGTTATCGGTAAATAACTATAACTCCACGTCACCAAAGTAGCCCAAATTTCTCATTTTATTGTTTTTTGTATTAGCTTTTGAAGAATTAATATATGATTTTGTTTGGTATGCCGTATGTGATAATGTATAATATATTTGATTGAAATGCTTTTATTATATAAAATATTAATATTGGTAGAATGTATTAAATATTTGTAATTAATATGTAATTCATTGTTTGGTAGGCTATATTAAAATAAAATATAACTAATATTTGTTATAATTATGATTTGTATTACGTATACCACTTGAGAGGTGGTATACGAAATCACACAAATTTGTATAATATCTTCGAGTCTTTGGTTTATAAAAGGCCATGCGCTTTGTACAAAAGAATATATTAAGGTGTCATATGTATATTATACACCCTAATCATTTGTGCCAAATAATATTTTACAAAATTAAAAATAGACATTATTCCAACCAGATTTAAATACATTAGATATATTCTAATTCTTCTTAGGGAGAACTTTATATACATCAAATATGGATAGGGGCATAAGTTTTTATCCATATTGATAAAAGAATAAGTTTCGTCTTTAGTTCACACACTTCCTCTTTAGTTCAAATGCACTTGAAATAATGAAGAATTTGTATAATATCTAAGAATAAAAATAAGAAGAAAGGAAAGAATTGCAGAGAATAGAATTGGAAAAGCTCTTTGGACTACATTATGAATAACTTGGATATTATTTCATCTTTTCCAAATGTGAATTACATGGAGTATTTATAGAAGTAAACAAGCATCTAACAAACTAAAATAACAAACTAACTTCCCTTAACAAACTAACAAACTAATAACTACTCCTAAAAATTTTAACTAATATTTTCTACCACCCCCGCAAGCTGGAGATGGTGGAAGTCCACCAGCCCAAGCTTGGACATAATGAATTGAAAATGAGGTCCCGAATCTCATCAAAGACCATCACTGTTTGGTTTCATTTTATGCTTATTCTTGGTATTGTTTTGCACGTTGTTTTCAGTGGTTTATCCTATTTATGCCGTTGGTTTGATTAGTATTTATCGATTCAGACTTACTTGGTTTGTTTCGATGTTTTATAGGAAAAAGTATTAAATAGGAAGAAATGGATCTTCCAATGATTAAGTATATTGAAGAGCATCTCGATAAGAGTCCGTAGGCGTAAACGAATCTTAATTTGGAGTTCAATCGAGGGAGAACGGGGCGAATAAGCGAAGTCGCGCACGTGCGTGCGCGAACGCACCATCACCCGCAACCCGCGCGCACGCCTCCTCTCGCAATGCTCACTGGCAGACCGCGCGCGCATCGACTGCCCGGCGTTCACACCATAACGTGTGTTCCACAGCACGCGGCCTCCACCCGCAACGCCCGGCACCACAACGCGGCCTCCACCCGCAAAGCCCGCTGCCACCCATCGCCGCGCGCGCCGCCCGCGCGCCAGCCGCCCGTCGCCCGCCGCCCGCGTGCGCCCGTCGCTAGCTCAACCGCCGCTCAACGCACAGCGTGCGTTCTCCCATCTCTTCTGGCGCTCGATCGGCGCCCGCTCGCGCCCAGACAACCGGCGCGGCCACCGCCGCCTCGCCTAGCGCGCGGTTCCTCCCCATCCGGTGCTCAGCTAGTGCGCCCCGTCCGTCGCATGCCGCGCACCCGTCAGGCGCTCCAGTCCAGCACCTCACCCAGCTCGCGTTGTTGCCCCCACCCGGCGTGCACCCCACAGTGCCCGCGGCCTCTCCATCCGGTGCTGGGATCCCAACGCACGTTCGACCTTTTTTCCCTCGAGTGTTCACCTATGAACGCCCGCTCAACTCCGCGCGCTCTCACCTTTGCGCGCCCGCTCCTTCCCAGCCAGCGCTTACATCTAATACAGAAGCATTTGTGAGCGAGCGCGGCGGTCTAAGCCGGCGCTCACTTTGGGCACAGAAAGCCCCGCTCCGCGCTCGGTCACATTACAACTGGCGCTCACTCTCACTTAATATATATATACGCGTAATCACGTTATGGCAGAGAGTTCTGATTTTTCTTATCCGAGCCGCTGTTCTTCAATAGTTTTCTTCCGGAGCTTTAGATCGACGACGACACAGACACAATCACAGTATAAATTCTTGTCTTTCATTTCTTAGTTTATCGATTTATGAACTTGGTTTATAATTTCTACTAAATCACATTCGATCATTTTATGTATTGAGTTTTGAGATTATTGTTAAAATAAATTTCATAGATTTATATTGGATATTTTATAGTTTTTATTGAATTTCATTCGGTTATTTGCATGTTTTACCTTGGGATTATTGTTGGATTGAATTACATAGTATTATTGTTTGAGATTTCGGTTGGATGCAATTGATATTGGTTTTTAGTAGAGTGTTGAATCGTTCTTCGTTTAATTTCATTGCTTCCTGTTTGATGATCTAGTTTAGTTTGTTCTTCGCTTTAGTTTTCTGCTTTCGTGTTTTCTTAATTTATCAACTATGGATTGACAACTCCTAGTTAGGTTGCTTTAATTTATATTTCCTTTCAGTTTTTCAATTCCCGCATGTTCAAAAACCCCATGTTGGTATTAGAGTGTTAGGATTTAATTGCTTTCTGTGTACGACACGAACAATAAGTCATGTTAAGTTTTCCTTGAGAGACGACTAGGGTTAACTTACCCTATTACAACACCTCATTCGATTATGAGTCAATTAAGAGAACACTTTTGATTGAAACAAATTTTGGAGCCGTTGCTGGGGAAGACTTTGGGCGTATTGTTTGTGTTGATTATTTTCTGTGTTTCTTTTCGTTTTTATTTTGTTATTCTCCAGTTGCGTGTGATCTTTTCTTGTTTGAGTGTTGTGTATGCTAGGTCGCCGCAGTCTAAATAGACCGTTTGCTACCCCGTTGGACCGCACTCGAAGATCTAAAAGACCACTTCTTCTAGAACTGGAGGAGTTTGGTGCCACTTCTGTGAGTGGTGAACATTCTATGTTGGTAATAAGTGATCTTCCGTCTGTTGAGAATACTCCCTCGTTGAGAGAGATGGGTGAAAATCCACGAGTATTGCGTGATTTCTACAGACCGGTGATTGGGGCAGCTACTTCCCCAATTGTTCTTGGACCGGCAGCCCGAGACTATGAGCTTAAGCCGAACCATTTCTCGCTCATGCCTACTTTTCATGGGCTTGCTAGTGAGGATGCTTTAGGATTCATCCGGGAATTCTGTTCTGTGTTGCAGTCCTTCCCATTGGGAGGACTAAATGAAGATCAGCTGAAGATGTGTTGTTTCCCGTACACCCTTAAGGATAGGGCAAAGTCGTGGTTCCTAGCACTTCCTGCTAACTCTCTGCAGAATTGGAATGCCGTTGTAGATAAGTTTATGACGAAATACTACCCCAATAAGAAGAGTCAAGAGTTGAGGTCACAGATCATGACTTTTAATCAGACGTCTGACGAGTTATTCCATGAAGCTTGGGAACGATTCAGGGACTTATTGTAGAAGTGCCCTCACCATGCCTTGCCAGATGAAATTCTCTACCAATTCTTCTATGACGGATTGACTCGAGTTTTCAGTACATGGTGGACAATGCTGCAGGTGGAGATATTGGTTCTCGAACGGCAGCAGATATCGTTGACATTTTTGAAGCTATGGTTGCTACTTCACAGCAGAAGTCCAGTCGAGGTGGAAGAGCCAAGGCACATGTCGTGAATCATTCTTACGACATGAATAAACAAGTGGCTGAATTGATGAGGAAAGTACAAGATCTTAAGATGAAGAAACCTAATCCACCAGCACAGCACAAGGAATCCATGGAACCTTGTGGAATCTGCAATGAACTTGGGCATAATGTTGATACGTGCCCTAGGATGGGAGAGCATAACTTCGAAGGCGAAGCTGAAGCATATGCTATGCATGGATTTCAACCTAGACGGCAGTTCGAGACTAATCAGCAACAAGTTAACGTGGGATGGAGGAATCAAAATCAAGGGCAGAGTTCATACCAGAATGCGCCATACCAAAGACCTCCACAGAAGAAGAATTCCAGCGACAGCGATCGTGGGCACCTCCACCACCACCTCAAAGACCAGCTTGGGAGGATATGATCACCTAAAGAATGGATGCTCAAGACTCCACAAACAAGCATTTAGAGACGCAAATGGGACAGCTTGCTAGCACGCTGAACGAGCTATTACAGCAAGGAGCAGTGGGAAACTTCCAAACCAGCCTCGTCAGGCCCATGCGATCACTGTTATAAGGAGTGACCGAATTGTTACGAATGAAGTGGGAGAGTCATCAAACAAGCCGCTGCAGTCACGGGAGGTGAAAAAGAAGAAAGAGACTGATGTTAGACTGCATAAGGCAACAAATCCTTACATTCCACCGATAACCTTCCCACATCGATTGAAGAACGAGAAGCGGACCGGCGATTCAATGAGTTCTATAAACTCCTGTCCAAGGTGAATATTAATTTGCCCCTATTGGACGTGATCAGAAATATGCCAGCTTACGTTAAGTTTTTCAAGGAGCTCGTCTCAAAGAAGTGAAGGTTTGGGGAGCACGAGAAGGTCATGGTATCCGGAGCAGTTAATTCCATTCTACAGCACCAGCTGCCTCCCAAGCTCCGGGATCTAGGTAGTTTTATTATTAAGATTGCTTTGGGCAACGGGAAAGAAGTTTCTGGCATGCTTGATTTGGGGGGTGGGATTAATCTTATGTCTTATTCTATGTTCAAACGATTAGGATTAGGTGAACTAAAACCCACTAGGATGTGTCTACAATTAGCTGATAGGTCCATGAGATACCCCAAAGGTATTGTCGAGGATATATTAGTAAAGATGGGTGGGTTGATTGTTCTCGTTGATTTCGTTGTTTTGGATATGGGAGATGTTAGGGAAGATGGGGAGAAACACACACTGTTATTGGGAGGCCATTCATGGCCACAACCAACACACTAATTGATGTTAAGAATGACACATTAAAAATGACTGTACTTGGTGAATCTGTGTCATTCTCTGCACTTGATAGTGTGATATTTCCCTCTGTTAAATTCATTGATAATCGTGCTTCCATAGATGATGTTGATCCCTTGACCGAGAATGTTTTGTTGCAGGGTGAGAATGCCAATTTTTACAAAGGAAAAAGTTAAACAAATACATGATCGGCGGAGAGTTAACAAGGATTTAAAGCCGGGAATGAAGATTTTACTTCTTCAGTCTCGTTTGAAATCTTTCCCCGAGAAGCTCAACTCCGGTGGAGTGGTCCCTACATAATTGAAAAGATGTTTTCTTACGGAGCAGTCTTACTTCGCGATCCCAAGTCCCAACACCAACGGATCATTTACTGTGAATGGGCAGCGGGTGAGACCTTACTTTGATGGAGGGGATGGTTCGAAAGGAGTAGAGAACTCCATGCTCATAGATCTTATCTGTCTTTGACTGGATTACGTCGTACTCACGACGTTAAACTGAGTACTACGTGGGAGTTTACCCACAGATTTTTCTATTCTTTTTCTTTCTTTCTCTTTTGTTTGTTTCGTTGTTCTCTTTGATCTATCTGTTGTCGTTGTGCTAGTTTTGCTCAGAATTAGGACGTTGTAAGCAGTGTGGTGAAGCCGTGATACTCCAACTCTGTCGTGCACGCTCACACTCCAACCCTGTTTCTGCCATCTATTATCAGGGATGTCTCATCCTCTATTGACCTTTTTTGTGTCATTAATGTTTAGAGCACTGGGGACAGTGCTCGATTTTTGTGTGGGGCGATTATTTGGTTTTGTGTGCGTGTCTTATCTTTTTGCATGATTGGTGATGTGAATTGGTGATGTTTTTGAACGTTTGGAGTTAAGTTTTTGTCTATGCGAGTAAGTTGGGATTTTGATTTGTGCTACTAAACTCTGTGGTATTGGTCAAACCTTGATGCATTCTCGTTCATCTTGATGTTATGTTACTAAAGTGTAATGTGAATTGACGAGATTGTGTGAATTGATTTGAAATCGAAGGCTATTGATGTGATCTGTCCGACTAATGCTAGGGGTAGTGTTAACATTGTGGTTACCTATATACTTGTTTGTTTGAAAAAAAAAAGTATGAAAATGAGGAGAATGAAAACTCCAGTAAATTGTTGAGATTGTTGAAATGGATGATGAGATTTTGTCTCTCTTTCTCGTAAATCGAGAAATGGACATGGGAAACCACACTAGGAGACTCGAGTTCATCGAGAGTTCACCTTTCGAACATTGTTCAAAAATCTGTTAATACTTTCTATGTTATCAATGAAACTTGTTGCTAAAGGTAACATTTTAGTTAATTCATCCCTAGCGGAGAGTTGGGTCTGAGCAAAAATAATCTACTTGTTTAATTGATATTTTCACAATCTTAGATTTGTTTCACATTAACTTTGGTTATGTTTTCATCATGTTTGGGGGAATTGCAAAAGAGTTTTGATTGATTGGATTAAGAGTTAAGTTGCACGAGTTATTTTTCTACTCTTATTAGCATAGACTTTGCTTGAGGACAAGCAAACGGATAAGTGTGGGGGAGTTGTTTGATTTTATTTTATGCTTATTCTTGGTATTGTTTTGCACGTTTTTTTCATTGGTTTATCCTATTTATGCCGTTAGTTTGATTAATATTTATCGATTCGGACTTACTTGGTTTGTTTCGATGCGTGCACTCTCACAGCGCCCGCGGCCTCTCCATCCGGCGCTGGGATCCCAGCGCGCGTTCGACCTTTTTTCCCTCGTGCGTTCACCCATGAACACCCTCTCAACTCCACGCGCTCTCACCTTTGCGCGCTCGCTCCTTCCCAGCCAGCGGTCACATCTAATACAGAAGCATTTGTGAGAGAGCGCGCGGTCTAAGCCGGCGCTCACTTTGGGCACAGAAAGCCCCGCTCCGCGCTCGCTCACATTACAACCGACGCTCATTCTCACTTAATATATATATATACGCGTAATCTCGTTAGGGCAGAGAGTTCTGATTTTTCTTATCCGCGCCGCTGTTCTTCAATAGTTTTCTTCCGGAACTTTAGATCGACCACGACACATACACAATCACAGTATAAATTCTTGTCTTTCATTGCTTAGTTTATCGATTTATGCACTTGGTTTATAATTTCTACTGAATCACATTCGATCATTTTATGTATTGAGTTTTGAGATTATTGTTAGAATAAATTTCATAGATTGATATTGAATATTTTATAGTTTTTATTGAATTTCATTCGGTCATTTACATGTTTTACCTTGGGATTATTATTGGATTGAATTATATAGTATTATTGTTTGATATTTCTGTTGGATGCAATTGATATTGGTTTTTAGTAGAGTGTTGAATCGTTCTTCGTTTAATTTCATTGCTTCCTGTTTGATGATCTAGTTTAGTTTGTTCTTCGCTTTAGTTTTCTGCTTTCGTGTTTTCTTAATTTATCAACTATGGATTGACAATTCCTAGTTAGGTTGCTTTAATTTATATTTCCTTTCAGCTTTTCAATTCCCGTATGTTCAAAAACCCCATGTTGGTATTAGAGTGTTAGGATTTAATTGCTTTCTGTGTACGACACGAACAATAAGCCCTGTTAAGTTTTCCTTTAGAGATGACTAGGGTTAACTTACCCTATTACAACACCTCATTCGATTATGAGTTAATTAAGAGAACACTTTTGATTGAAACAATCACCATGTTCGTCTTCGTGCAGGTCTCGCACGCTACTTTGCTCTCCAAATCCTGCTCCAAGCACACGTCGAAAATGACGTCGGATTTATCACAATCGTAGCAACTTCACAGATCTCCACCGATCCGAACAGAGAGAAAACCAAAGAACTACACTGTTCTAGAAATACTTTGAATTGAATACGAAAATCGCAACTCACGACTCCAACGGATTCAAACAAAGCCTAAGATCATCATCGATCTTAACTAAGATCACCATCGATCCTAGTAGAGCCATAGGTAAGAAAATCAACCGATACACAATCGATAGAAATGAGTAAGACACCACCGTCATACTTCTCGTCATTCGATCGAATCGTTCTCCTCGATATCGACTCATCTTGAAGAGCTTCTCTCTTCAACCTTTTTCTTAGCAATTTCAATAAAAGCCAATTCCCAATTTAAAGAGATGTTACCTGGGAATAAGCTTCCCAGTCACCATCGTCAACCTTTATTCTAAGGTCCTAGTTGTGATGGCCAAAAAATGCTTGCAAAGCACCTATGACATAACACAAATTTCCAAATTTCTTGTATTTTGAAGCATAATAACCAGCCTTAGCACTCAAATGAACATCAGCAACGTTTATGAAATAGTGGAATTCTGCACTCTCTCCAGTGATAACACCAACATCAACGCGAGATCTTATTCCTCTAGAAATTCGAATGGCTTCATGAGGATCATTTTTCCAGCCAAATGTCTTGGCAAAGTCAGATCCAGTTCCCAAGGGAATAAGACCAAGAGCAGTTGTATGGTCAGATTGGTCGTGATCATAAGCTGGTTTCCCACCCCAGAAGATACCAGATACCGCAGCACGGAGCACACACAGCTCACTTTCGCTACATCAACACCAGGCAGGGACTTCCAAGATTTTCAACTTGAGTTCAGTTGGCAGCCGTATGAAGCAGGGAGGAAGCTCCAAACCGACCTCATCGCAGTTTCTCGCGCGTGAGGCGATGCTCTTCCAAAAGCGTGAGAATTTTGCACTCGGATTCCAAAAACTCATTGTTGTCGCTCTCCTGCACCTCCGCCGTCGCTGATCCACGAGATAATCTACACCTTTATATTTTTGAAGTTCGGAATTCAAACGACAAATTTCTTCATCCGATTGCTGAATCTTCTCCTTCGCAATCCGCAGCTGGTGCTCATATCTCGCGATTCGGTCACAATTCTCAACTCCGCCGCTCCTCTCCTTGACCTCGGCTTCCTTATCGTTGCTGTGGAAGCTAGAGTAATATTTAACGGAGGAATCGTCCAATTTTGATTCGAACTCCAAAATCGATGATTCGTATCCTTCCTTTCCGTACACGTCGGCGCCAATTCCGTCGTGATTTCCTAAAAAGAAGTCGAATCCGGGGGCATGGTGGCCGGATTGGCGCCGGCTAGGCCCCGACGACGGCATGGTGGACGGCGGCTCCGATCCGAGATCGGTATTCCCGGAGCACTGCGACTGGAGATCCGATGGCATCATCTTCCGCAGCTCGCCGGTGACGTGGTCGTAGCGCTCCGCCAGTGAGCGGTACATGCGGTGGACGTCCTCTACGAGATTGATCAGCTCCTTAATCTTTACATGGAGATCCTCCGCCACCCTACGTGTGCCTTCAGCTGTAGCGATCAGATCGATTTGCTCCACCGCATCTGGTGCAGATGGCTGCTCATCTGGTCGATCCGATCATCCTTTATTCATCGACATCTCGTGCCTCGCTGCCTCCTCAATGCAGCCATTTCGTAAGCAATCTCCACCTTTAGTTCCTCAATTTCCAAACCATAAATTTCCTCCATCTCCGCCTCGACTCGCTTCATCTCTTCCTCCAAAAACCCACACCGCGGATCCACTTCTTTCACTTTAGCAACCGCTTCTCTCAAAAACATTTCCAAAAACCAACGTTGCTCTGATACCATGAAGAATTTTTATAAAATCTAAGAATAAAAATAGGAAGAAAGGAAAGAATTGCATAGAATAGAATTGGAAAAGCTCTTTGGACTACATTGTGAATAACTTGGATATTATTTCATCTTTTCCAAATGTGAATTACATGGAGTATTTATAGAAGTAAACAAGCATCTAACAAACTAAAATAACAAACTAATAACTACTCCTAACAATTTTAACTAATATTTTCTACAAATAAATTGGTCTCTTTAGGTAATTGATCTTCAGGTTCAAAAAGAAGCTTGATAGACTATTAGTGAGGCTTCCTAATAAACGAGTCTTTCTAAATCTGAAAACCTATATAAGTGTTTGACTTATCAGCAACGGAGATTTTAGGATCTAATCAAAACTTAATTTAATAAACCTGTCCTAGCAATCAAGCATAGCAGTTGAGGGAAATGATGCAAGTGAAGGGAGGGATGAAAGCGAGTCTGAAGATATTGAAGATCTTGTTGGAAAAGAAGAGTCTAAGGATGAAGAAAACTATTCTTGTTTAATTTTCTTCATGTTTCATGTTTAAACAATCTGTTTCTCTTTTCAGAATATTAATTATTAATGGGGAATTCTTTTGGATTTATGTTTTCGATCATTTTATGCAGTGATATTTTGTTGATAATACTTGTGGCTCATATGTATTTATTCTCTTGCTTTTAGGATGCATGATTAAGAGGGTGTTTGACTGAGCTTATAAGATCTTTAAGACAGCTTATAAGTTTTTTAGGAGCTTATAAGTTGTTGCAAAGTTTTGGTAAAATAAGCTTCTAAACAGTTTATAAGCTATGAAAATAAGTTCCAACAACTTATAAGCTTCCCTAAAAATAAGTTGGTCAACTCTAACTTATTTTATCATAAACTTATAAGCAACCATGAATTTACCAAAATAACCTTATTATAGTTCGTTATTTCCTACACATACATTATCAACTTCACATCTCGTCAAATTTATCTCTCTAACTATGATTTTCTCTCTCTAACTCATGATTCTTTCTCTAGCTTATAAGATCAATTATTCAAACACTTTAACAACTTATAAGTACTTGAGACGTTACCTCTTATAAGCTCTTGAAACATCTTATAAGCTTTTGAAACTTATAAGCTCTCCAAAATAAGCTTAGCCAAACACCCTCTAAATAGAGTCATAAGTGTTACGAGGAATTATCTTTAGGGAAAGATACTTTGCTATTTCTAGCTGTGCAGGTTTTGACGAAGAAATGCGAAAAGGAAGAGATTGTCATAGTTGGTGACTCTAAATAATATTATTTCGCCTTCTTCGTCAATTCTGTATTAGGGGGTGTTTGGCTGAGCTTATAAGCTCTTTAAAACAACTTATAAATTGTTTATGAGCTTATAAGCTTAATCAATGTGTTTGGCAAATTAAGTTGTTATAGAGCTTATAAGTTTTCAAAATAAGCTCTAAGAGCTTATAAGCTCTATTAAAAAAAAGCTTCAAATCCCAACTTATTTTTTAATGATCTTATAAGTTACAACAAAACTACAAAAATAACCCTGATATATTTTCTTATTTCTATGTTTACCCTTGTTATCCAAATACTTTAGCATCTTATAAGCTCTTAATACACCATATCTTATAAGCTCTTAAAACAACTTATAAGTTGTTGGAGCTTATAAGCTTTCTAAAATAAGCTTAGCCAAACACCCTCTTAATCTTGTAAGGTATATAGTTTTTGAGTTTGTTTATTTTTAGGATTAATAGGAAGCTCAATTCAAAGTGTAGACCAAGTCTTAGAGCTAATATTAAGGATGAAGGTGTTGACCTTGTTAACTAAGAAAAAGTTAATTGGAAGCTAATTTTAGGAGCAAGTAACTTCATTAATTGAGGGGACCTCAATGTGTTGAAGATATTGGTGCTCAAATGTTTCGAGCATTTATAATAAATAGAGGAAGCTAAGCATCTATTCATTGAAGAGCAAAGTCTATTGTTGAGTGTAGTGCTTTGTTACTGAGCTTGTTGATTCAGTATTTCTTTCAACATTCAATCTTGTAAACTTAGAGCGAGATATTCTAAGTTTGTAGATTCTGGTAGGTTGAGAGATTGTTGTGGATGTGTTATAAGTCTTCTTTCCTCAATATTGGTTTGATTGTTCTTAGGACAACTGATTTTTAATTGGTTTAGAAGAGATTTCTAACTCTTGTATTATTTTCGATAGAAGTAAAGAGAGATTCTTTCTCTATTGTATTTGTTCTTGTATTCAAGAATTATAGTAAATTTATTTTACAAATTAATTAAAAATATATAGATAAAATTATCCAGTTATTTACATTTTACCTTTCACTGCATTTTATAATTATTTTGGAATATTATTCTTTAACAATTTATTCATTGTACTCTAATTTATTGGGAAGCAAAAACTTTCGTATCTCACAAATTTTTATCATTTATTATTTTTGTTTTGTTCTTCCGTTATTGGAGTGCCCGATGGGGACAGGTGAGTTCGAAATGGGGGTCACCCAACAAATATTAACTTATCAAAGTCCAAGTTAAACAACTACTTCCACGTCACCGAAGTAGCCCAAATTTCTCACACTTTTTTTTAAGTTAGGAGAAAATGATCGGTAAAAATTGAATCTTAAATATCTCACATTACACAGAAGAGATTCGTTGTTTAGATGTTCCAGCTAGAAAATACATTTTATTGTTGTTTATATGACAATGAATCAGTATGTGAATTCGTTTGGGTTTAGTGAATGAATTAATGGCATCTTCCTACTCTATTCACCATCTTATTATCATATCTTGCTCATAAAGCTCAAAATAGACATTAGTTCCAGCAAAATTTACATACATTAGGTATTACAATTTTTTTTAGCACTATATATTAGGTATGTTGTTTGGACCCTTTCAAGAATGCAGTTGATGGCAGTTTCTTCAAAGAAAGTGGTTCAAAGTGGGGTCTTATTTATTACCACAGTTAATTAACATTAACACTCATCACCAATTTTTCTCATGTGTACAATTTTGGAATCATATATGCGAAAAACACACACCAAAATTATGACAGAAAATAAAAAACACAATAATTGTTTATCTAGTTCGTCTTACGACTAAATCTGGGGGCGATGTCAAGCCAGAGATTTCACTATGATTTTCAGATACAGATTACATGGAGAATCGGCTATAAAATAGATAATAATCAAATCATAATCATAAGCCCATTGGGGTTCCGCCTAAGCCAAAAAAATACGGATCAAAAAAATTGAATTACTAAAATCGGGTTTGAGTGTATAGTCCATTCAGGCTCCATACTCCAACAACATGCTCCTGAAATATGTCAATTTTTATTCATTTATTTCACATTATTACTTAATATCCAGCATGTATATACATTTTCCCTCTTTCGGTTGAAAAATAATATGTATGGATTAATTTTATTTTCTTCATTTTTTTGAATGCACTTGCTAGATATAAAAAATCATATATTTTTTAATTGGCATAATTTTACTGTTCCTTCCAACTCTTAGTTTAGAGCATAATAGTTTAATCATAGCAGTCATTCAAACTTAGATCCCGTGAATTTGTTTTGTCTGTAAACAATTCAAGAAAGTTGATTTTAAAATAAAGTTGTGTAATAACAATACACAAATTAAAACTCACTATATTTTCCTTTAAATAGGAGAAAAACAAAAAGACACAAGTCAAATCAGTTAACAGACCTATGAACCCTAGTTTTCATGATCCCTCACCTACCCTTTGAATTCCATAAAGTGATCGAAGATAAAGAAATAATGTTGGCCATCTATCACCATACCCACCACATTCATGCATCTTTTTTATCTCATTAATTCGAGACTCACATCCATTACCAAAACAATAACTTTTAACCCTCATATCTAGTGAATTATTTACTCTGAAAAATCGTATATCATGGAGAACAAGTAGATCGGAGGTTCGAGTTACTTGAGTTAGTTTTGTGTGTCTCTAAAAAATTATCATGAACCATGACAACAACTATTAGTAAAACAACATGATTATAATTGTAATTAATATGTCTTTCAAATTAGAGTCGATTGATAAAAAATCACCAAGTTTGATTCAATTTTAGTTTTAGACATATTTCATAAATCATTGCAATAACAACATATTTTGTTGATTTATATCAATATATACACGCTCAAGAAAAAATTGATTTACCAATAATTAGAAAAGCAAATTATAAATATTCCTACTTATAGTGGGTATATCTATAAGTGAGACATCAAAAGGTCGAAATGTGATACCTCCATAATTAGGGGTGAGATTCAGTTTCAAATTTTGATTAACTGAAATCGAAATGGACAAAAAACCTGATACCGATCGGTTAATCGTTTAACCGATAACCGATTTGCTTAGTCGGTTCGGTTAGCCTGTTAACCAAATTTTAATATTAAAATTAAAAATATATATAAAAATAAAAATATAAAAATTAACTGAAAATAACTGAAATTAATCGAAAATAATCAAAATTAACCGAGATTATTTTAAGTATTATCAAAATTTTAATATTAAATTAAATAATTTTTATTTGAAAATTAAGTAATTAAATATATATATTAATTTCGGGATATAACCGTCGATTAATCGGTTATATCCGATAACTAAAATTCACTTGAAGAGAATAACCGATATTCGATTAACTGAATACCGATATCCTTATAAACACCACTATCCATAATCCCTCCGTCGTCTCTCTCCTAGCCCTTCAAATTCTTATACCCTACCCTATATATACTACTGTATATAGAAACTTTCCAAATACTTGCTCGAAACAAAAAAAAAAAGTGTGTGATTGTTGTGGCAATGGATTGGTACGCATGGCTATCACAAACAAACCTAGACGCAAGCCTAATCTACGAGTACGGACTCGCACTGGTTCGAAACGAGGTCGAAGAAGAAGACCTACCCTACTTCAACCACGACTTCCTGCAGAGCGTCGGCATCTCCATCGCCAAGCACCGCCTCGAGATACTCAAGCTCTGCAGGAAGGAGGCCGGCGGCGCCACCAACGCCGGCGGCCTTCACCGCCTCGTCCTCGTCATGAACAAGACCAGGAAGCTCTTCGCCCGCAAGCTAGGGCTCCACAGGAACCGGGCGCCGGCGGAGATGTCGCCGTACCGGAGCCAGTGGAGCGGAGCACTGCGGAGGATCGGCGGCGGGAGGGAGGTGGTCGCGGGCCGGAATGTGATGCGGTCGGGGCCGATCGATCGGCGGTTGATGACGGCGGCAAGGTGCCAGAGCGTGTCTGGGCCGTTGGATTTGAAGACGCATGAGAGGGTTTTGCACCCAAATTGGAGCCCGATGGTGGGAAGGCAGAGGCCCGGCCTTTTTGTAGAAGCCCGGCTTTGTCCGGGCCGATTGACAGGCTCGGGCTCAGCCCGAAAGTGGGCTACTATAGGAGTGAAAACGTGGATGATGATGATGGTGCGGCTCAGTCGCTGTGGTCTATAATGTTTCAAGATATGAAACCGACTTGAATCAATTAGTGATTTTATTTTGCGGTTTTTTTGAATTATTATTGTGGGTTTTCCGTTGCATTTGTGTTGCTCTTGAGAATTGTCTTGTTTCATCTTACTCAAAAAAAAAAAAAAAGAAGAGAGAATCGGATGGTGATCGAAATTAGTGGCTACTTGTAAACGATTTATTTTTGTTGGAGCATGTAGTTTGTATATAGATTGTGGAAAATATAATAAGCTGAAGTTGAGGGGATATGGTGAACTTTTTGGACATTACGAATGCCTGGTTTTTCTTCTCACAGACTAGATTGGTAGCTAATGGTGAGTATTCGATAAGATAAAAAGTCGTAGAATTTCAGTATAAATAATAATTTCATAATTAGTAAAAATTAGTAGTTGTTATAGCAGATTTTACAAGGTCTCGAAACCTATGCCTCTTGCTTCGTCAGACATATAATGAGCTTAAATATTGTATAGTATATATATTCAAAATATATATCTGCTGAAGTATCAGTTCTCGAAAGTAATGAAAAAAGAAAATAGCATCGCTTATTAAATTCTTCAACTTCCAACTGTAGAACTCAGATTTCAATTTTTTTACTTTATAAAGTTTATACTATAAACCCCCAAAATAATTAGCACGTGATTTCGAAATTAATCATTAGGCTCTTAATTTCAATCATGCTCAAAAGTTGCAAACCTCAATAATAGTTAACCTCTTGATTGCACAGAACTACTCCCTTATAAATTGTATCAAATTAAATCTTATAAATCACACAATTGATGGTCTATCATAGGACATAGTAATCAAGACGTATTTATAATTTTCAGAGTACAGATACTAATTTTCAGTATCATTAATGTCTTCTACTCTAGGTTGTTCCAAGTTCAAAAACATGTACTGAAGTTGTAACGACTCGTTTCTTCGTAGAATATTATTAAAATATTCGTTAAATTTTTTGGTGAAGTTTGAAAAAAGTTGGACTTTGTTTGGACCTAGAACGGAATCTGACGTCCGGATTAAATCTATTTTTCATATGCATTAAATTCACATAATTTCCACAATTTACAAATGAAGAGTATTTGTGAAGAATTTTTAAACGAGGGCTTGTTAGCTCTTAAAATTTTTGAAAACAGATTTCAAACTATCAAGTTATGATTTTTAAAGTATTTTTCGGCTAGCGCTTGTGCCAATGATTACACAAACACACTCTTAATTGCGTCAACGTTGAGCATGCGTTTGCGCAAGCGAGCTTCTGAAAAACTATAAATATGGGCCTAGAGCCTTCATTTTCAAACGTTCATTTCAAGCGTCTTTCTGTGTGTACGGAAGAGCCGAGTAGTCCCAGGTACGTTGTGGAAGCGCTGGAGGAGTGGGGATTGAGCCGGGAGGGCTCGGCCGCAATGCCATTGTGCTGCTGCTGGCCCACCATCGTCGATCAGCCTCTCCCGGTGTCTTCGTTTTTAAATTTTATCTTTTTCTTGTTTTGATTTCGTCTTTTCGTAGATAGCATAACGTAGAACTCGGGTTTCTAAAGAGACGAGGCGAGAAAACGGTCGGAGGCCGGCCAAAACCATCGCCGCTAGCTCACGCCGCCGTCGTCGGTTGGCCGTCGATTTGGTGGCCGACGGGCCACTTTTTAGCTATGGGCTCTTTAAGTTTTGAGTTTCGGGCTATGTGTTCTGCTAGCGTACCGATTCTTTTTTTCGTTTTCGTGTTTTTATATACCGGGATATTTTTCATCGTTTTGAGTTTCTAAAGGAAGTACATGCTCGGGTTATCCATTTTCGACATAGCTTGTCATTCTATGTTTCTAAAATTACATATTGCTTATGTTTCCATTTTCATGCATCTGTTACGGATGATTTATCTTTGATATGAGGATAAACATCAACTTTTGAAGCTTCTTCGTTGCTAAGTTTTATATCATCTTGCACGCATGCATGTTTTCAAGGTACCCCTTTATAGATTTCAATGCCCTGAACATTTTTGTCTTCTGTATCAAGTGGATTTGAAAATTCGGGTGTTACCAAATATGGGTTCGGAAAGTCAAAAAACCTTATTTTGCTTCGATCTCCATTTTGATCGCATTGTTGTCTTGTTTCGTGGAATGTGACTCCAAAAGTTGTTCAATATTGTTACTAGGTACTTGCCAGCATGATCGGTATAGTTATTGGATCTGTAGATTTCTCCTAATAGACGTTTTCGTCAGTTAAGGTGAGTTATATTTTGAATACATATTTTGAGTTATTAAACTCTAATATTACAAAAGAAAAATATTGAATGTCCATGAAAATATTTTGCGTATCTCTATCTGTTTAATGTTCTTTATTAAGCAATCGTGGCTCTTAGTGGGTCTAAACACTTACTAAGGGTTGTGTACATGAGTCCGTACTGTCGTGGATTGATCCCCACTGGCGTACCGATATATGATGTGGCTTCTGGTTTCTGCCGTTGCCCAATCCGGTGATTGATCTCGAATGTGGTTCGTCTCGGAGTCTCACCTGGATTATGTTAAATGTGATCTCGAAGTGTGGTTCGTCCCAAAGATCAGATAGCTCAGAGTAACAATGGAATGCGCTAATGGGCCCCAAGTAAAAGGTTTTGGTTTCATGGAAGTGAATTTATGTTATAAAACCTTTTATGTTTATCGTATGACATGGACTTTCTTCGTTTTGTTTATATGAACTGTTTGCGAAAATGCATGACCAACTGAATGCGTTAGTACTCAGCCCAAAATCTTTTCAAATGATTTCAGGTTAATAAACGGGCGGACGTGATGAGCGGCTGAGGCGGGTTGGTTGTTCTCTATTTTTTTTTAAGTATGCTACGTTCCGATGTACGCTCTTAAGTGTGTATGTTTTGTTGCTGTCATCTAGAAACTCAGTTGAGTTCTATGACTATTATATTTGAAGTATTTTAAGTTCAGTTGGTTTATGCTGTGTTTTCTCTATCGTTTCCTTGATTGCTTTTGATGGAGAGTGCGAGTAGTCGGCCCCCTCTTAGATGCTTGGCCAAAGCCCTCATGTAGTACTCGAGATAGTAATGATCTCATGAGTGGAGCTAGTCGACCAACTCATTTTGGCAAACTAGGCTCTCTGATGCCCCATCATTTTTCTCGACTTGAGGTGTAGTAGGACGTTCCTACCTAATAGTTGTTATTGGTTGTCCGATTGTTCAGCTCCCGTAATTATAGCCGGTTGTATATGACCAACGTGGCGTGCCGAGTTTTCCAACACCAATGTTGTGAAGATGAGTTTGTTTCTTTTTGGATTTATCTTGTTATAGATGAGATGCTGCCCAATTTTTTGCATGTAAGTGAACCTCATATGTATATACGGTTTTCCTCTTTCTTCTTCGCTTCTTATTTCCAACTCCTTGCCACACCCCGACATCCGTGCCATCCCTCAGGATTTGGGGTGTGACATAAATATTACATTACCATTGCTATGCAGGAACAAAACTGTTTTTAGCTCCATTTAAGAAGAATAAGTGGGACCTTGTACCCTCCAAACCTGATATATACATAGCCAGCCAAAATATAACAGATAATCATTGGAATTTAAGGCCAAACCTTCACGTCGGAAGAATTTTCGTTGTCGGCATCACCTCTGACGCCATAAAAGCTCTAATAACATATATCAGTAAAAAAATTGTCTATTCCAACATGTAACACAAATTTTCGTATGTAATTCGATAAACATGAAATTGTATACAATATTAAGAAATTTTGATTAAAAACATTTTGTGAGAGTTCAATCTCTATTTAATCCTTTGTATCTACTCTTCAATTTGAGTTCTTGAATAATCTTTGGATATCCTTCAAGTTGCTAGAGAGAATGTGGTTTCTTTATCTCCTTGAACTTGAAGTTTGAATTTGATGATGTTGATCTGAAGGATTTTAGCCTTATTTTCAAATCGAATATCAGATTTGATTTGAAGTGTCGAAGAACGCCTTGAAGATCATAAACTTTGAACGTCAATGCAGATGACTTTCACCTTGATTCCGGATTGAAAGTCATCTTTGATTTGATTTGGATGATGATTTCGGCGAAGAACATGGTGATTTGCACGAAGAACGCTTTAAATGTTGGAGAAGACTTTGTAGAGAATTCTTTGAATATCTTGAGCTCTTCAAGATTAATCTTTCCTCACTTCACTTCTCCTCTTCAGTTATCTTCACTTTTTTATTTATGAAGCTCCAACAATCCTATTTGTAGATGTGAGCTAGTGGGCTTTGTGGGATTCATGAGCTTTTGGACTTAGGTGGCATTTTAGGACTTATGTGGCAATTAAGGCTTATGTGGTGCAATTTGAGTAGTTATTCCTCTTCGATGTATCATTGTCACATATCATTCTCATATTTTTCGATAAAATTAAATATTTATCGAAATTAAATATTTAATTGCGATATTTATAGATGTGATTTAGTGGACTTTGAGGGCATGGGCTTTTGAGCTTATGTGATGCAATTTGAGTTATTATTCCTCTCTAGGGTGTCACCTCCCCATGCCGTTCTCCTATTTTTCGATAAAATTAAATATTAATCATATATCTATTAATCTTGGAATAAATTCCATTAATAAAATAAAAATATAATTAATTATTTAATTTATAATTTACACGTGGTGTAATATTATTTGCTAACAATTTTTAATTTTCTGCATAGCAAAAAATTGCATAAGCTGCAATAACAAACAAGGTTCCAGCAAGGTTAGAGGATATCAAAAAAGAGAAAAAAAAAGGATCATGCACATTTTTCCATAATAACAAAAAATCCATTTACTCCATTTGTACAATCTAGATGATTTTTGACAGAGTAGTAGAGATAGGGCTGTGTACGAACCGAATCGAACACTACCAAGCTCGAGTTTGGCTCGTTTAAATTTTATTCGGCTCGAGTTCGAATTCGAGCTTTAAATTGAGCTCGAGCTCGATTCGTTATAAAATTTTTGAACTCACGAGTAGCTCGAATTCGGTTCGATAACTACTCGTTTATGAGACATATTCGAACTCGAGCTCGAACTCTGCTCGTGTTCAACTTTGCTCGTTTTCGAGCTTGAACTCTAGCTCGAATTTGGTTTGATAATGTGTTATTCGAGCTCGAGTTCGAGTTCGAGTTCAAGCTCGAGATCAAACTCGAATTCGAGCTCAACTCGGCTTAAAACACTATTTTAGCATAATTTACTCCATGATTCTATTAATTCTAATGATGCATAGTCTACTAATCAATCATAATCAAATAATAATTACAATAAGAAGTTTAACAAGATTAATTAACAAATGAAATTTTCACAACTAGCAAAAGAAAAAGATATATAATTCTAGTTAGTTTTGGATGAGATTCATATCAGAAAAAGATATCCGATTCTAGCTAGTTTTGGATATAGACTATACAATATATAAAATTAATATATTATTTAATATCATTCGAATACATCTACTCTATTCATCTACTTACGAATTATTATTATTATATTTATCTCATAGAAATTAATTATGTAAGTTAGATGTTATTTATTTTAGAATTATAATTATAGAGATATAAATATACCTACGTAACTCATACTTGTATATTTATACATTATAATGATCTATATTGATATTTTTGTTCATAAGATAACTTAGTAGATCATGTTATTTTTTTTAGTTTTCCAACTCAATATTTCATTTGATTCTATTCAATATCATTCTATTACATTTACTTTTCAAAATCTACTTATGAGTTATAAATTATAATTGTTTTATTTCATAGTTACTTAGTTATAAATGTAGATGAACTTTATATTAGAATTATGAATTATTATTATATTTATCTCATAGTCAATTAGTATTGTAATTTATTTTTAGAGATATAAATATAACTATGTAACTTAAGTATACTTGTATACTTATACATTATAATTATCTAAATCTATATTTTTGTTCATAAGATAACATAATAAATCATGTTATTATTTTTTAGTTTTCCAAATCAATATCTCATTATATTAATTAATTGTTCATTTAATGATTTTATTTTATAATACATATGAAAATATATAATAATGTTTGATTAAAATAATATATATATATATACACTAAATATACTGAATATACTATTCAATTACATTTACTTTTCAAAATATTATGCTAGTATAAATATGATAATTAGTTATATAAGTTAGATGAAATTTATACTAAAATATATTTTTATAATTTATTATTTATTTTAATTATTTAAATATACAAATAATTTATTATCAATACTTCATCTATATGCTTATTTGTTGCTAAATAATTATAATTAACATATATTTTATAATTTATTATTCATTTTAATTATTTAAATATGTATAAATAATATATTATTTTATACGTTCGTGAACATGTTCGTGAACATGTTCGAATCAAGGTTCGTGAACATGTTCGAATAAAAGTTCGCGAGCATGTTCGAATCAGGATTCGCGAACATGTTCGCAAATTGGCTCGTTTAAGTTCGAGCCAAACATGTTCGCGAGCCAACGAGCCGAACATCTCTAAGCTCGAGTTCGGCTCGGTAAACTTATCGAGCTCGATTTGAGGCTCGAGTTCGGCTCGTTTACAAAACGATCGAATTTCAAATGAGCTTTTTTCGAGTCGAGCTCCGAGTAGCTCACGAACGGTTTGGTTTGTTTACAGCCCTAAGTAGAGCATTTAGTAACTGGAATAATCTAGTGACCTATGAGAGGTTCTTTTTGCAAGTGTCGTGAATCATAAGCTATATTGCATCTAATATTATAAACATGAAAATCATCAAAAGAAAGTTGATGATTCTATAACATACTTACTAGATCAGCAGTGGATACATTGAGGTGCATACTGGTGCCTTATTTCTAAGTTCCCATTGGCTCCTGCGAATGTTTTGAACTTTCGGGTAGCCTGAATGAGCCTCCAGCATAGAGCATTCTGTAAACTGGCAATATCCTCATTGTCAAAACTATGCTAAGCACAGTGCCAACAACACAGACTCCAGCCAGGACAACAAACGTGAGCCTAAAACACTCTGGACCCAAGCAAGTCTTGGATTCTTGCCTTTCTGCCTCTATATCATATAGATAAGCTGCAAGGAGACTCGAGAATAGATATGCACCCAGTGGATTTCCCAGGGAGATGAAATTGAAGATCATACCAAAGTGCTTGAGGCCAAATAGTTCAGAAGCTGTTGGGACCATGATAGAAAATTGAAAACCGTAGCAAATGCCAAGCAAGGATGTTGCCACAAGAAGAGTACCATGAAAACCTGAAGCGAAAAGAAGGTAGGTAATCGCCATTACTACTTGAGTGATTGTCATCCAAATGGTCCTTGGGATTGCTTTTGATCTGCAAGTTAAGTTTTGCAAATAATCAGAAATAGTAAGTATTGTTACATAAAAAATTTCTATTGGAACACATAACAAAGCATTGAGTTCAGAAGACAATAGCAGATTTAATTCTCTCTTCATGGTTCACTGCATCAATTAATTTTCTTGTTTTTCTATTCATAATAATGGTCTAGAGCTTCTGCATCTCTTAGTTACTAGTTGATCTTTCTCTCTGCATATCTTTCAAACCATCCTACTAAATGTAACAAAGAGCTACTTGTTAAGAAAAATTATTAGGACATAAAGATGGGCATATCATGCTGAGAAGTAGTTATAGTGCGTACTGGAATGACGACAGACCTGACAAGATATTCAGAGACAACGCCTCCACCAAGGCGACCAACAAAATTGCAGAAGCTGAAGAGGGATAAGAGGACTTTTGTGTCTTGCATATATTGAGCTATTCCAATTTGTGCTAGATTGTTGAGAACTGTGACACCAGAACCAACGCCAACAAAGTAGACCACGAATAGGAGCCAAAAATCGGCTTTAACCAAAGCTTCGCCAAACGTGAAATCTTCCCCTCTTCTAGGTCTCCTTTTTTTCTTTATAGCACCTTCACCTACCGCGAGAAGCATGTCAACTTCAGACGGGCCGTCACCTTCATAAAAACTACCAAGGCTTGCTGCTGACGGAGTTGGCTCTAGGAGTGGTTCTGCAATGTTGGATTCATCTTGGCTAGGCGAAGCAGACTTGCTCGGGTTCGACGGGTAGATAGTCATCTTAACAGGGATAGAAAGTGGAGCCATGAGAAGGAGCACCATAACAAGCAGAAAAGAGTAAGCAATAGGAGCACTCGGAGACAGCACATCATCCAGAATGGTAGTTGTGAGAACATATATTCCAAGCAGTACACTAGAAGCTTGAATGAAAAGGAAATGGCATTTTTCTGAAGGATCATCTCCAGAGGCCGGGTTACAAGGCCGGACAAAGAACATCAGCACAAGACAAAGCGTGGGAACTCCAAGTGCGAGGAACATCAACAGCTTAGACGAAGAGCTGTCCAGCAACAAACTATAAACTTCAGTATACACAGCAGCACTAAGCCCTCCATAGCCTTTGAGAATACCAGCAACTGTGCCCCGACTTAGAGGGAAGTTCCTCATATTCGTAACAAGAACTCCCGTGGTGAACCAAGCATTACTATTTGTTGCAATACATAACGCAAACCATAACTGCATACAAACAAAATCATAGGTTAAATCACCATAGCAATTCACTAGTTAATATTCTTTATCACCGGATGTCTCGAATAAGTGACACAAGTTGCCACATTAATCGAGAAAGGGATACAGTCAACTTTATGTGATAGCATTAGCAACTGCAAACAGCATATAAGATCAATAGAGCAGAGAACATTGCAATTATTTTCAAAATCTACCTGACTTCGACAAGCTTCATATCTTTAAAGCAAAAACATGGGAACCACTTCACCAACAATCACCTGTGCCTAATGTTCCCTTAGTTGAATTAATCTTGAGTTATCCACAATCGAAATAGTGAAAACTCTGTTTTAAAATTATATCATGAGACACAAATTATCCTTTTAAAGACGTGATAAACATTTCCAAGTGCCCTAAAATCACAGAGCTCAACTAAAAGGCTAGCTGTTTCTCATTTATACAAGCGCTATTCCGATTTCCGGATTATAAAATTTTCAGATTATGGCTAATAACTTCCCATACAGAATTCCAGACTAACAAAACAGAGATATCTATTTTTTTACAAATTTTCAATCAAAACATTCTACGTAACCACGTTAATCAAACATATACACCGAAAACAAAGCAGAAAAAGGATAAACGAGAATTACCGCCCAATACGGCAAGAAAGCAACGGTCCGGCTCAAGGCGAGCCAGAGAAACCCATAACCGACGAAACAAGCAAAAGCGCCAATCAACAGCACGACCCATGGCGGAAACTTGTTGCAGACGAGGCCGGGCAGAAGGCCGACGTTCTCGCCGATGTCATTGGCGACGCCGAGCAGAGCCAGCTGGCGTTGGTTGAAGCCGAGTACGGATTTAAGCGAGTGCGAATAGAGAGGGAAATTGTAGGCGTTGCCAGCGGCTATCTGCACCCAAACCGCAGCTCCCAGGCCAACCCACGGCGGCCGTCTGCCGTATTTCAGAGACGCCATATTATGTGTTCCGGGTAAAGCTGAGAGATTGATAGGAAGCAGTAGCAGTGAGAGATGGATACATGGACGGGGACGGGGAAGATGCCGAATTTTCTCTCACTGTCATGGAGTGATGTGTGAGAAAGAGGGAAGAGGAGAAGTAAGGTGGCTTTTTGTACCTTTTTGTTGTCTCTGTGCCAGTTAATGCGCACACTGCACACACGCCTTCTAATTCTCTCTCTCTGTCTCTCATGAAATCTGTTGTCCCAAATTTAATTTTGAGATTATGCATTTAATCTAGTGAGATTGGAACAAGGGATGGTAATAGATCGGATTTAAATCAAATATGATTAGATTTAGATCCACATTCAATTTTTTTTACTTGGATCTAGATCCGATCTAAATTTATTGGATCTAAAAAAAAAAAATCCAGACTTAGATCCACATGGTCTAGGGTTTAGACCTGGATACATATGTTTTTTCTTCTAATATAAATCTTAAATTAATTAATCTATCATTAGCATTCCTTAAATATTTCACAAATTCTTGAACTAATTCGATATCAATCATGTTTGGTTGGTTGTAGGGATTTCTCACATGATTTCTGAGTTTTTCCAAATGAAATTATACCTTGTGTCTTCATAATCAAATAGAAATCAATATTAGAGGTATAAAATCAAATTATATCACAAAAGATGAATGAAAACTGTAAACATATCATTCACAGAAACAATGACCAAATTTGAGGATTTGTTGCTGCTTCAACTGCTGAAAGTGTTATGGTAAGAGTTTTTGTCCCAAATTTTTGATTAAATCATAAATTAATAAAATAAAATGGAGAGGTGGTATCGAAGTAAAATGAAGAGAATGATAGTAGATTTTTGGAAGATATTCCGTCGAAGTAAAATGAAAAGGAGCAAATGTTTGGAATTGGAAGAAAACCAAGAAAAAAAATACTAGAATTAGATATAGGATTAATTAATATTTAATTAAAATAAAAGTAAAAAATATATATTATATTAATCGGGTCTACGGGCCGGATCTGGATCAGATCTAGATCTCAAAATTAAAATCTAGATCCAGATCCGAGATTTTAGAGTAAGATCCAGATCCATTGAGTCCAAATTTTTTATACTTCAGATCCTAAAAAATGGATTTGGACCACCGAATTTGAACCGAGTCCAAAATCCATTGCTATCCCTAATTGAAACAATGCACACAAGTTTACATCTAGGCTAGCGGTGCGCGTATATTACTAATTATAAAGTGATTAATATATGAAATTAAATATCCTAAATTCGAATTCACCTTAATATGATTTTTAATATTTTTGTATTAATTGACAAAAAAATCTACACAATCTGCATCTTGGGTTTTATAGATGTGAATGATAACAAAAAATTACATAATTTCACATAACAACAAATCTCATAACTTAAGGCTAAGAATTCCACTAGAGGTATATTGATTTTCATTTATTTTATAATTTTAACACAATTTTTGAAATATTATAATATTAATATTACTTTTTAATTTGTTAAATTAACACATTTAATTTTTTCAAAACACTGAAAGTTGATATGTTAACTGCGTTACTAACATAATAATAAAAAGACTTGTAACTCACCAAACGTCTCTATGGGTTTGAGTCTGTCACACCTGATTTTTCAAATGTGGTTTACCGTCTGTGTGGTTTTTGCGCTATTGCATAGGATAGAACGGGTTTACCCAAATACAAGACTCTAAGATAGCGGTGGGGGTTCCCATGATAAAAAAAAAAAAAAAAGACTTGTATCGTGCAACTACATTTTAGCAACGTTGGTTCTTGTGAGGCATCACTTCAATTTTCTAATGATTCGAAAATTTTGGAATGTACAATAGATCGAAATTGAATATTATTACAACATTTAAAAATTATGTTAAAATTATAAATTGAGTGAAAATTCATATATTAACTAAAAATTAATCATATATTTAATGAAAAAATTGGTAATATATATAGAGAATGTAGATGAACTCTTAAAAATTAATAAATTTAATTAGAATTAAGAAATCATAATTAAATTTGATAGGACCTGATGCAAGATATATCTATACGCGCACCAATTTTCTTTTTTTTTCTTTTTTTTTTGGTAATTTAATCAGAAATTTTAAAGGCCATTACATTACGACTTCGAACCCGCACCTTTGACCCGAGTAGATAACCACTCTACCACTAGCCAATACACACACGCTACGCGTACCAATTTTGACAATACATATATTTGGAGGTTTGCATGACATGACATGGTTGTTTGAATCGTGTGATTTGCTTAGTATGACAGCAAACTGAAGATTTGGGTTGCTTCTGTAGGTGGGTCCCCATGTTGTTACATGTCAAAATTGGGAAATTTTGTATAATTTGGTATGTTTGTTAGGTTTCACTTTAGAGGTCGACTATTTTGCCAAACTTTCTCAAAGCGAGAGACTTGCCCACCACAACCACGTTTGCACCTCACCAGATTCTCTACCCAATGTTTATTGTTTGCCCACATTTATCAGAGTACTTCACAATATCTTTCACTTATTATAGATATATATAGATTGATGATGAATTGTAAATTTTTCGTAAAATTCAATTTTATCAATTCATTTATATATGATTAACGGTTTATCATATTTGCAATATATAAAATAATATATTATTGTACATACAAAAATATACTATATATGTCCCATTATAATTAGGGTGTAATCGAACCGAAGTGAAAGAAACACCATCACGCCAAGCTTAGTTTGTTTAGTATCGGTAGAGTCTCGAGTTTTATTTATCGAATATTTCGAGCTCACGAGCTTATTCGAGCTTTAATCGAACCCAAATAAACTTTCTAAATTTAGATAAATGTTTAGAATATTGATTATTTTATTTTAAAATAAATTATTTTATCCATAATAACACAATATATTTATTGATTTCTTATAACAAATAAAAATAGTTAGATATTTAATAAAATAATTACTAATTATAGAAAGAAAATAATAATATCTAGTTAATAATTTTATATTTTCAAAGTAAATCAGTTAACGAACTTGTTCACGAGCTAACGAGCCGAATACTATCATACTCAAGCTTGGTTTGTTTAGCTAACGAGCTTCACTAAACAAACTCGAACGAACTTTTATCGAGCCGAGCTCCGAATAGCTCACGAATAGCTTGACTCATTTACAGCTTTAATTATAATTGGTTTTGTTATTTTTCGACATGTAAATTAAGAAAGATTGTGTTTTATATGTAAAGTGTGATCACCAAATTTGGACCATTTTTTAAGGCTAAAATGATTCCTTTTCAAAATAACCACTTTAAATTTAAAGTGAGACGATCCAAAAAGAAAAACGAGTCAATTATAATGGAACGGAGCTAGTACTTTTTATGTTAGTGCGAGAGGAAATGTTTATGTAGAAGATAAAATTTTTGTTTTTGATTATTAGACCCAACTCATATCCAAACTCAAAATAAAAAAGATGGTGGTATTTTTATAATTCCACAAGATTTGGATTAGAGAGTTCATTGTACAGAAAGTATTCTAAAAGTATTAATATTTTTTTTCTCACGCAAAAGGACGGTGACAAATTTGTAATTAGTCAAAATTGATTTTTGAATTTGGATGGGAAAATATATATTTCTATACTGAAACGTGTTAATTTCGCGTATTAAAAGAATTATTATTTATTTATTTGCACAAAAATGTAGTGACATTTTTTTGAAGGAAGATAGTGACATTTTTGTAATTACTCAAAATTGAATTTCGGGACTGGATCAATAATAGTTTTTATATTACATGTATTAGTTTTAATATTAAAAATTATTATTATTTGGATTAGTATTTTTTATAACAACGTTGGAAATTATTAATTTCTCGTAAAGGTGCACGACTCCACGGACTAGTCCAAACAAACTCGATTTTGGGATGGATTGGGCTCCGAAATTAAAGGGCCGAGCAAATTGACCCGATTACCCTATTCCAAATATTATATATTTATATGCATTGGCCCGTGAACCAGCCCCCTTTGAGTGATTTAACGGCCCGAAAGAATCACCTTGAGCCCGATCTGATCACTTTAATACATCTAAGTTGTAATGGAAACCTTTTCTCAACCCAAACAATGGTAACTTTACTGAGTGGGGACAATTTCAGTTTAAAAATTGCAAATGTCTAGTGTAAATTTCGAGTACATAGATTCCAAGTTACTTATCTCAAAATCTCTAGCATTCAATTTGAAAATCTTTGTCCGCAAAATCTTTCACATTTCATTCTTCGTTATTCGTGTAATTTATGGTGTTGTTCATGTAATTGTAGTTCTTATGTATGCTATCACAATTCAATTCATTGTTATGTTCATATAATTCATATTGTTAATCATAGTGGGTGTGTATATATGAATAATTATCGTAAATGAATATATATCAAATCTCTATATTATATGACTGAAACGGTTACCATTAAAATATGAGGATAATAAATAATTTATAATTAATTTTGACCATTAGATTACAAAAAAGGATGGATCATATTTTTTTTTAATTCTAAAAAAAATTGAAGAGCTCATTTGATCCATTATCTTATCCTATAATATAGACCTTTTTTTTATGAAATATGTATAGTAGAGACTTATAGTTACATAAATTCAAATTTATCACTGATTTATGGTTGCATCTTACCACCCTCAATTTCTGTACGAAATAGTAGACTGGGGATGAAAGGTCACTATTTTCCAACTATTTTTTCGTTATGATAGGGTAAAATGAAATAAAAAAGGTTGAAAAATATCTTAATTAATATTTTACGTATCAGGAGTGTTTTGACTTTATCAACTACTTGACACATACATTTTGCTTGAATAATAATAGAATCTTTTTTCATAGGTAAGGCATATATAATTTATAAGAACTTACATAATCTAATAAATGGGAAATTAAATTGTTCGACTAGAGTATGTATCGGTCTAAAACTCTGAAAGCTAAAGAGGTCCACTAATAAATAAATATGTTGTCACATCATATCTTCACAACCTTATCCATAACATGAAGTTGTATTATCTTGATTTATCTCTCATATTTTTATCGGGCTAAGATGTGGAAAATGACTCATTATGGATACTATATAAGATTCTCTTTAATGGTTGAATCACCGTAATTTATTATTCACATTTTTCTTCTGGAACAAGAAAAGTATTCTTCTCTCACTAATCATTTTCTTTTCCTTTTTTAGAGAAAGCAGCTTATGCATAATTCGTCAAATGCAAAAGTGGACATTTTTCTTGTTTGTACTAGTATACAATAAATAAAATGAAATAGGAAAGATCTACTCAAATAGGCCGAGATAACTACAATGTTATACTGTAATAAAATTCTTATATTTTATACCACGGTTTTAATATTGTTTGCTAAATTAAAAATAATCAAAATTTTGTACATTTTATAATAATGATCGAATCAAATCTTTAACTGCTTACGCCAGCATATTATAAATCATTTTAGTTTATCCGAGCAGTTTATTTGTCAAAGGGTTTATCAACTCAGATTCTTCTTTTCTTTTTTTGAATGTTGTGAGAATCTCCTATCGCTACCTCCGTAAAAATTCTGATTCTACCGAACCTCTTTCTAAGACATGTTTATTTTGAGGGAAAACCTTAGTAAATAAATCTTAATTAAACTCTATGAATGCATTATTACCATTTTCTTGCACGTCCTTGACTGTTTTTTTTTTTTTTGGAAAGAGAGACCATAAACCATGGGGGTTTGTTCCAAATATGCGGTGTAACAAAATCCACAGCAACTTTTACTAATCTATAAGCAATCTCGTTAAACTCTCGTTTGATGTGGTTAATGATAGGATATGGCCCAACCTCTCGAATCCACTCAAGCGCCCAAACGAATGGGCCTAACCTAATGTTGCCCTACTCGGTTACGCCCGAATTACGCCCCTCAAACCCTAATTAAAGGCGAGTCAAGGACACGATAATGGGGTAACGGTGGAAATCATGGGCAATTATGGTGGAGATCATGGTCGATTATAGGAGGATCGTGAGCCCGCCAATCAAGGGATTCGTGATTTGGTTTACGCTTATGTATAAATAGGAGTTAGATTGAAGGTAAAAGGGTTAGCAAATTCATCAATCTTGGAGCTCTTTGAGATACTCATCAGAATACGATTATAGTGAACATCTTGAGGACCATCACCTCCGTGGACGAGATCTTCCTCTTGATCGAACCACGTTAAAACTCCCGTGTTCTTTACTGCTTTCTCTAAAATCTTTCATACCGACGTAGATGATTTATCATTGGCGCCGCCTGTGGGAAATTCTTGAACAAAAAGTCGTGTTTTCTACAATCTAATGGCGGTGACACGCAAACGCTAGTATCGCCGGCGATGTCGGTAACAACCGTGCAGAGGACGATCGGTGGTCACACAACGCCGGGAAGGGGATTGCGGACGCCACTAGCGGTCACACACCGAGGGCTACATGGGAATGCTTCCATACACCCTCGTGATCGCCGCCCAACGAAGAAGATGCCGACCTCGCATCGGTGAATGCGAGGTTCACCGCTCCCACGAGGTCCTCGGTCGAGCAAAGGTCCGAGTTCCTCAACGCCAACCTCAATCAATTCCGAGTTTCTCAACCAGAGGACAAACGGAGCGGGCCCTCAAGAGTGCCCGGTGGTGATTACAGCAATCGAGGTCGCTCACCTCTCCAAATAATCAACGCTCACCGCGCACAATGACCGCCCAATACCCGGGTTCATTCGCCTCGCATCCTCCGCGCGAGCCGCTTCTCCACCTCGACGTGATACCCATGTGAATGGGCGGAAAGAAGGAGGAAAGACGAAGTCGAACTCCCTCGAAGAGACGACGACGCCGTTATCGATCTCCCACTCCCCAGAGGGATGGTAACGAGCCCCTGATTCGACCGACACGGACTAATTATCTCTCCTTTTCAAGGAGATTCGGATACACCTCGCCACGCCGATACCGGCCCAAATATCGCCGCACACGATGGCCTCGGAGATCCTTCCGACTTCCTATTTGCTTATACCACCAACATGGCAAACCAAGGATGGAAGATTTCCATATGTGTAAGGTCTTTCCCGAGGTGCCGATCTCCAACGCCGACGTTGGTTCACCTCGCCGCCGTAACAAAGATCCGCTGCTTCAAAGACCTCATGGATCGCTCAAATGGCGCTTTTACCAAAAGATGCCGCCTCAACAACCTTCATCCGATTTACATAACCGCCAAGGGGGGACGAGACGATGTCGAATTTCGCCTCAAGATTCATCATGGAATCCCTTAAAATAGATGAGAGTAACGATCTCTACATCATCAACGCATTCAAGAACGGGATCCGACCCTGCTCAATAAAGAGATCACCCATGAATGTACCAAGACGCTAGTCGCCTTTGACCTTGGTTGACAACTTTGTCAAAGGGGACGAGTCGACCGAAGAGAGAGAGATCCGGGATGAGCAATGATCGAAAGAAGGAAGCCGCAGGATCGGGCCGAGGTGCCGAACGCCGTGCGTCGAAGAATCAAAAGGGCCCAAGAGAATCAAGGTGGGACCTCGCCAAACCCCAGTAATAGCGAGCGCTCTATTCAAATCCGTATAAAATATTTGAGCTTCACACCGAGTTTTTCCAAAACCTCCTCCTATGAAAGGAGGATCTAAAAAAGTCAACGGAAAGTATTGTGACTACCACCGTGGGTACGGTCATGATACGTAAGATTACAAGTCCTTGAGCTCACAGATTGACGAGCTCGCAAGGAAGGAAAGCGAAGAAGTACATCGGCCGACCGGGCCGAGTAATAAAAAGCGCAGAGGGAAAATGGAGGTGGTAACAATCATGGACCGACCTCAACGGCAGCCCGACTGAAGATGACGAGGACGAAGGTCCCAATGCAATGGAGCAGGTCTATGCTATAACCGATCGCCGGTTAGTACGACGAGGTCGCCACTTAGAAATGAAGCTCGAGGCCGACCGAGGAGCCGAAAACAAGCGACTCCGGATGGAGAGAACATCGTGTTCTCCAAAGACGACCCAAGACCAAGATCATGCCTCACCAGACGCCATTACTATACAAGCCGTGGTGGGCAACAAGAATGTACATCGGGTCTACATTGATATCGAGCCTCCGTTAGCATCATATTCCGAGCTGCTGGATAAACTTGATGTTGGAGGAATTCAGTACACCCCGCACCTTCCCAACAAGGAGCTTTACTCAAGAGGCGGTTCAACCCAAGGTGTCATTACCTTCCGCTACTGTAGGATGTGCTCCCTGTGCCGGTTACCAAGGCCATTCAATTTTTCCCGGTCCGAGCTCCTCTCCATACAACATTATATTGGGAAGAGATCGTCAGATGCAACAGGGGCCGCCTCGCTGTGTACCACCTCACCATTAAGATACCCACCCCGTAGGAGTGTTAAGCATTCAGGGTGACCAAACGGCAGCCTAAAGAATGCCTACGAGTCTCAACCCAAGATGCGGCCTTACCTCGACTCTAGCAATTACGTAACCCTCCGGTTGCCACCTCGGGATGATCTCGATCGAGAATCTTCACTATACGATTTACGACGACCATTCCAAAGTTGTCAAATTTGGCACCCAAGGTTCACCAATATTCGCCAACAGTCAAGCAACTTCTAAGGAATATAGAGATGTATTTGCATGGTCTCCATTGGATATGACCTGGGTCTCGCCCGAGCTCATAACTCATCGCCTCAACATCGATCCGGCTACTAAACCAGTTCGCGTAAGAAGAGAAGTTTTGCCGCGAGCGCAGCCAGTCATAAGAGACGAGGTAACCCAACCTGTGAGGCTAAAATCAGACGAGGTTAAATACCCAACCTCGATGGCTAATCCTGTTGTAGTTCGAAGCCGTGAGGGATGGCGATGTGTCGACTATACCGACCTCAATAAACACCGCCTAAAAGGATCATACCCTCCCGACATCGACAAGAAGGTGGAGGCATTGGTGGGGCATGAGATCTTCAGCTTGGATTTATATGAGGATACCACCAAGTCCCGATGAGCCCGGAGGACGCCCAAAACAAATGCTCATTATCGACTTGATGTCTTTGCCACCGAAGATGCCTTCGGTTTGAAAACGCCGAGCTACCTACCAAAGGATGGTGGACGCGATCTTCAAAGATCACATAGGGGAAATTGTTGAGGTCTATGTCGACGATATAGTAGTCAAAAGCAAAAAAGCTGAGAACTGCGCCGTTGACCTCGAAACTATTCTTCAGCTCCTCAGGTCGGCCAACCTCAAGCTTAATCCCCAGAAGTGCACATTCGTGGTGAAGACGGGTAAATTTCTGGGATGCTGGGTTTCTCAAGAAGGTCTGAAAGCCAATCCTACCAAGGTGAAAACGGTGCTCGACATGCAGGTCCCAAGAACCATCCGTGAAATACACAAACTCACCGGATGCCTGGCCGCCCTCAGCAGATTCCTATCTCGAGCTGCCGAGAAGCAGCTTCCCTTCTTCAAGATCCTGAGGAGAGCTCCAGATTTCACCTGGCAGGAAGAACACCAGGTCGCCTTCACGCAGCTGAAGGAATATCTCGCCGACCTACCGACACTATCCGCCCCAAAGCAAGGTGAAACTCTATCGTTATATCCGCCACCCTGACGAGGCAATCGGCGGTATCGTGCGAGATGAGATGGTACGGCAACTCCCATCTACTTCATCACCGGGCTCTCAAAGGACCTGAGACGAGGTACACTAACCTCGAGAAGGTAGCTCGCCCCGTGAATGCTAAACGACGCCTCGGCCTTACTTTCAAGCTCATTCCGTCCAGTACTAACAGACTTACCTTTAAGACAAGTCTTATCAAACCGGAGTCATCCGGACGATAGCTAAGTGGGCACTGGAGCTCGGCGAGCACGACATCTCATACTCCCCTGTGCCGGCCATAAAAGGGCAAGCCTTGCAGCATTTCCGGTGGAGGTCACCCACCGAGGTCGCCTCTACCGAGGAGTCACTCCCGCCTCACGGCGGAGGAACTGCCTCGCATCACCCGCTGGTTGTTGGCGATGTATGTGGACCTGAGCTTCATGCAAGACGGCAATGGAGCGGCATCCTCCTCCTCGGCCCGATAAGCAAGAAGTGACATACGCCTCCGGCTTACCTTCCCGACCACCAACAACGAAGGGAGTACGGCATCGATCTCGTGACTCCGCCTAGCAAAGGAATTGAAAGTGGACAAAGTCCGATATTTGAGATTCCTGTGTCGTGGTAAACCGTGTCTTAGGCACATACGAGGCTAAGGAGGATCGAATGAAGCGAGACTTGAGAAGGCAAAAGAGATGCGGCCTCATTCGATACTTCAAGATAATCAAATCCCACGAGGAAAACAAACCGAGCCGACATCCTTAGTAAATTGGCTTCGCCATCGGCAAATCCGCCAAGAGAGGAAGTTCATTCTAGAAGCATTGAGGCGCCCACGTCGCTTATCTCGTAGGTGAACCAAACCGACGACGCCCCTAAAAGCATACCCGGAAGTTGGCACACTACCTCGGGATCGGCTTGAGGCCAAAAGATGATGGTGAAATCCTGTATATCTTATGTATGAGGGCTCTCCTACCTAAGTCTTACCTTCAACCCTCCCGAGTCGCTTGGGCCGAACAAGCCGACCACGTGCTTAATGAGATTCACAGAGATCTTGCGCAGCCACATCGGCTCAAGGGCTCTTTCAAATAAGACGTTGAGGTCGGGATATTATCGCCCACCCTTATTCAAGATTCGACCGAACTCGCCAAAAGTGTCCGGTGCCGCCACTCCATCACAAAAAGCTACCCTGCACCGATCCGAGCAACTTGCGAGCCCATAGCCTTTCATGCAGGGGATCGACATCGTAGGTCCGCCGATCGAGCACCGTCACTTCGATATTTAGTCGTAGCCATAGACTACTTCACAAATGGGTCAAGCCGAGCCACTTTCGAACCTCACGAGCAAAAGGATTCAAACCTTCGTGGAAGTATATAGTCCGCCGCCGCATACCGCACATTCTCGGTCTTGACAACGCACCCAATTCGTCGACAAAATTTCAAGGAGTGGTGCAAAGAGCTCCGGATCGATCAACGCTTCACCTCGGTCGCACACCCGCAAGCCAATAGTCGCACCGAGGTGACGAACCGCACGATTATACAAGGATTAAAGAAGAGGCTAGATCGAGCTAAAGCGATTGGGTGAAAACCTTCCCCAAGTCCTCGGGTCCTGCTGTAATCGACACCCGGACTTCGCACGAGAAACACCTTTCACTGGTCTATGGAACCGAGGCCGCCATACCGCCGAAATCGACGCACCGAGCCCACGCACTCTTCACTTTGACCCGGATGGGAACGAGGACGACTCGGACCAACCTTGATGCTCTCAAGAAAAACGCGAACTCGCCTTCATAAACGGCTAAGTACAAGGACCAGTCGCACGGTATTACAACAAAAGGGTCAAAGCCTCCGACCGCAAGTAGGCGACCTCGCCCTCGAAATAATGAAGCCAGCAGAGCCGAACGCCTTAACAAGTTGGATCCGACATGGGAAGGCCCATACCGCTGCTCACGAGGACCTCGGCAGGGGCCTACAAACTATCTCACCAATCCGTGCGCTTATCCCCGAACTCCGGCATATTTCTCATTTAAGGAGGTACTTTACATAGCTTCGATTTCGATCGCCTTTATGTTAGTCTCCTTACTTGCTTTGGTCAAGTGCGGTGTTATATACTTGTTGAATAAAATATTTATTTTTCTAATGAGTATTCCATTTTATTTATATGTGAACATCTATTTGATATACCGCATTTAAACCTTCACGAGGGACGCCTCACGAAGATGAATAACCCACTAAGTAGGGTACTCACTAAGCGCCACCGCACTCAGAGATTACTCATTAAATTGAATGTCTCAAAGGCAACGATACGACTACTCATTAATTTGAAGTCTACATGCACGCATACGATTACTCATTAAATTGAAAATCTACATGTAAAAGACATCCAGATCGATCTCACCAAATTATGCTCAGACAAGATAAATACATTTACGACCAAACGAAGTCCTAAGCTATGTTTGTACCTCTCAAGAGGAAGAACGTACACTTCGAAACGAGTCTAAATACATTTATACCTACATACAAAGTCCTGCGCTATATACAAACTCATTCGGGCTTCCGGGCTCCGCCTCGCCGAGACTCACCGAAGCTGAGATAGTTCTGAACAAAATCCCCGGGTCGGCGATGAATACCCGGAATGAACTCGGTGCCCTCCACCCAATCTATGAGGACGGCACCACCTCGGCCTGCTCCGGGTGCAGTCTGACCCGACGCGGGCGGATTCCGGCCCGGGGGATGCGATCCTGTATCCGAGGCCACACCTCGACCCGTGAGCTCGACACCGCCGTAACCATGCCTCGCCCCGAACCGCCGCCTTCCACGCCGACCGCCGACCGCAGACGCCTCGCCGACCGCCGAGCGATGTCCTCTAAGCGCCATCTTTCGTGTGGACCCATTAGACGGAGCACTTCGGCGTGATCAGTAGCCGCCTCCTCTTCGTGCTCTTCAATTATTGACCACGGCGCCTACCGAGACTCGCCGCGGATCGGGGCATGCGCCGCTTATGAACGATCTCGACATCCGCATGTATTTCGTGATAGAGTCGAGGCGCCTTTAAACTTCGCTATTTGGCCCTCCTTATCCCTCAAGACCATGCCTCCGCCAACAAGCTTTGAACTCGATCGTCGGCCAGATATGGTAGTTCCGCCATCCGCGGATTACCTTCTCATACTGCATGCTCTTCCGAGATCCGAGCCAGCCTCCTCGCCGTTAGCTCGAGCCGCCTCGCATTGCATCGTCGTCCTCGATCACATCTGCAGATAAATCCACCGGACTTCGAGTTGTGTAATCCTTAACTTTAACGCCTCATTCTCGAAGCGAGGCGGACCACTTCATCAGCCTCATGCAACTTCGCTTCGGTGACAATGCCGAGCCGACATCCATGCCGGCGAACTCGAGTCACCGGTAGACCGACTCCTCCAAAAGGCCACCTCTTCATCCTTCTCGACCAAAGCACCTCGGACTTCTTTCACTTTGTTAGTAACTCATGATCAAGTCCAAGTATTGAGACGTGGAGTGCTAGAAATAAACAACACAAAAGGCATTTAAGAAGATGTGTCTATTACTCAAAATAGAAGTTTGTACAACACAGATCCTATCGATCCCGCAAATCAGCCTATTACATTGGGTCCACTGACCTCAGGCTCATTGCCGGCCTCACCGACCTCCCCGCCGCGCCACCGCCGCACCACCGCCGCCTCCTCCAAGGGCTGTCGATCTCCGGAAGGGACGACGTCCGAGCTCGGTCCCGCCTCCTGCTTTCGGCTCACCTCGGCAAGGAGTGCTTGAAGCTCCATGTCTTCATCTTCCTTGACTCGAGTTACAGCCTCCGCCGAGCGAGGCGTAAGATGCCAAGCATCCAAAGACGGGAAGGAGGTCGCCCGGCGATTATGCGGGCATAATTCATGTATACCTCCCGAGGTGCGACTCAACCCAACCGTGGCCGGGCCTTATCAAAATCAGTCTCTCGCCGCCGCCTCAGTGGGCGATATCACCGCGGCCTCATCACACCGCCAGTGTCGGAGATGAGGAGGAAAACTCTCCGACTCGATAAGCTCGCCGGGCGAAGGCCCTCAAGATAGGTCCTCGCCGCCAGCCAAGGCGCTGTCTCGCGCCGCCTTCTTCTCCGCCTCGGCAGCCTCCTCCCGAGCGCTCCACTTCGCACGAGCCACTGCAAGGCCCTGGCCTTCTTCTGGGGCGCCTCGCCGCCGCTTTGCAACTTCGCATTCGCCTTTGAAGTTCAAGGCCCGCCTGCGCAGCGGCCCGCCTGGCAATGCTCAACTGGATTCAAGAATGCCCTCGAGCTTCCGCAGCGCCGCTTTTCTCCATGGCCTCAGACATGAGGCGCCTCAAGAACAAACCGCCATGCGGTGCATCTCACCTGCCACCGAGGCCGCATCCTGAATATAAAACAATTAGCAACACGTAACGACAAAGTTACAAAGGAGAAGAGTAGCGACTTATACCTTTGGGAAGGATAAAGGAGTGCTAGAAGCGGCACCTCGGCAAGGATCAAGCATGAACCTCGATCTCAGCTGTCGGGCTCGAGGTCGCCTGAGGCTGGGCCAAGAAGTCCTCGTATGCCCACCACCACCACGGGTCTTGGGTGGACTCGCCGCGCCTTCTTCCTCGCCGCCCCTTCGCCAGATGGTGCGTAGGCGCGAGCTCGCTATATTGACTTCTCTGCTAGGGTCAATCTTCACCGTGATACAAATGAGAATTTCGTTAGCACAACGAAATCGACGGAAGGATAAAGATAAGAAGGTTGCCTCACCCAAATCGCACTCGACATCGAGCTTCGACCTATAAACACTCACCAAAGATTGTTCAAGTCATCCTCGGTATAATTGATCGATAGATCTCACCCATATCGCTCAACATCTTCCATAGGGCCTGGGATTGATTTTCACATCCTTCATCGCACCGAGGCCCCACTCATACCTCGGATACCCTCAACCCGCAGAAGAAATATCTATTTTCCAAAGGAGATACCTTCGAGGGGACGCTATCTTAAACTTCAAAGCAGGTGATAGATAATACACCCCTATGACTTGATGCTAAAAACGATCAAAACTTCAAAAGAAAACTCCTCGCCTATGCCATAACAAGCCAACCCTAACCCAACAACCGACCTAATAGAATTCGAGGTCACTTGGCATATGGGATCCGAAAATACTCAAGGCTAAGGAAAATAGGGCAAAAGGAAACCTAAGCCCGACTATTAAACTATCTACAAAAATAGTAATAAACCCCTCCGGAGGGGCCATCGCCCAATCATTGGGTTTCGGCAGGCACCACCATGCATCCTCTGGAATGTGGTATTTCTCCGCAACCTCCAAGAGCTCCTCTGTCGTTAAAGTTGATCTCGCCGCACCAATTCTGATGCCATCCCATACCGACGACACCGGTGAAACCCTAGAACTAAGTCCTATAGATTTACCTAGGCGATTGTGGCATATATAATCCTCACATCGAATCAGGCGCCGTAACCCAAACCGAACCAAAATTATCGAGCGAGAAGAGGAATGAGAAGATGAAGAGACATACTTACTTTTTCTCGAGCGAGATATCCGACTTCTTCAAAAAAAAATTGAAAGAGGAATTGGGAATTTCTACAAGTATGCTCTCGAATAAAGCGTCAAGAAGAAAGTGAACAGCTGCCTCATTTGGACCTATTTATAGGGCAAATGGCGCCTAAAATCGCCGCTTCGCTTATCACACGTGCCTATCTAGGATTGGATGTGTGATCGACGCCTTCGCCGCTCAAGCGCCCAACCACCGCCGGCGCGTATGACGACTCTATGGAAGGCATGCATCGCCACCGATCACGTAATGATTACATTGAGCTCGACATCGGACTACGCCCATGTCCTCCTCGCACCGGCAGAAGTCTTCGTGTCGGACCTCGACGCCCTCCAAAAGGCAGAGCCATACAGTCGCACTCGCCTTCCTTCAAGAAACAACCACCCAAATCGACCTCGGTTCCCCGTCAAGGAACAACGCCTTACAAGAGATTCTCCTTCGGCCGGACCTCGACGCCCTCCATAAGAGCGAAGCCGCCTGCACTGCACTCGGTGTAACCTATACAAAGATCCGTGTCATAATTCGGCTTCCTTGCAAAGGCGAGACAAGAACCTTCAACGAAAACTTCACTAAGAACATCCCGCCCCAGAAAGCACATTCTCCGCTCACCCAAGGCTATTCTCGACTTTTCGAAAAAAGGGCTATGATAGGATATGGTCCAACCTCTCGGACCCACTAGCAGCCCAAACGAGCCTGGGCCTAACCTAATGTCGCTCTACTCTACACGCCCGAATCACGCCCCCAAACCCTAATTAAAGCGGAGTCAAGGACACGATAATGGGGTAACGGGAAATCATGGGCAATTATGGTGGAGTTCATGGTCATTATAGGAGGATCGTGAGCCCGCCAATCAAGGGATTCGTGATTTGGTTTACGCTTATGTATAAATAGGAGTTAGATCAAGGTAAAAGGTTAGCAAATCATCAATACCTGGAGCTCTTTGAGATTCTCATTGAATACGATTATAGTGAACATCTTGAGGACCATCACCTCCGTGACGTAGATCTTCCTCTCGATCGAACCACGTTAAAACTCCCGTGTTTTATCGCTTTCTAAAATCTTTCATACCGACGTGATGCATTTATCGCTAACTTGCACATCGACCATGGCTTCCATCTCTTTCCGGTAGACAGCAGCATAGACTCCCAATTCAGTAAGATTCTTCTCGTGTGAGTTAATGGCATCACACACAATCTTAAAAGACTCGATGAAACACTTGGTAAAATATAAACCTTTAATCAACGAGAGAGCTTCTCGCATGGCTATGATTTTACCCTCCTCCACCCTCATCTTCCCAACCTTCCTGAGAGTTTTAGCTGCACGTCCTCAACTGTTTGACATTCTTATTTATCCAGTTTACGAATTTATGTTCAAATTAATTATAATTTCAAGTTGTTCTTTATTAAAGTTTTGGTTACCTATTACAATGTATCCGGCCCAATAATTTAATCGCTCCAAAACAATTTTATTCTCCCAAAAGTCCACTGGTCAGATTGGACGCCTCTGACTTTCAACTTCACAACCCATTCGTAGAAGGGACGAGGAGGTAGTGGTAACCTGCAAGCACAACAATAAAAAAATAAAAAATGTCAGTAAATAAAAATAAACAACTGCACATATGAAAAATTGAAATACGAATTGCTCATTATTATCGTATAATCAATTAAGTCAAGTATTAACACACATTATTACGAAAACAAAAACTCGAACTGAAGTTTGTCTGCGGACCTAATAACGGTAATAGAAAAATGATGTATGTGTTTTCTTTTTCTGTAACAAATTTAAATGTTTGTTTTCCGGATAGCCATTTAATAATCTTGAATGATAATTAAGATTATATAAATTAACTAAATATTGCTGTACAAATACTGTCCAAGTGAAAAAAAAATATGTCGGCTCCTTCTCCGATCAAGTTGGGTCTTCGGTCGCCGGAGCTTAAAACAAATCCCGTCCCCGTTCAATAACCTTCCGGCGGCGGCGGCCGCTCCGGGCTCTTCCGTCATCACCGCAGCTAGCAATCCACACCTTCCAAAGCCACTTAATTAAGCCTTCGACATGGCCGATAGCCGGCTAGGGCGCGGCCGGAACTCGCCGCGGCGCCGCTGGTTGTGGGAGGAGGGGCGAATCAGCGCCGCCAGTGCTCTCATCACCAAATCCCCCTCCACGGTGCCGATCCGCACCAGAGAATTCTTCATGGCGGACCGCCGGAGAATCAGCCGGCTGGAGCTCCCGCACGATGGAGTTCTCGAGTTATTTGAAGCTCGACCGGCGGCCTCCCCTTTGTGTAAGCTGCAACGGAATGAACCGGGGTGGTTCGTAGGCGAGCACATGCACGACCTCCTATGAGGAGCCGAGCCGGCTGGGGGCTTCTCGGACCGGCTGGAGAATGAAACGGAACCGGACCGGTCCAGCGAAAAGCTGACTGATGGGGAAGCATAATTGTAGAGGTTTACGCGGGTGGGAGAGGCCGGTCTGCGGAAGGGGCCCCTTGAGGTGAAGGCGGAGGTGGAGGCGGAGGCGAACGAAGAAGAATTACGCCGCGGCGGCGATTGGGCGGAGAAGTGGCGGTTGAATGTTGGGGAAGGGGAGATGGAGCGGATGACCGGTCCGCTTGATTTACGAGCTGCATGAGCCGCCATTTTTAGCCGGTTTTCTCTTGAATGTGTAGAGAGAGGATTTTGAGTGGTGACTTTGGCAAACCTGACTATACGAGTGCAATGTATTTATAGTGTGGGAGGTTTGTTTGGTATTACTTTTCTATTCTGATTTTTTCGCAGCCCATGATTTCTTTTATATTACATTTGTGGCCCCTCATTCTAGAAAAAATATGGTTGGACGCTTTTTTGTAATTAATTAAGCGCACTTCCTTACTTAAGCATCAAGTTTAAGTCGCCTAATAGCGCGTTTTAGCCTTGTCCTATCTTTGCTAATTTGCTAGTGCAAGGAAGCTCATGACTTCAAAGTTGCTCTCTTATGATTTTTTATTTTCAAAAACACTTGTATAATGTAATAACTAACTAATTAATTAACGAAATATCTTTTTCCCGCAAAAGGGTCCAAGAATTGGAAAGTGTGCAGAGGAAATAGCCATATTAATTTGGCAAACTATTTTAATTTAATTAGTTACGTTATACACAAATTATTAAATAAATAATTAAAAATTTAAAAATTAATAAGTCAAAGGTTAATCACTACAAATAATATCTATTAATTAATTCAATAATCTGTTACGAATTCTTATCAACTCATTCATCTTTAAGCCTATGTGGCACTATAAGAATTTTAGGTTTCTAATTTTCTAAATCAATGAATTTGTTGCCTTCTAAAACAATATAAAATTAATTATTTTCATAATTAATTATAAAGATGTTTCAAATCTACATATGATTACCTATTAACTCAGACATTTAAAGATATTCATTAGTTAAATATTATATAGACACCCAGAATTTATCATATACATATTTAGAAATCTAATTATAGATATTTAATATTTTACCAATTTACTATCTATACCGTTTTTATTTACATATTCTAATTATCTATTTAATTTAGATAATTAATGGTTATTACTATATAGGATTGTGAGTAGGGATGTCAATACGGTTGAAACCCACTACCTACTCAATAACCGATAAAATTAATGGGTTGGCTATAAAATCATAACCGAATATAAAATCATTATTCGCCAAATTTATTCGGTTGATTGAGTTAATCAGTGGCCGGTCGGTCATGGTCACCCATCGGTCGGCATAAAAAAAACTCAATTCATTTTTTCCTTTATCTAATAGTTAAAATTCAAAATTTTGATTTCAAAAATTTACTTTTCATGTTTAATTATCTTAACTTTTGTAGCTATTATAGATTGATTGTTTATTTAGTTATTTATAGTGAATTAATTTTTTTTCAAATTATAATTTAAAATTGGTATTATAGTGAATTAACTTATAAAATATTTATTAAATATTGAATTAGCTATTATGGAATATGAATATTCGGATATATTAAAAAATAATTTAGTTGTGAGCATTATTCGTTATTTTTGATATTGTAATATAATTTAAATAGTACTATTATATTGAATTAACTTATTAAATTTTTCTAGATATAAGTTTTAACTCCGCTATAATTGTAATATATTATTTAGAGATCATTTAGTTACATGGAATGCGAATATTAAAGCATATTAGAAGAAATAAATTTAGTCATGAGAACTATTTTTAATTTTCATTGTTTGCTCTTCAAAGTTAGTATAATAAGATTAAAAAAAAAAGAACTTGTGGAATGTATTATATTTATTTTTCACTTATTTATTTTTTACTCCAACACTTAATATAAAATATTTGTTATAAATATTATTATTATCAATAATATATATATATATATAGTTTTTTTCCTTAAACTTTCTGGCCCGATTGACCCGATGGGTTAGCCCGAAACCCGAGAGTTTAGGGTTAGGGTTGAACATTTCTAACCCGAAAAAAATGTCAACCCGAATAGCCCGATAACCCGAGTGGGTTGGCTCGAACCCGAGCGGGCTGGTCCGATTGACATCCCTAATTGTGAGGCAACTAGTAGTATCCATTAATATAACAATTTATATTTATAATTTTGAACGAGTTTCGATAATTATGAATATAACTATATAGATTTGAGATGATAACGAATTGTAAAAGACTCTTTTTAAATCGAATTTGAGATGAGTATTTATATAAACATTCTAGATATGTTCAGATAGCTTGAAATATTTTTATATCTAAATAAATTACCTTTACGTAGGTAGTCAGTGAGTATTACTATACGATTGGTATGAGAACGATTAGTAAAATCACTTTATATATATATATATATATATATATAAATCCAAACAAAATTCATAGATTGTATAATTTGTACTCTATACTTTGAATTTAAATTTTAATTTTTTATTCACATTTGAATCAACGTTTGGAACAAGTGATGTGTATATATTCTAAATGGGTCCAGATGATTGAACTTTTTTTAAATCTAAATGTATTGCCACTTTAATTCGTATAATTGACGAATATTATTACATGGGACTGGTAGCAAACTTACCTTTCAATCATATATATATATATATATATATATATATATATATATATAGTTGGGTTCCCGTAGATCTTGGCCCTCGATAGATGTAGACTCAATCTGACCACACATTTTGAACACGTGGACGCACCAAAATTTTACACGTGGCAACCAATTTTTCGCTTAGGGCAAAATGGAACGCATCCAATGTCATTGGATGCCCGTCCGGCATGGTAGGGAGTCCGCTAGCGTTGGGGTCTCCGCGGGCGCTAAGTTTGGGGAGAGGCGCACCAAAACACGTATAATGCATATGAATAACATAACAATGCATCTAAATGAACATAAATCGCATCGCACCCAACCGGCGCTGGTGCGAAAAGCGAAGCCACCGGGTGGGCTCCGACGGGAGGGCGCTGGTGCGCCCGTTGGTAGGGGCGCCTGGTATGGGAAGAGCCACAACAAAACACAAAAATGCATAGGAAATAACATAACACTGCATTCACTTCAACATAAATGCATTGCGCCCAACCGCGCTGGTGATGTGAGAAGCGGTGTTGGGCGATACGCTACGCCATGCATGGGCGCGCAAGCGTGTTGGCGTGTTCTTAGCTAGGCGCGAGCTTCAACTGCATGCATTTTTCTCTTCAACTGCATGCATTTTTTGTTCATTTGAATGCATTATCTAGTTCAACTAAATGCATTGTTTGTTTTTCTCAATCACTTAACAAATCAAATTACTAATCTACCCTTAATGAAGCGAAAATTAGCGAAATTAAGCTTAAAAAATCCGAAAAAATCTGAACCATAGGATCTATTAGATGAGTGGATGAGATTGAGTACTACATACTATCTGGGGCTTGGGTACTATATGATCTATCCTATATATATATATATATATATATATATATATATATACTAAACATATTTCATTGATCATATAATTTAAAATTTAAGATTTGAATTTAATTTCTAGTCGTTCTTAAATCACTTTTAAATTGGATTCAGACTACATGTACATAGGTATTCTAAATGGTTTAGGTGGCTAAAAATCTTTTATGATTTAAATATATGACCTCCTTAATTCGATTGATTAATTGATACACAAACGAGAGTACGATCACTTTTTAATCTAATGATGGACACACACACACACACACACACACACACACACATATATATATATATATATATATATATATAGGGTTGGATCCAGTGAGAACTCATCTTTTGAGAACTTGAGAACCATGACAAGACGTTGAAGATGATGCACAAAACAAGATAAAGTTGTGCATAACGAAAACTTTCTAAAATTGTTGCACAACAAAATAATTTTAGAAAGTTTTCGTTATACAACTTTATACCGCTTTGCGCATCATCTTCAACGCCTGCATGCATGGCTCAGAGTCAGAAAAATATGTGGTTTCATTTGATCCACTCCCTATATATATATATATATATATATATATATGGTAGGGTTCCAATTGTACCCCGTCCTTAGGTAGTATGTAATACGTAATCTAGATCATATATTTTGAACATGTAGATGCATCATAATTTGACACGTGATAACCCTTTTTCATTTAATTTTTTTAAAATTTTGAAAGGGCAAATTGGGGACACAATTTAACCTTCTTCTCATCTTTCTTCTTCTCTTCGATTTTTTTAATAGCTACGACGCCAGCGCTGGCGGACAACAACGCCGTCGACAGACGGATAGCAGCTACACGAACAACAAGTAAAACAAAAGAATTTTCGTCAGAACAAGTTCATGCATCTAATAAAATAAGTTTATGTATATGAAAAAACATAAACCTGCATGTGTGGCCAACGAGGTTGTGGGTGCGTCAGCGCAAGTTGGGGATGCGTGAGCGCATTGGATGCACGAACATGCATTATACACTAGCGTGCCACGAAACATAAACATGTATATTACAAAACATAAACGTGCATATTGACCAATGACGCAAGGAGCGCGCACTGGGGAGATACAAGAGCACGCGTTGGGCGTGTGTTTCCAACATGTATTAAAATCGAAACTCACATGCATGATTGTGTTCAACTACATGCAAATTTTTATTCACTTATATGCATAATTCAATTTAACTATCTGTATGGTTTATTTTCTATATATTACATAACAAGTCAAATTACTAAGCTACCGTTACATTATAGCTAAATCAGCAAAACATAAGGTTAAAGAATTCAAAAAAATCTCTACTATAGGATCTACAAGATAAGTGGATATATATATATATATATATATATATATATATATATATATATGGTTACGTGAGAATCACTTTTATCGTGAGAACATAATAATAAAAAAATGATAAATTTAATGCGAAAGTGATGAATCCGTTGGAAAAGTTACTGAATAAAAAAAGATCGCTTCTCATGAGATTTGAACCCTAAGCGAAAATTTTAAATTTTTGGATTCAATTATTTCCTAGTGGATTTATTAACTTTCATAGCGAATTCATTTTATTTATAACAAATTTTCTTGGTTTTTGGCTCTCACATTAAAAATGATTCTCATTTGAAATAACTCAAAAAAATTTGATGGGAAATCACTTTACATTGTAATTTTAAAAATAAAATTGTGTCGGTTCTTAATTTTAAAACCATATGATTTTGACAATTCATTGAAATAAGTATTAAAGGAGGAATAAAATTATAATAAAAAATAGGTCAATGATGGATTTTTTTTTCAATGCACTATTAACTTTTTACATGAACGCTTCTAGGATAGTATAAGTACTACACTAATTTTTCAGTCTTTCTGAAATAAAACTAGGTCGGTTCAATGAAAACTGTTTTACATAAAACGATAGAACCTTGATTAAATAAACTTTACACCAAAAATTGTATTAAATGCGACGGTAAAAATTTGATAAAGATAAACTTTACATCTCATTTTCAACGGTTTTGTGGTCACATATACAAATTTATGGAAATAGGGTCCCCCCTATGTGAAATTTGACATCTAGCAAGTGGTATTCAAAATTAACTTGTGCCACAAAAGTTTGGAAGAAAAACTGTGGATTCTTTTCTTGGCCAAGAAAACTTGACCATAGTTTAAAAGGCATCGCAAAATGCAAAACCATGGGCTGTCAGCCCATCACGATGGACGAGCAAAACGACAAATCACATAGCCGTTTGATTAACGACCTTTTTCTGTTGGGGCGCATTTTAGTCCGTGGGATATATGCCACGTATGCCCCTCTAATTTGGTGACTCCAGTCCCTCCTCATAGATCCCACGTATTTCTGTTGGTACTGTTTTTTTTATTAAATAATAGCCCGCAATTATGAAGTAGGTAAAAAATAATCTGCGATATAAAGTTATATATTCGGTCATCATTATTTTGTAAAATAATATAATGGGGTGCTGATAATGATCATGTGGGGTTGTTCCGCTGTTGTCCATTGAGATCGGGGAATATTAAAAAAAATTGACACCTTTGTGAAATTAATAAATCAAAGGTTTTGTGAATAATTATGGAATATTAGCATGCAATTATAAGTCTCATAATGAATAATAATGATGTTATTTGTTATTTTAGGGTGTTGGGGTAATTATATATAGTTGGCAAATGCTAATTAATTATTGGATTAGGTCGATGCTCTGCTCGAAGATGGGAAATCACTACATGAACAAAGCATATGAAGTACAAAACCAATTAACTTGTATTTTGAGCACATTGGTAAATGTTAAATGGTATATATATATATAGTAGCAGAGCCAGGAAATATTTATTGGGGGTCCAATTAATAATAATTTTAAAAGGTAATAAAATAAAATTATAAAATAATAATAATTTAAATAATATAATGAGTTTATTATAATTCTTTTAGAAATTTGATTGATAATATTAATTCACATATAAAACTTTATTATTTGTATATATCTTTTATTTTACTAATATAAATAAATTATAGAAAAAGAAAAGAAATAGCATTTTATCAACATAAAACAAATTATAGAAAAAAGAAAAATGAAAGAAAGATAAAGGAAAATAAATATAGGAAAAGAAAAAGGGATTGTGTAGCTAAGAGGTATCGAACCAAGATCTCTTAAATGAGAAATGAAAATTATAACATATTAGACTACAATAGATTTAATTATTAAATAAAATATCTATAAAGAGAACACACATGTTTAACTAATAGTTCATTCACATATATAGTGTTATTATTTACATTCATATTTTATTTTATCAACATAAAATAAATTATATAAGAAAGAAAAAAAGGATCCCAAATTAAAGAGAATAAATAGAATAGAGAGAGGGAAAAAAAACACAAACCAAAAAGAAAGAAACAGTTGAGGAAAAAAAGAAGGAAAGAAAAAGAGGAAAAAAAGGAAGAGTGAAGAGAAAAAAAAGGAAAGAAGCGCTAAGAAACAGAAGAGAACAAAAGAAGGAAAGAAAGAAAGAAAAAAGAAGGAAAGAAAAAAAAACAAAAGGAAGAGACACCAAAGCTGAGTTTCGAGCTCGGGACAATCAAATAAAGAAAGATCCTAACCATCAGACTACAACAAAAAAAATTTAAAAATATTTTTACATATCAAATATATAACTAGTTTTTCAAAAAAATTGGGGGACTCATGGGTCCCCAGTCCCAATGTAGCTCCGCCACTATATATATATATATCACACTTTTCAGAATCTTAATATTGATATGCAATACCATATTATTATTATTATACTACTTTGGTGTGTGTCATCGCTCTATTTAGTTTAACCACTTTTTAATAATGATAAGAAAAAAAGATAAATAGCAAATAATAATAAAAATGCATATAATGCACAATCATTGATTAAAACTAAAGTGGCAGAGTCTAGAGGAAGGTAATTTGGGCGGGGAGAAAATAGTTATTATATGAACAAAAATCGGTTTATATATTTTTTATGGATGGGTTTCAAGAGTTGTACCATATCAGGTTATAGAAATAAAATTTGGTGAGAAAGATCTGTTGTCTGCAATATGCATGATTATTGATTAACTTATGCCTTGTTTGTCGCAACATGTGAAGTTCATATATACTGAATATATCATTTACACCAGATATTTTTTATTTTATTGCAGCTTTAATTATATTTTATTCACAATACGTAAAATTGTATAAGAAAATATATGGGGTTCATACTTAACAGTTAACATAAGATAGGATTTATGTGTATACTTATTTGCAGTATAGAATTTTTGAGGGGATTTTTAAACATTAATCGAGCTAAAACTAAAACAACATTAAAATTAAATATAATAAATATTGAGGACATGATGAGATTACATAACTAACTATTTAATGAAAATATTCAAAAATAATAATAATTAGTATAATTTAATTAACTACAAATGAATAAAAGACTATAAATTATTGAGTTATTATACTCCATTCGTCTCAACATTATTGGCTCATTTTTTCACGTAAATTAAGGAGAGTTATGTTCTGTGTGTAATGTAGTATGTGGAACGAAAATCGAGGGACTTTTTAGTATAAAATTATTTCATTTTTTGGAACGGGCCAACAATAACGAGATAACCCAAAAAGAAAAACAAACCAACAATAATGGGATGGATGGAGTATTAATTAGTACTGTTGTGATCAAGTTTCGAAGAATAGGCTAAAAAGAGTTTCAATTAATTAATAAAACAATAATTTAGTTCAAGAAAATGACATATACGTACAGGAGTATGTTTGTGAAATGATGTATGTATATTATTTTGTAAGAACACGAGTCTCGCTCAGGCAATGGAATTGGCGATCAAAGATCAACTTTTAATAATAATAATAATATAGTAGGAACAATTGTCAAGACATTCATAAGGGTAAAAAGAGATAGGTATATGGAAGTTTAGTCCTATTTTGATACAAAAATTTTGTTTACTTACTCATTTTTATACAAATATTATACTTTATCAACCTTTTACAAAATTAACCCCTACTTATACTAGATTAACATGTGAGAGGAAATTGATCTAAATGGCATTACTTAGACTAAGGGTTGATGAAGTAAAGAGTCAACAATGAACAAATTTAAGAAGATTCTAAGGCATTAGGTTTGACTCTGGAGAAAGAGTCAATTTTGAGGAAGAGAAGAAAATTCTCGTCAAATACTGAGATACTAAGCTTATTTTAATCTCGCGTCCGTGTATTCAAATACTATTGTTCTATTAATTAATTATTTATCTTTTCTTTATTTAGAGGGATTTTAAGTATTTATCTAAAAACTTTCTTTCTTTTTTATTTTATTTTTAAATTTTGTATAACTCGCTTTATTTACAATTAATGCAACATATTCATTTTCTTTGTGAATGAATAAAGTTAAGGAAAATGCTGTAGTAAAGATATAGAGAAATTTAAAGGTGATTCTTGATAATTATTTTTACGGGGTTCTATTCTTAATATTTTATGAGTTCTAGAAAAATAAAAGGTACAGGGCCCCTTATATATATACTATGTAGATAAAATAAATCAAATTCATAAATTTATGTAAAATTCAAATGATCTACAAAAGATAATCAAAACTTAACAAGATTATTTTTAGCAAGACATTTGACAATAGAAAATATTCTAATTGCCTCCAACACTCTTTCTCTTTAACAATATCGTCCTACAAGGATTTATCAATTGTTTCATTTTTATTCAATCTTGCTCTCAATTTTTTAAGTATTCATGTTAGACATATGTGTAGCACTAAGTTAATATTATTTTAGTCTTTGGCTAAGATGTTTCCAATCACTTAATCTTTGCTAACAAACTTACATTACTAATAGATTTGAAAAATTAATTTAGAACAAAAACAACATACTTTATCAATATATATGGAATAAACTAACAACTTTTCACTACTCTCAAGTCTCACCATTGCTAAGTTTTCTAGAATAATATTCATATGAAAAATTTCTAGAATTTTTATCCAAAGAAAGTCACAATCAATTTCTCTGTTATAGGGCCTTGTTCAACTAAAATGTCTAGATTTTCTCAATTTTCAAAATCATAAATTTCAAAATGAAGAATAGTTTGTTCTTCATCAACAAAAAGGTTTTCAAAATTAAATGCATTTGGCATGTCAATAAGGTCACTCGAATAATCATCTCAATGATCTCATCATTCTCACTTTCATGATTTTGATTGTCTAAATTTTCACTTGATTGATTTAGGTTGTCATGAGAATCTACATGTAAAATTTGAGCAACAAATCTATCAAGAGCTCCTTCTTGTGATTTTCTTAACTCATCTTCATATTTTCTCTTTTTCCTTTTTTCACTTCCTGATAAATATTTTTTTGGCAATGTATTATAATTGAATATTAATATAACAAAACAATCAAGTAGCATAAGAAACAATAACACCTAGAACTCGAGAAATAGAGGATCCAAGATTGTTTAGTGAATGCCTGAAAGAGAAACAAATGGCTCGAGACTGCTCAATGGATGTCGGCCGGGAGAAGAAATAGATGGTTCGAGACTGCTCATGCCTGAAAAAATAATTCTATGATATGCCTTGACAATTGAAGGAGAAAGAAATCTAGAACATGAGAAAAAAGAATAAGACGTTGAGACTCTCATAAGTACCAGGTGAGCTTGAGGAGTCTAGGCGCAAAATTTATTCTTTATTAGTGGTCATAGGTAATACTAAAATCAACTCAAAAGATAAAAGTTGGGTTAAAAAATCTAATTACAACTTCAAGATTGAAAGATAGGAAAGTTAATTGCTACAAATAGCACAATGTTTATCAATGCTTGTAACTTTCTTGTGATTTTTACGGTTGTCAACTTTTGTTGATATTTATTTTGTATTATGAGCTTCTCCGTTTTAGCTACCGTCTAACATCGAACCACTAAATCGAAGATAGAGTTGAAAAGTGATTATGATTACATCTTTATAACGGTAGTCATATTTCTAGATATCATATCGGAGGGACTAAAATTGGCTGTGAAAGTCACGCACAAAAGTTTATGTGTGGATTTGTGCATTTTCTACCCAATTTCAAGTTGGATACAGATTAATATTATAGTATAATTGTTGTTATTGTCGGTAAGAATTATTAACAGGTCGACTAGTACTTAGTAGCATTTATAACTATTAGTCATTTGTGTTTTTTCGTCCTCCAAATTTATTCCTAGAGTTTTTTTGGTATACCGAATTAGTTCATTTGGGAGGCCTTAGCCTCGACGGCGTCGCTCCCGACGGCCGAGGCCGTGTCCGTCTTGGGTGGATGAAGATCTAGAGCCAGGAGCTTGGCCGAGTGCGGGCCGGGCCAAGAGGAGGAGGAGGAGAAGGAGCCGAGCTCGGTGGCTCAGTCGACCCATGACCAAGGCTGGAATTGGAGCACCGGAGGAACGGGCAGGAGGGCTGATTTTTCGATCAAGCCGTCCGCTGCCTCCGAGCCCGCGCTTCGGGAGCGGCTGTGGTGATTCCGCCTCATCGGTCGGGTCGAAGGCACCGAGTTCGTTCGAGCATACATCGCCGGCACGGGATTTTGTAGAATTGCGCAGTGCGGCGGCCGGTCTGGCGGAGCCCGAGGCCGAATGAGGCCATGTATAGTATAGGACCTTGTATGTAGGTATAAATGTATTTAGACTCGTTTGAGTGTACGTTTTCCTTTGAGAGGTACAAACATAGCTTAGGACTTCGTTTTGGTCATAAATGTAATCATCTCAGTATACAACGTATTTTCCCAAATAAAGGGGTATAAACGAGCTCGAAGCACGGTTGTCTTAGATATGGCTTGGTACTTTGTTTGTAGTCGTTGATGCATTTTAGACTTTGTACCGAGTGCATATCTTCCCAAATAAAGGGGTATGAGGTGGCGAGATCGGTTTGGATGTCGCTGCATGTAGGCGATCAACTTAATGGGTAATCTGTATGCTTTGCATGTAGGCGTCCAACTTAATGGGTGTCAGATGCTTTGCATGTAGGCGTCCAACTTAATGGGTAGTCCGTATCGCACCCTACTTAGTGGGATTTTCATCTTCGTGAGGCGTCCTCGCAGAAGGTTTAGATGTGTATATCCGAATGGATGTTCACATAAATGTAAGACGAACAGTGAAATACTCATTAGAAAACGGATGTTTTATTAAACAAGTAAACAAAGATCGCACATCGATCGAAAACAATAGGAGGGCTAACATGTCGCCGATCTAAAATCAAAGCTATGTAAATACCTCCTTAGATGAGTTATGTGCGAGTTCGGGAATAAGTGCCGGACGGTGGGCGACTTATAGGCCCTTGCCGAGGTCCTCGTGAGCGCGGTAGGGTCCTTCCCATGTCGGATCAAGCTTGTTAAGGCGCTCGGCTCGGCTTGCTTCATTACTCCGCAGGGCGAGGTCGCCCACTCGGGTGGAGGCCTTTACTCTTTGTTGTAGTAGCGCGACCGCTCTCAGACTTAGCCGTTTATGAGGCGAGCTCGCGCTTCTCCTCGAGGCGTCAAGGTTGGCCGCAGTCTTCCTCGTTCCCGGCCTGGTTGAAGTGGAGAGTCGCGAGGGCTTGCGCCGATCTCACCGGTATGATGGCCTCGGTACCGTGACCCGGTGCTGGGTGCCTCCGTGCCCGTCAGAGGTGGTCTGTGGGACCCGGAGGACTTGAGGAGATTTTCAGCCCGATCGCCACTTAGCTTGATCCAAATCTTCTTCAATCCTTGTGCGATCGTGCGGTTCGTCACCTCGGTCCGACCATTTGCTTGCGGTGTGCGACCAGTGAAGCGTTGATCGATGTGAAGCTCTTCGCACCACCCTTGAAATTTTGTCGACGAATTGAGTGCCGTTGTCGAGACCAGGATGTGCGGTATGCGGCGGCGGACTATATTTCTCCACACAAAGGTTTGAATCATACGCTCGTGATGCTCGAAAGTGGCTCGGCTCGACCCATTTGTGAAGTAGTCTATGGCCACGACTAAATATCTGAGTCGACCGGTGCTCGGTCGAACGGGCCAACAATGTCGATCCCCACCGCATGAAAGGCCACGGACTCGCAGCTCGCCAAACCGGCGAGGCGCTGATCGCTGGAGTGGATCCGCACTTGGGCACTTCTTGACGAGCTCGGCCGAATCTTGCGGTGGGCGGTGAGTATCCCGACCTCGTCTTCTTTCAAAGTGCTCGCGACCGATGTGGCTTCAACACCCCGGTGTATTTCGTTGAGCACATAGTCGGCTTCTTCCGCCCGAGGCATCTCGGGAGGTTGAAGGTAAGACTTCGGTAAGAACGCCTCGTGCATGAGATACTTCGGGACTTTGCCATCATCTTTTGGCTGAGGCGATCGAGAAGGTAGTGCGCCGTGTTCCGTAGCCTTGGTGGAGACATCCAATTCGGCTCTATCTCGGTGATGATGCCGACGGGACTCCGCTATGCTCGAGCGGATCTCCTCAACGGTGGACTTGTCGATGACGCAGCTAGCTTATCGAGGACGTCGGCCGTTGTTTTCCTCGGGGATTCGGTGGATCTTGCAAGTATCTGAGCGAGGTCAACATCTCCTTTGTCTTGTCGGTATTGTTTCATTCGGTCCTCCTCGCCTCGTGATTTGCCTAACACCAGTTCACGACGACACGGAATCGCCGGAATTTGGATCTCCCCACCCCGCCTCCTGGCGAGGCGGAGTCCGGAGATTGGGCCTCATACTCCACCTCGTTGTTGGTGGTCGGGGTAAACCGAGCGTGTGCGTGACTTCACGCATGTCTCGGGCGAGGAGAAGGATGCTCGCTCATTGCCTGCTTTGCACGAGGCTCCGCCCACGTACATCCGCCAACAACCATCGGTGGATGAGGTCCGGTTCCTCCGTGCGGGCCGGGATGACCGGGTGGGCGTTAGAGGAGCTAATCTTAGCGGTGCGACCGAGCTCGATAAACTCGCTTCTACCAGAAATCGCCGGTTGCTTGCCTTTTATGGCGGTGCGGGAGTGCGAGATATCGTGCTCGCCAAGTTCGAGGCCCACTTGCTATTCGTCCCGATGACTCGGGTTTGATAAGACTTGCCTCGAGGGCAGTCGGTCGATTACTGGATGGAGTGAGCACGAAAGTAGGGTCGGAGCCGTCGCTAGCATTCACCAATGCCGATCTTCTACCTTTCAAGGCAGTACTTGTCTCTCCGCCCTTTGAGTGCTCGGTGATGAAGTAAATAGGAAGCTGCCGTCCGACCTCGTCCGCACCAAGACAGCCGATTGCCTCGTCCGAGGCTGCCAAGTCAAGGAGAGGAGTTCGCCTCTTTTGGGCGGTCAGGTGGCGGTCGTGAGGTACTCTGAGGGTGTGAAGGCGGGTGATGCTCTTCCGCCATGCGAAGTCAGGGCCTCCTCAAGATTTTGAAGAATGGGGCTTCTCTGCAGCCCGGAAGGAACTCTTCGAGGCGGTGCCAGCACCCGTAAGTTGTGGACCTCGCGAATGGTTTTGGCACTTGCATTTCGAGCACCGTCTTTACCTTGGTGGGGTTCGCCAAGCCTTCTGAGACCCCAGACCCCAAGAATTTCCCGTTTTACCATGAGCGTGCATTTTGGGGTTAAGTTTGAGGTTGGCCGACCCGAAAGCGAGTTGGAGGATGGTGCCGAGGTCGGTGTGACTCTCCGTTTTCGACTTTTGACTACTATGTCGTCGGCGTAGACCTCGACGATCTCCCGATGTGGTCTTTGAATGTTGCATCCACCATCCTCCGTAGGTAGCCCAGCGTTCTTGAGGCCGAATGGCATCTTTCGATCGCAAAGACGCCAAGTCGGTGATGAATCGATCTTTGGTGCATCCTCCGGCTCATTAGGATTTGGTGGTACCCCTTGTATAGATCCGTGAAGTCATCTCGTGGCCCACCAAAGCCTCCACCTTCTTGTCAATATCGGGAGGGTAGCAATCTTTGGCGGTGCTTGTTGAGGTCGGTATAATCGGCGCACGCGCCACCCTCCATGGACTTCGACCACGGTTGGATTAGCCATCCAGTCGGGTATTGACCTCGAACAAGATCTTGGCCTTGAAGTTGAGTCACCTCGTCCCTAATGACTGGGCCGCGCTTGCCGCGAATATCCTTTTCTTCCGCGGATGGCTTGGTGGCGGGTCGATGTTGAGCGGTGAGTTATGAGCTCGGCGACACCCCGGTCATATCGAAGGGACCAAGCAAACCGTCCTATATTCTTTCGGTCGTTTGACGCCGCCGGACGTCCGCCGGCCTGTGCCGACTGGATAAGGTTGTCAACTTTTGTTGATATTTATTTTGTATTATGAGCTTCTCCGTTTTAGCTACCGCTCAACATCGAACCACTAAATCGAAGATAGAGTTGAAAAGTGATTATGATTACATCTTTATAACGGTAGTCATATTTCTAGATATCATATCGGAGGGACTAAAATTGGTCATGAAGGTCACGCACAAAAGTTTATGTGTGGATTTGTGCATTTTCTACCCAATTTCAAGTTGGATACAGATTAATATTATAGTATAATTGTTGTTATTGTCGGTAAGAATTATTAACAGGTCGACTAGTACTTAGTAGCATTTATAACTATTAGTCATTTGTGTTTTTTTCGTCCTCCAAATTTATTCCTAGAGTTTTTTTTGGTATACCCTCGAATTAGTTCATTTGTTATTATAGGCACTAATTCACAATAGATTTTTACATAGGCCTGTCTAAGTGGTTAAGGATTTTCGGTTAGTTAGGAATCGAACCGGAACCGAATGGTTTTGGTTAACCGAAAATCGAAAATTCGGTTAGTGGTTCGGTTTTCGATTCCAATATTTATAAATGTTTCGGTTAATGGTTAACCGAGAACCGTTCGGTTTCGAACCGAAAAACCGATTTTTAATTATAAATTTAATTAATTAATTATTATTATTTATTACTTTAACTTTACAGTAAAAACCCTAGCAACCTCTAATTGGATTTTCATTTTTCAACACTCCAGGCTGCGCAGCGTCGATCTGTCTTTGAGCTCGGACCTCGATTCTTGAGATTCCGACGAGTTTGACGATGCTGGTGAAATGTCCTTTCTCGATCACATACGCTTACATAACGGCGGCTCGTCGTGGATTTCCGAGCTTTATTGAAAACAACGACGCCCTTGCATCGAGGACGCAGCGCCATGATCTGCGACAAGGAGGAGGTGGAGGAGTGCCGCTTGGCGAGGAAATTGTTGGTCGCGGCGCGATTTCGAGAAATCGTATACCGAGTGTTCTCCGGCGGGTTGTCGCGGAGGCTTGAGAGAGAGGCGGTGGAGAGGAGGCGGTGGCGGCAGAGTGTCGAGGAGGTAGGAGGAGGATAAGCCGGCCAGGCGGAGGAGGATGAGCGCCGCCGCCGAAATGGACTGGAGAGGTTGGCATGCGGCGCCTCGACGACGATAAGGAGGAAGAAGAGGTTTTCCGCCTCGGATTGGATGTACTTCTTCTCGGCGTTCGGACCTAATTTGGGCTTCAGCCGGTCCAAGCTCTAGTAGCCATTTCGCTACGCACATAATGAATCCTGCTCGGTGCTCGCCAACACCCACATCCACAGCCCACAGGTATCACGGCCTCTTCACGTTTAATTTTGATTTACTCCATGAGATGCAGAGAGTGATTAATAAATTTAGTAATTTAGGATCAGAAATGTTGCACAAACGCACAATGATAGTAACATTGAACAGAGAGAAGTTGGAGAAGAAATGTATTTGATGAGCAATGTGCAACTTTTGGGGAGCAAATATGTATGGCAGGGCCCAAAATCCCCACCAAAAACCTATAATTTAATGGGAATTCAAATAAAAGTTGTTATCTTTTAGCCTGCCCTCCTTTTCAACCATTGAAATCTTCTCTTGCTCCAGCAATAATTTGATCACTCAAATGATGAAGTGGCCAGGAGGACTATTAAGTGATAGCGACAGCAGAAAGGAGCAAGAGAGGTTAGGAATTTTTTTATTTGTTGTTTATTTCTTTGTAGCGATGAGTTCACTTGGTTTTGTTGGAGAAGCGACCGAAGCAAAATAGCAAATGGTGTCGTGGAAATTTTCAATCACCTCTAAGTTACTGTAATTTGCAGCTTAAACAGTGACTTCAGATTTGTTTTTTTTCGGTTTTTCGGTTAACCGAAAACCGAACCGAAATAATCGATCGGTTTTCGGTTAACCGAAAAACTTAAACGGTTCGGTTTCGGTTCCTATTTTTTAGAGAATTTCGGTTCGGTTAACCGAAACCGAACCGTTTTCCAGCCCTATTTTTACATACTCCCAACAACATCACCTACATATTTTATCATCTATGACTTACCATTATCTATATTTATTTCCATCAATACTATCACTTAATTACACATTTTACTATGATGCACCACTAATTAAATTAGTACTACACTGATGTTAGAGCCGACAAAATGAGCCCGACCCGAAAAGCCCGTCCGGGGTACCCGGGATTTGGGCCGGTTTGGACTTAAAAATTAAAGGCCCGAAAAAATCGGGCCCAAAAAGCCCGCCCAAAAAAAACCCCAGGCCTACCGGGCTTCGGGCAAAAAAAGCCCGGGATTTTGGGCTATAAAAGCTCGTCCGATTTCTATTAAATATATATATTTATAATATTATTTAATATACATATTTATAATTTTTTAATAATATTAATTATTTTATATAATTATATATTTTTTATAGTAACAATTTCTTTACTAATTCACATACTGGTCAGGAAAATAAATTCTGAAAAAAAATAATAACCTCATAAATCATTCAAAAATGATTCCTAAGATTAATGATCTCCAAAAATATATATATTGATGATTAATGACCTTATAGTATGTAAAATCTATTTTGAATCATTGATCTTAAATATGTACTGTATAATTAATTTATTTTTTTCTATTATTTTATGTGTATAAGTGGGATTGATATTTAATAATATCATTTATCTTTGATTTATAATTACTAATTTTTTCTCCTTAAATTAAAAATTAAAATTATACTGCATTACAACATCATCGCATGAATACATAAATAAGTCAAGATATACAAGAATCATTATCATAAGAATAAGTAAGCTCAAAATATTCTCATCACCGATTCTTTATTTAAATTAACGAGTTATGAGATCTTAATTAAGTAATTAATTTTTTTAAATTTAAAATATTAATTTATATATTAAAAAAATTAAAAAATTATCTAAAAAAAAACTCGCTCGCCTGTGGTTGGTTTGGACTTCATATTTTTAGGCCCGAAAAATTTCCGACCCGGCCCGCCCGACCCAAAAAATTTAAAAGTCCGACGGACTCGTGACCGATCGGCCCGGCCCGCTATTTTTCCAACTCTAACTCATGTAGAACTCATTCTTCACTCACGATAAACTCCACAATTTTTATTAAAACCCGTGTTGAAGATTCTAATGTACAAAAATAGAGGACTAGGGGAGTATTATATACTCCGTAATTAACAATTATAATTGGATTTATTCAGGGGCGGATCCAGATATCGATAATGGGGTGGACTGAAAAATAAGTACTTCGGCTCATTAAATTTCATAAACACCAAAGTATTTATATGTTTTCATAAGTTGCGCATTGTGAGACTTCAATACATAAAATCTATCAATAATTGAGTCTATACATTTATCTTTGATAAAATCTCTTTCAATATACAACACCAGTAAATCATCAAGTAAATCATTCTCTATCTTGTTACAAAGTATCGTATTTACATGCTTATTACGAAAAATGCTTGTTCAGTTATAACAATAGAAACATACAACGTCAAAATTAGATGAATTAGTCTAGTTAACATAATTTAGTGTGGAAACTTGAAACTCTTGAATCAATATCATATCATGTTTGTAATATCTTTAACTTGTACTATAATGAAATAATGTCTTAGTTAGTAAAATCTCCATGATAGAATTTTTTTGCAGGCTTTCAAATATTATTACTATTGAATGATTTGAAAAAATTTATATGATTTAAGACAATACTAATAAATCAATTCAACAAACAACAACTTTATTCTCATTTTTAATTATTTTGGACTAGGCTAATTTTGGATTGGACTTAATATAACATATGGACATAAGAAAAAGTTTGGAGCTTGCACCGGGCTGGAGCCCTGTGCAGTCCCTACATAGATCCGCCACTGGGTTTATTATTCTATAATTAAACTATAGTATTGTGTTAGATTATTTACTTTAGCTTTAATATATCATTAATATGACTAATATAAATAATAATTTCTAATTAAATTCCTTACAACGGAACGAACAATTCTACAAACATGATATATTTACATCTTCACACATTAACTCATGTCCACTACGGCTGCTTGGCTGGTGAAGGAAAGACATGTAACCGTCATTTCATTCAAGATTAGACCTATTTTTAGATAAATTTGATTAGAGTTTCTTAAAAAGACACCTTAATTATTTTCTGACAGCGCATTGCGCGCGGTAGAACAAAAGGATTTCAATCTAAATTAATGATAACCCGAAAAACATGCCTGTTCATCCAGTTCAAAACCAACCATGAAAAGGGCGAAATCCATACAAAATCACAAAGCCTTCATCATTCTTTATCTCTCTCTCTCTCTTGTGTTTCTCTCCTCAAGAAAGACTCGACTGATAAAGGCAGTCTTTTCTTGAGGGTGGAAAAAACTCAAACTAATGACGCTGATCGATTATAACCCGTGGGGCGTGAACGACGGCAATTCGAGATCCGGCGGCGAGCCGACCAGGCTAGGTGGGCCATCGTCGAAGCTTTCCTCGAGAGTGAGTGACAAGTTCGACCGGACCAAGGAGGCTGCGGCGGCCGGCATGGAGAAAACCAAGGAGGCGGCCAAGAAGGTCAAGATGGGAGCCTCCACCGGTGTAAATTGGATTAAAGTTAAATGCAACAAAAACAAGCTCTTCCTCAAGAAATAATAAAAGATAAATAGCACAAAAAGAATTGATCATCTATTATGACTTGATTTCTTCTTAAATATTTTTTCTTTATTCCTTGTATATAGACTTATAGAGATGCTGAATTTTGCACTGGTTATTTATGGGAAATTTGTGATTGTTTCATCTCTGTGCCATCTTTTAAGTAACAAGATATGATCGTTTATGAGTTTTGGGGCTAATTTGATTTATAATTTTAAGCGATCGTATTAAGATGCAAACAATGTTTTCTTCCGACTCGCCATGAACATCCCCAGTTTTTACTTATGGGAAAGTGAAGGAAATAACTCGGCTGCCTCCACATACCACATGGCATGCATGTTTTATTTTCTTGACATGCATCATCTATATACTTATAATGTCATTCAATACAATTGCACTAAGCGTTCAACACACATATAACGTGTAAAGATAATAATAAAACATGAGATGGAATATGAAAATATAATAGAAAATCTTATACCTTCACAAGGTGTGCACGTTTAGGAATTGAAATAATAGTCTTTGGATAAGTAGAAATGAGATGCATGATTTATAGTGGATGTTGGTCAACCAAATCAAAGAGGTCATCCCCAATTCCAAATCCGAGCATTCTAGCCATGTCTTTGGTCTTCAATCTAGGCATCGGGACATCATTCTCCTTCAGCCACGTGTATCCAACAAAAGCCTTGTGCACCACAAACATCTCCAGCGCTTCTGGATTGAACACCACTCCCATTTTCAAACTCATCTGTTCAACAAATTCACCTCTCAATTTGAGTTGCATTTTCCTTCACAACACATTTTTTAAGAAAAGTCAACATTACCTGGTGAGGTACAAGCATCGCAGCGTACCGTGCAAGCTCCCCTGCTCTCCAGTCCAACACTAGCGGCAGCCATGGATACACAGCATCCAATCTCACAAACCATAGCCTAATTTCCGGAAACTCCGACAGCTCTCGAGGATCATTCTCGTCTTCCCTAACGTAGTTTATCGTAAACCCCACGCTACGCTCAAGCAGCTCCTCCGCCCTCGCCCTCGCCTTCGCTGCACATTATAAAATTAATCTCCTACCGATATACTCATGTCGACACTTTTTTTTCTTTTCTTAAATACCCATCTATATATTTAGTATCTTTTCAAAATTATTATCCGCTGCATGTCGAAACAACATTACCTGATATAGGCGACGTTATTCCGGTGGAAGCGTGGAACGGGGATAAATCGAGGCGGCTGATGGCGTCGTTGTCGATGACCACTTCGAACCTGCCTTGCTTCGGCGGCATCGGCGGCGGGGCTTTCTTCGCATCTGTTAACCACAAAACACCGGTAATTAGTTAGGGTGAAATGTTGTTTAAGGCAAAGAAAGCAGCAAGATTTCATTGCCTTCTTCCTCGAATAGAGAGAGGTCGTAGTTTCCGGAGGGATTGAATGAAACAGAAACGGAAATGGAGATTGGCCTCTGCGATTCTGGGAGAGGGAAGGGTGAGTGAGATTTGATGATGGATGGAGAAGAGGAAGAGTGTTTGAGTGGACAAGAAAGTGGATAAAGAGGTCGTATGGAAGCTGCCATTGAGATTGAGGTCCCTTTCTTTTTTTTGCCTCTCTTAACAATATTATTCTCTTTTGATTCAGTTTCACACGGCTCTCTTTTTTCTTTTCTTTTTTAATTAAACAGAATGGGCCTATGGTCACAATGTTCTGTGGACTTGAGGCCCAATATTATTCACAATGGGCTACGTTCCCCTTTTCTGTTTCCTGCCGGCCCAATATGGGTACTTTTGGACCTCTTCGTTTATTCATTGGTCTATTTTTCATTATTTGATCATAAAAAATTGTGTAAGACTAAACCCGAACATAGTGTGTAACCTTTCGCAAGACTCTCTCTGTGATGTAATATGATTGAAACATAAGTTAAAGAAGGAGCATTGGTGGGAGGCCACAAGAAAAATGGCCAAAGTTTGACTAAGAATTATATTTTCTTTGTTGTCGTGTTGTGGAGTCGGTTAATTAATAGGGATTGCATCTATAGTTGGTTGAGTTCGTCATGTTCCATTCTGATCGTATATATGCATTTCTTAAAAGAAATTTGTAAAAGAAGAAGATATTAGTAATCAACGATTGAATATTGGCCCCATTCTTAAAATGCACAACGCTAATTAGTTTATTTACAACTTTTTAATCAAACTGACCTATACTATGACCGACGCATTTTTCTTTATTATGTGAGTCTTCAATGCTACCAAACCTAAATTATTGTATAGGTAATTTTGTTGCAAAAATGATAATTTTTTAAAAAAATTGATGTTAATTAACTTAATAGCTGAGAAAATGAAGTTGCCTTAGCAATCAAGAAGGCTCGTGATGGATCATATACAAAGCACGGTTATAATTCAGAAATGGTAATGAAGAACTAAATAACTCTAAAGAAAGACCATATATTTAATTGTGGGTTCTCCATATACATTGAATGGGCCTATGCGGAATTCTAATGAGCTTAAGATTAGAGCTTGATTATTTAATAGCAGTTTCTCCTAGTAATCAGTATCCAAATAGCATAGTGAAATCTCTAGCTTTAGCCTCTAGACGTAGTCACAAGGCGAACTGGGTAAAAAATTTTGTGTTCTTTATATTCTGTCGTGATTGTGGTGTATGATTTTTTTCTCAACAATCAAGAGGTTTCGGATGGCTTAGTTTCGGTTTATAAACATTTCAATTTCAATTCAATTTAGAAGATTAGAGATTCGGTCAGTCTTCAATTTTTGTCCCAACTACTTCAATTCTGACCGAACTAAGTGAACCTACACATATTTATTTTTATATCATAATATCAAATTTATTAGGGTTTTGTTCCTTTTTTTGAACATCTTTGTATTTGATTTTTGTATTGGATCTAATATTTTGTCATAGACAATTTGTAACTATTAAAAATATACATTTCAATACGGTCAAAAACAAAATTCGTCCGAAATCGAATCCAAAATTTGGTTTCAGTTAGATCAAAACACAGTCAAGCTAGCGGTTGGTTAGGTGAACATCCTCCGAATAATTCCGTGGATCGATTTTGACTATGAACATGCTCAGCCCTAATTCTCAGAGGTGAGGCCGCTATCAAAAGTGAAGCATACCAACCTTGTCGGAGTAGTGGGGTTCTGCCACGAAACAGGTGAAGAAAATTAATGAGACGATATAATTATTGCAGGAAATGATTGTTGGTAGTTATAGCAGGAAAATGATTCGAGTTTTCCTTCTTACACAATGCTATTTACTTCTTCCTTCTGCTATGCTCTGCTTTCATCTGTCAAGTGGACATGGTCCCTATAGTTCAAATCCTTACATTAATTTACATGTTTGAAGAATCTACCATATATGGCTGTTGCAATGTCCATAAAATTAATATGAACGAGTTGTTTCCAAAGAGTTAAGATCTTGAATTCTTGATTGCTGAATTTGGAATATTTCAAAAAGAACAGAATCAATAGTCATCCTCTGCAATACTTTCAACCGCGTGGATAAAGACAGCAAAGATTTTCTGGTTTATGAGCAGGGCTGCTTCTCCCTTGAGGCCGGTCTCCTAAAAAATTGAGGTCTCCAATATGTATTCTTATTCCAACGGTAATGCTAGTTACCGCTGAAATTATTCAAACTATTCAAATTATTTTTTTGGACATGCTGCTAATATATTGAACAATTCAGGGTTTTATTTTATGACATCATTTTTTGTACTTTATTTAACAGTATATATATATGTGTGTGTGTGTGTGATGTTTAATTAGGACTTATCTAAAAATTGATAAGATTTTCAGCACTAATAACTTTGATGTACTTTATTTAACAAAATATAGCATGTTTACTTACTCATGAATTGTACTATCTTAGGGGTCAAGGCAATGGACCAAGCGATGAAGGAGAACATGAACTAAGAAATAAGTGAATTACCGTGAACCGGGCAAAGCAGCAAGACCAGGCCTTTAGCTCCAGATTCCATGACTCAAGAATCCAGAAAGCCAAGCACAAGGGATGCTTTAGACCTGTTCAAGAGTATTCAGCAATGGCCCTGGGAATTTACAATTAAACAATCCTGATTTTAACCTATTTTGTCTACAAGTTACTGTTAAAAAGTATTTCTTAGTTGTGAATTGACCTTATTTTTCCTACGATTCACTATTAAAATGTTTCTTAGTCGTGAATTCACCATATTTTGTCTACAATTCACGATCGAAACCTTGTACACTTTTAAATTAAGTCTTTTTTGACTAATTCATGTGAATTTAAGTCAAAAAATTGTCATCTTCTTTTCTATCTTTGTATTTTTTATAGTACGAAAATAATTATTTTTATATATTAATTCTGATATTATGTGCTAACCAATCATGTTCGATTCTATATCTTCCACTTTACGTACGGTTGCAACTTGGTGCCTGCATTTGAGTCCGTTAAGGAAAATGGACCATCTACTGAAAGATGATCAAATAACGAAATTTGCTTTCTTTACGTTTATTGACCAAGTTGGTTGAATTCAATTGCAACCAATTTAAAATTAATTAATTCCCTTCTTTAAAAAACATTAATTAATTCCTCCAAAATAAACATTAAATAATTGGAGTAAAGTGTAATATTACAATCGATTCAATTATGTAACTTCGTGGCCCTTCTTCAATGGTTCGAATTTTCCATGCATTTGGCACCTTAATTGGTGACCCGCATTAATTAAGTTTACTCCGTCAAAATCTGACGCGCGTTGATGAATCATATTGCTTGTAGTGTCTACTAATAAATAAAATAAAATAAAAGGATAACAATAAAAAACCATTCAGTTTGAGTTGTTTATATATGATTTTCAATTTGACAAATTAACCTCTTAAAACGCCATAAGTATCCCTTGGTTTTCTATTTGTCTTATTAATGCCCCGTGTTTAGTGTAAACTGTAACACAGAAAGGGAAATTAAAAGACCCAACAAATTCTTTACAAATAAACCAGTTAAGCATTGACAAAGTGCTATATAATTAGTCCTATAATATAATATTCAAATAAGATATAAAATAAAGGATCATCACTACATATTCCAAAGCCCATGTTGTTATGTGCATAATATATTACGAATTTCTAATTCAATTTTGAACCAAACAAAAGGATGGTTTTTTTTGAAGTTTTAAATCCATTCTTAAGATTATTCCAAACATAATCTCATGCACTTCTACTGTGTTTGCTAGTTAGTTGATATCATGCAAATTTTATTTTATTTTGTGATAAAATGAGAATTAGCTACTCTATTCCTTTAATTTGAACCATTTTTTTATATTTAGGGATTTAATCGGGTCAACCAACTGAGATTATCAGAGTATTCTGTTTGGATCATTCATGTTACCTTTTTTTACTAGAAAATTTCAACCACTAACCATAAACTTTTGGGTTTCGGGCTAACCCGTCGGCCAAAAAACTTAAAAGAAGAAAAATAACCTATGTATTATTTTTCTTGATAGTCTCATATTTATAACAAATATTTTTTTGTATTAAACGTTGGAGTAAAAATGATGATTATAACTTTCGAATATAGTTGGAGTAAAAAATAAAGAAGTGAAAATGATGATTATAGCTTTCGAATATTAAACCAAAATACATTCCATCAGTATTTGAAAAAAAATCTTAACTAACTTGAAATTTAAAAATCATGTAACGAGAAAAAGTTCAGTTAATCGGATCAACCCACTCGATTTCGGGCCATCCCATTTTGATTCAGGCTATATCAGGTTGTCGGGCTATTTCGTTACAGATCATTTGGACTGAACGTTTTTTGGACTAAAATTTTTAACTCAAAACCATATCAAGTTGTCAGTCTATTCGGATCAATCCCTTGATTTCAGACTAGATTCCTTGCTTATTTTTTAGGTTCTTGTTTGGATATTATTTAAATACGACAATATAGGTTCAGTTATAAACCAATATTTTTAAAATCGGACCTAACATCAAATCAATCGTTTGACTAGATCGTTCGATCACTGGTTCGACCAACTGAACCGATTTTAAAAAATCGGATGACCCGTATATATATGTGATATTTATATATTAAATATATAAATACTTTCTCCAAATAAAATCATATAAATACTTGTATAAAATATTAACATGATATAAATTAAATCAAATATTAAAAAAGTTATATATTCTATCAACTAAAAGTATATAGAATTATTTTTCAATATTTATTCGACAAATTTTGATTAATTTTTTATATCATAATAACCAAATGAATGGAAATTTTATGAAAAAAATTTGACAATGATAACTTAGAAATGTTAATTGCAAGTTATATAATGATAATTATTTGATATTTATAATTTATATATATATTTTAATTTAAACTTGGTTAAATTATTGAACCGTAGTAACAAAACCAAATTTTAAGGTCATTTGTTCGAATTTGGAAGCAACATTTTTCCCCTAATAATTTATTTTTGCATAAATTGGTTCATTGGGTCACCGGATCACCGGTTTTTAGTGGTTCGCATGGGATTTTCTTCAATTTGAAAATAAAAAAAATCGGTTCGACCGACCGGTCTGGTCAGGTTATAAAAACACTGGCCTAACCTTAAAGTGATTAATCTATTTAATTTAATTCTTCGACTTAGCCCAAATAAAAAAGTTAAATAAAATGGAAGTATTCAGCATGCTTTTCCCTTGCCCACCGGACAAGTCAGCGGTTTGGATGTTTAGTAGTAGGCCAAAGCACGTCAACGCAGCGCCAGACGTCTGTGTCCAGGTAGGCACAAGTGGGTCCCAGACGTCGACTTCCACGTGGCAGGGGCCGCGGTTCGCCGCCAGAGGGGCGGTGGCGGGTGGCGTTTGGTGGGATTGTCACGTCGCATTAGCTGCTCTGTCGAGCTGCCTGTGTCAGCCATAATTTCGTTTGGTGCTAATTCAAGTGATCTTATTAATTATGTGCATACAGTAATATTTGATCGGATTAATCATAATTTATTTGCTTCAAAGAATTAGGTCCATAAAATTTCATTTGACTCAACTATGTACTACATTTTTGGGGTATATAAATACAAAGGGATTCTTAGTTAACAATTGATGCAACAAACAACGAGAAATAAATAGACGGATATAATTGTTGATTAAAAATACTGAAAATAAATAGAAATAAGAGTGAACTTTCGTTGATTTCAAATTAATATTGAGATGACGGTTGGTACGCAGAAATGAAATTGGATAGGAATGGAATAGACTTTGGAATGGAATGATGATAGGAATGAAATTGAATGAAATACGATTCACATGGTTACAGACGTCTGAGGAATGAATGAATAGGAATGAAATAAAACAAATAAAAAATTATGATTTTATAATTTATGTTATTATTATAATAATAATAATAATAATAATAATAATAATAATAATAATAATAATAACAATAATAATAATAATTAGTATTAATATTTAGGAATATTATTAATACTAATTAATAATAATAATAATAATATCAATAATAATAATTAATTATTATTACAAATTAATAATAATTATTATTATTAGTTAGAATATTACTATTATTATTAATTAATTAATATTAATAATAATATTATTTTAATATAATTACTTAGGAATATTATTTTAATATTATTACTTAATATTATTATATTATTATTACTAGTATTCATCATCATCATCATCATCATCATCAATCATTATTATTATTATTATTATTGTATTAATTGTTATTTGTTATGTTAATATTATTAATTACTATAATTTTTATCATTATTATTATATTATAATTATTTATTATTAATAACTATAATTTATTTATTATCATAATTAATTAATTAATAATAATATTTTAATATAATATTTATTGGTATTAAATATTATTTTTATGTCATATTAATTTCTAATAGTATTTATTATTATTATTATTATTATTATTATTATTATTATTATTATTATTATTGTGTTTATTGTTATTTATTATGTTAATATTATTAATACCTATATTTTTATCACTATTATTATATTAAATTATTTATTATTAATAACTACTATTTATTTATTATCATAAATATTATTATTATTTTATTATTATTAATTTTACTAGATAAAAAATAAATAAAATAATTTTCAAAAAAATAAATAAATTTTGCTAATCCCATATTCATGGGAATAGCTAATACCATGGGGGAGGAGGAATACTAATCCTATGTTCATGGTAATAAGCATTCCTTCGGGAATGGTGATTCCTGACGTAAAAATCTTACCAGCCATCGGAATGGAAATGGACGTAGGAATCACCATTCCATTCATGCATACCAACCGGCACCTGAAAGTATAAAAAAGGAAAAAACAAACCCTAACTTTATTTATCAAAGTCCAATTGCAGAGTTCATAAAAAGATTTTCTATACACAGGCTAACTATACAGGTCAAGCGGCCATAAATACAAATTACTTGGAAATGAAGTAAATGAAAGAACTAAAACAAAGTAATTAAAATAAATTATTAAATAAAAACATGTTATATCATTCTCCATCATTCTCCTCTACATCGAAATGATTCGTTCTCGAATTGGATGTAGCTTTACCTCCAGAAGAATTATAACTCGCAAAAGGCATCAGAAACTCATGGTGCACCTCACAACTCAAACATAAATAATTACTATATACTTAACATTGATTTTGTCTCAAATAAAATTAGCTCGTTTGAACATGAAAACTAATGCATGTCGATCCACATTCACATTATTACTTCCTAGAAGCCACATTAAACTACATAAACGATGGTGAGATGTCGCCACCACAGACAACTTATCTAAAATATATGCAACAATAATGTTTGCATAAGAAATTGAATCCATGCTAAAGCGAAAAATTTGACCATGCATAGTGCGTTTGGATACCAATTGGTTTGTTTTGGAATTTTTATACGACCACTAGGTTTTCAATTATTTATGGGTTTGTTTTTGGTATTATGTAGAATCAGCGAAGGGTTTCGCTTGTCGCACGCTACTGTTAATACCAACTGAAGTAGCAACAACGTGAAATAAATAAACGACTAGATTAGTTGATTCAAAGAATACTAAAAGTAAAACACATATAAAAGTGAAACTCCATTGACTCAAGATGATTGAGTATTGGAAGAACACATTAAAAGAGAAAACAAACCTTAACTTTTTATTTATTGAAATATAACTGCAGAATACATAAAGAAATATTATATATAAAGGTGATTGATAGGATACGGCCCAACTACTAGGCCCAAGCATCAGGCCCAATATAAGTGGGCCCCAACATTAAGCTCGGCCTATGTGAGTTCGGCCCAAGAAGACTCCTAGACCAACTACAACTCAAATCGCAAGTGGAGACGTAGAAGATTCGAATGCATATCTAAAAGAATCCTTATGAGAGAAGACTTCATATTAGAGTCAAATTCAATATGGTGGTATATAAATAGAGGCTAGATTAGAAGAAAGAGATCATCTACACTCTTTGTAATCGCTTCTTACACACTTAATACAGATATACTCTCTTACTCCGTGGACGTAGATCTATTTCAATAGATCGAACCACGTTATTTCCTTGTGTTCCTTGCGCATTTATTACCCCACGAAATTAAGATCGATCACTGGCGCCGTCTGTGGGAACAAAATTTTGTGTTCTCGATTAACTTTTTCTCAGGGAATCAATCACAACGATGAGGAATACAAGAAGCGCTACATCCAGGACTGTTACCGGCAATAATAACGGCGGCAGGACACGCCAAACGCGGTCTGGGAAAAGCCCGATAAGAGATACGACCCCCGAAGGACACGTTCAAAGTATGGATGAGCGGGGCTACCCTATCCTACGTGAAGAAGAAGATCACCGCAACGAAGGAGGACGCAACAGCAACAGAGAGGAAGCCCAAGCATCGCAGTTGAATCTCGACGAGGCGGTTAAAGGGTTCCTCCAAAAGAATAAGAAGAGTTCCTCCAGTACCTCAGCCGAGAACAAGGTCGGCTTCGTCATGATGAAAATGATGCCGAAGTCTCATCAAAACGCGAGGCAGCGCGGCGAAGTGAATCCCCCAGTCTTCAGATGGTAGGCACTCGTGCTGCGAATAATACCTCTACACGAGTTGGTTTCCAAACCGATCGTGCAAGGGATGAGCAGCGTGAGGTAGGTCGTCGTGATCACCGCGAGGTCGACCCCCACAATTATAACGAGTCCAGCCGACGAACTCGGCATCGCTCTCCGGGAGACGGGTTCGATGGATACGGGAAGATTATTATCCTTTTTTCCAACGAGATACTCGATACCCCTCTCCCGGACAAGTACAGGGTGCCAAGTATCGCCCCCTATGACGGACTGCGGGACCCACAAAACTTCATTTCTTAGTTCCAATATAACATGATCAACCAGTGTCTCAACACCATCCGCATGTGCAAGCCATTCCCGGAGTTACTAATTGACAACGCCCGCCGGTGGTTCGACAGTTTATCTCCCTGTAGTATTGGATCTTACCGAGATCTAATGGAAGTCTTTCATCGAAGGTTCTTCCAAAAGGCCGAGTCCAAAACCACATCGACTCATCTCCTCACTGTGAGGCAAGGCCGAGGTGAGTCCATCAGCGACTTCATGACCATGTTCAATAAGGAGAGCCTAAAAGTCGAGGATGTAAACGACCTCCTTATTATCTCGGCTTTTCAGAACGGTATCTTGCCTGGCGGAATGGATCGAGACTCGTGCTTTGACCTTCCGGATCATATCCGGTTGCCCGATCTCCAACGTCGAGTGAGGGCGATCTATGGAGAATGCTTGAGGAAAATCACCTCTTTCTCTCTTGGCATAATTTTGAGAACCTCACCCTCTTTCTCTTGGTGATGGACGAAAATATTGAGGTTGATTATTAATCATCTCTCGGATTTAATCTCTTACCTCATATTTATAATGCACTACCTTAATCCCATAAGGAAATTACCATAATCTCATATGGTAATTTCCATCCCATATGGAAATTACCATAATCCCATATGGAAATTACCATAATCCTTTATGGAAATTACCATAATCCTATATGGAAATGATTATTACCATAATCATATATGGAAAGGATCTATGCATATCCCATAAATATAATTATATCCTTGTAGGATAAAGAGAATCAAATCCTTGTCATGTAGAAAGTAGGCACCTATTTTCCTTCCAAGCTACGAACTGGATGGGCGGTCCGAGGATCAAATGCAAGGAATAAAGATGGGCCTCAAAAATTAATTATCTTATGTTCAAATTTCAGAACATAAATTAATTTATAAACATTTATTCATGCCACTAGAGAATAAATCTTGACTTACCCTTTATTACCGAAGTTGAGTCGGGCTTGCACTTAGACATTCACGAATCCCGTATTTAAGATATCGAGCGTTCATTAATTATTTATAGCATTACATTGCTTAAAATAATTAATATCTTTAATTCCTTAAGTAGTACCACTCAACCTTATTATTGTACTTGAGCTAACTCAACTGCGGGGTTTAGTACAATAAACCTTTGAGCTCCTTAAGGGGCGTCATCATCCTAAACGGATACGGTGACTCGTCTGAGATAACTAACATGACATCTGACACGCCACCACCCAAGATCACGGAGAATATTGGGTTAGAACATATAACCCTCACCCATAACAAGTCAAAGTGATGGTCAGCAACTCATACTCATCTAATACCTTATCGAGGTTTAGATCATCGTAAGTCACCGAGATCTTGGTTCTTCACGACGGTCGGATAGAAGAACTCATCTCACTGTGATCCTTCAATACGTCAGAGACGTACCAGCATAGACAAGCAACCAAGTCAAGTCACTTCTTATCTATACCGCAGCCTATACCGACAACTCGTCCTCAAGTTGTCTCGGTTGTGAAACTTTTATATCTCATTAAAGCTTGACCAATCATACGGACTTACGTGATCTTCTACACAATCGTATGATCTAACTTATATATGAGATAAGGGACACGGATATATGCAATCAAGTATTCAATTCGGATAGGAGATTGTAATAGTGGTAACGAGAAACATTGTATACAAGCTCAACCAAACTGCTTTCAATATACTGAATCCAACAATCTCCCACTTATACTAAAGCAAACTTTTAGTATACAATGTGTCTCTACTAGCTATTACAAACAAAACCATCACTTTGCTTCTCCCACTTATACAAAAGTTTCCTTTCTAAGTGGGTGCCATCATCTTGCAATCCAAGTCCTCTAACGTGCCTGACGAGACTTTTTGCGACAGGGCTTTTCGTGAATGGATCCGCTAGGTTATCCGTCGTATCAATCTTTGCAATCAGCCACGTCCCTCGTCTAACGATTTCTCGTATGACATGGTACTTTCTCTCTATGTGTTTGCTTGCGCGTGGATCCGTGGTCCTTCGAGTTTGCCATTGCACCGAGTTATCACGATGAAACCATGATACTCATGGGCAAACCAGTACCACATCTAGATCCATGAGGTGGTTCTTAAACCATCTGACCTCCTTAGCGACCTCCGAGCGGCTACATATTCGGCTTCCATGGTAGAGTCCGCAATGCATCGCCGCTTTGCACCACTTGAGATACGGTTCCACTTCCCAAGGTAAACCAGAGCACGAGGTGACTTTTTCTCATCACGGTCGGATTGGAAATCCAGTCCTAATAACCCCAAGGGTATTAGACTATCGCATGGTAAACCAACCTATAATCTCGAGTCCTTTCGGTGCTTGAATATATGCTTTACCGCGATCCAATGAGCTTGTCGAGGTTAGGCGATATCTAGCCACTATGCCTACCGCATAGCGTATATCGAGCCTCGTGCATAACATTGCATGCATGAGACTTCTTCTGGCGAAACGTAGGAAACTTGTCTCATTTCCTCTATCTTCTTTGCGGTCATAGGTGATCGCCCTTTAGAATAAAACGCCATGTCGAAAGGTAGCAATCATTTCTTGACGGTCCGCATACTAAAGCGAGTAATCACAATATCAATGTAAGGCGCTGAGATAAGCTCAACATTTGCCTCTTGCGATCTCGGTAAACCTTGATCCCAAGAATGTACCGCATCTCCTAAGTCTTTCATTTGAAACTGATCGGATAACCAACTCTTTACGTCGATAACAACTTCACATTGTTACCAAATAGAAGAATGTCATCTACGAAAGTGCAAGAAATATCACATTACCGTTGACATCTAAGCGATACACACACTCTCGCTAGGCAACTGGGTAAATCCATAGGACTTTACCACCTCGTCCAAACGTAAGTTCCATGATCTTGTATCATTGTCTTGTATCGCCTCATTGTCGTCCATGGGTCGATTATTACTGCTCGTTTTACGGGACTAAATCAAGAGTCACCCACGAACATAAATCGCTCGGGTTGACGAACAACCTCCCACTACGACGAGGCACCACAGCACAATGGCAACGGTGGGTGTAGTAACTTGTGGTTCTCATCTTGCACAACTTCTTTGGGTAGGTACCACTTGCGGTCAGTATCTCCAAAGGAACTCGACCCACTTCAATTTCTTGAAGTATCGGTGTCGATCCTCCCACTAGACTCGACATCTCGCACTTTGGTCTAATCGGTGGTGGAATACGATCATCTTCTAATTCTTGAAGAATGATCTCAACTTTGGATTTATGATTTTTCATGTAGTCCTCTTCTAAGAATCGGGCATTAGTGCTAATAATGACCTTCTGATCCTTAGGACTATAGAATAAACCACCTTTCGTTCCTCTAGGATAGCCAATAAACAGCCTTGCGTCGGATCTAGCCTCCAACTTGTCAGCCTTCTTGTTCAAAGACATGTGTCGATCGCCCCATGTCCTTATGTGGCTTAAACTCGGCCTACGCCCAAACCACAACTCGAAAGGGGTCTCTTCGACTGATTTGGATGGTACTAGATTTAGCAAGTATGCCGTCGTTTCTAAGGCATACCCCGTAACGAAATAGGCAAAGTTGCATAACTCATCATTGATCTAACCATTTCCAAAAGAGTCATATTTCTTCGCCCGACACACCATTTCTTTGTGGTGTGCCCGGTGAAATCTTGCCGGGAGGTAATCCCATACTTCACTAGATAGTCCATGAACTCGTTACTGAGGTATTCGCCACCGCGATCAGACCGCAGTGACTTGATACTTCTTACCAAGCTTCGCTCCACTTCCGCCTTAAACTCTTTGAATTTCTCAAAGCATTCGGACTTATGGTAAAGCGGTATACGTATCCGTACCTTGAGTAATCGCCAATGAAAGTGACAAAATACTGTACCCTCCACGAGCTTGTGTGGACATCGGTCCACACGTCGAAATGGACTAACTCTTACATTTCTTTGGCTCTATAACCCTTCGCTTTGAAGGTCCGTCGACATCTTACCTTCTATACAGGATTCGCAGACTGGGAATGGAGTAACTGTGAGATTACCCAACGCTCCATTCTTAGCCAGTCTTTGGATCCTATTTAGATTGATGTGACCTAATCTAAGATGCCAGAGAAATGTGGTGTCATCTTGCGAAGAAAACTTTCTCTTTCTAGGGTTTGAAGAAGATGCAACATAGTTATAGGTATTATGTTTTGCAGAAATAGTATAAAGCGAATTATATAAAGTGCCAACACAGATAACTTCGTCATTTCTTATGATAGAAACACCACTATCAAAAATAACAGAATATCCATGAGTAAATAGTTTCGAAACAGAAACAAGGTTCAGCCGAAAATCCGGCACATATAAAACGTCTTTTAAAACTAAAACAGTTCTCTCAAAACATAAAGTAACATCTCCGACTGCAACGGCCTCGACTTTCACCGCGTTGCCCATGGAGATCGTTATCTCGCCATTACTCAGCTCCCTTGTCCGCAGGAACCCCTGCAAGGTGTAACAAACATGATCGATCGCACTGTGTCACTACCCAAGAATGGGTAGAACAAGTTGCTAAACATGTTTCACATTACTAAGCAAACGGCGTACCTTGAGCCTTGAGCATAGGGCACTTAGCCTTCCAATGCCCGGTCTTACCGCACTTGAAGCACTTGCCCTCTCCTTTGGCTTCTTCAAGCCTCCGTGGCGACCATGTTCTTGCTCCCATTATTCCCACTATTTCCTTGCCTCTACCACCTTTGGTGCCCTTTTCTTTTCCATTTTGCAACGGAAAATTTGGGCCCTTAGATGTGCTAGCAAGAGCATGTGTTCCTTTGCCCATAACTCCTTCCGCACCACGAGATCATTGAGCAACCGAATAAGTGTATACTCGGTCTTGCTCATGATCGCATTCACGTAAAGTTCTCAAAAGACTTGGGCGGTGTATTGAGGATGATATCGACCTTGGCTTCCGTCAATACCTCCTCCCAACCGATCAAGACTATCCATGAGATGAGTCATGTGGAGACATGTTCATGGACCGAACTTCCTTCTTCCATCTTACACGCCAAGATTTCTCTCATTGTGTGGAAGCGATCGTCCGATCCGATCGCCCAAACTTACTCTCGAGACTTGACCAAATCTCGATGGCGTCTACCATCGATCGATGTCGCACTGCAAGCCTTTGGACATAGTAGTCATCATATAGCATTTAGCCATATTGTTTGACTTATTCCAAAGTCCGCCGACTCTCATTGCTCATTAGTCGATCGTCGATAGGCATCGGGTTTAGGAGTAGTGAGAACAAACATGTGTTCTTCAATATAAGAACATATTCCATGTTTCGTTTCCACTCGATAAAATTTGGACCGGATAACGGATTTTGTGCGAGCATATTGATAATCGGTGTAAGAGACATATCTGAAACGATAATGTAAACACATAAGCATACGATCGCACATAATTCATAACAATAATATTGTAACCTTTTGATAAAACAATATTAATTGAAACCTCCAATCGCCCAAGGAATCCCACATGCAAGCCACGCGTGTGGACGTTTACACATGAACCCCTCGACCAGACTAAAATATACCTTTTAGTCGTTTAATTTCAATCCATGTCAACTTATCCTTATGACAAATGAAATTAACGATTGGACCTTACTAGACCACATCACTATCACAAGAAGGGACTTCGTGGGAAGTTGTACTTGAGGTGATGTCTAAGCAATGACCACATTTTTAATAGCAGAAAACGAATTCTTAGAATTAGCATACTCACTAGGACCATACCGCTTCCAATTCAAATTCTTTTGTTATCTCATTTTATATCTATCTCTAGAGAACTTATGAAAATCGCACATGCAAGCCACGCGTGTGGACGTTTACACATGAAACTCCCACTTCTCAATAGATTTAAAATGTTTTATTTAGAAATCTCATCTAACACACTTATGATAAACAGTGCAAGCAAGCGCGCGTGTGGATGTTTACTCACGGTCGTATCACTTTCTTTAGAGATCAAAAAGTGGAGGTCTTAACATCTTAATTTAAAAATTAATTTGTCGGTTTGCTTGCTTAGTCTTTTTGTTCAAAAGGTTTGTCCATGCGGATCACGTAATCTAGCATGCTTTTCTATAGAACTCGACATGTAAAACATGCTCATGAAATTCTAAAATATGCTTGAAAACGCGATAAACCTAGCATGCTTACTATGCGCACCCTATTACGAAAACACTTAAAGGTTTTTCAACGTAATTTAAACATACATAGCATGCTATCTTGCATAATTTAAACATCCACGACATGCAATGAGCGATAAAAATAAAATAAAACGTTCATCGTGGCCCACTCGTGGAATCTGCACTTTCCGCCTAATCTATTACATAGAATTGCAAAGCATGATCTTTATAATCTTGAAAATGGGCCTCGCGTGCGGACACGGACGGATTCAAAGGCCTCGCGTGCACGGGCATGACCGACTCGTCAAAAGCGAGTCGGCCGAAAACGGATCCAGGCTTGCCCGTCACACGCGGCGCGTCGCTGAAGCGCCGTGCACGCCTGCGTGCCGTCGCCCGCACGTCGTCGACCCATTTTCCGTCGTCTCGATCTGGTTGCTTTCGTCTTCGTTTTACTTTTACGGATAAGATTTACGTAAAAAATCTAATCTAACCATGGATTTTCTCGTGGTGAAAAACAAAATCCGACAAAATAAAAACGAGCCACAATGAACCATGATCCAACAATTAGAATATTGCGCGTAATAATCAAGCGTGAATTAATCCAGCGAGCCAAGATCACGATCCCGTGCTCGATACCAGTGTTGGGAAAACTAGGTTTAGCCATCTCCGATGATCTATCTTGGATGTTTAATTCACCATATATTGATTATATTCCTAGCATGCACCTATATAATTAATTGCAACACTTTGGGGTTTCTCGTGTTTACCTTTGAATGCCGTCGGTAGGAATGGATCGAGACTCATGCTTTGACCTTCGGGTAGATCCCGGTTGCCCAATCTCCAACGTCGAGTGAGGGCGATCTATGAAGAATGCTTGAGAAAATCACCTCTTTCTCTCTCGCACAATTTTCGAGAACCTCACCCTCTTTCTCTTGGTGATGGACGAAAATATTGAGGTTGATTATTAATCATCTCTCTGGATTTAATCTCTTACCTCACATTTATAATGCACTACCTTAATCCCATAAGGAAATTACCATAATCCCATATGGAAATTACCATAATCCCATATGGAAATTACCATAATCCTTTATGAAAATTACCATAATCCTATATGGAAAGGATTATTACCATAATCCTATATGGAAATGATCTATGCATATCCCATAAATATAATTATATCCTTGTAGGATAAAGAGAATCAAATCCTTGCCATGTAGACAAAGTAGGCGCCTATTTTCCTTCCAAGCTACGGGCCTGGATGGGTCAGCCCAGGGATCAAATGCAAGGAATAAAGATGAGCCTCAAATAAATTAATTATCTTATGTTCAGCCCAGAACATAAATTAATTTATAAATATTTATTCATGCCACTAGAGAATAAATCTTGACTTACCCTTTATTACCGAAGTTGAGTCGGGCTTGCACTTAGACATTACGAATCCCGTATTTAAGATATCGAGCGTCCATTAATTATTTATAGCATTCGATTGCTTAAAATAATTAATATCTTTAATTCCTTAAGTAGTACCACTCAACCTTATTATTGTACTTGAGCTAACTCAACCTGCAAGGTTTAGTACAATAAACCTTTGAGCTCCTTAAGGGGCGTCATCATCCTAGCGGATACGGTGACTCGTCTGAGATAACTAGCATGACATACAAGCACCGCCACACAGGGGCCCTATACTGAGGAGATCGTCAAATCGAGCCCCGACTGCGTCGGAGCCGTGGCGATAGCGGATCGGTTCGCCAAGGCCGACGGGCGGACGTAAGAAAACGTGAAGTCGAAAAGGTGGAACCCTCGACAAGAAGAAGAAGAGGAGGTCGAGGACCGAGGCCAAAGTCGACAGTTCCTCGGAAAGGATACAACGTGGCCCTATAGAGTCTAGGCTCGGGCCACGTCATAACCCAGAATGACCTCAGTACACACCCTTGACAAAGACGAGATCGGAGATCTACGAGCTCCATACGGACATGTTCGAGACCTCGGCCCATGATAGGGGATCGGCGCCGATCCAAAGACAAGTATTGCTCCTTCCATGAGGATCATGGACATGACACGGAGGAATGCAGGAATCTCATGGCAGATATCGAAAAGTTGGTGCATGACGGGGTTCTAAAGAAATACCAAGGTCATGGCCGATTTAACCTGGTCAAGACGAGGCTCCCAAAGAGGTCGAGAAAGCGCGGCAAGAGAGAAAACTATCGCCCTCACACCGCCAAGAAGGCGAGGCACGACACTGATGAAGAGGGTGATGGCGAGCTTCAATGCGATGGAATCATATCCACTATCACGGGCTCCTCACGGTACTACAAAGTTCTCCTCAAAGTCGGGCCAAGTCCCGAACCAAAGGAACACGTAAACAAGAGGTTCAAAAGGGACGAGGCCATCACTTTTTCCAAGGACGACCCTGTTCCAGCCGTAGTACCTCACCAGGACGCGATGATAATCCAAGAGTGGTCGCCAACAAGCTAGTTCGGCGTGTATACATCGATAGTGGTGTGTCGGTAAGTATCATCTTCAAGGAGTGCTTCGACAAATTGGGAATTGAGGAGGCACGCCTCACACCGGCACCACTACCACTTCGAAGCTTCGTGCAAGAAGAGACACGCCCCGAGGGGATCATTGGACTACTTGTCATGATGGGAAGAGCGCCGACGAGCTCCACCAAGGTGGTACAGTTCTTCATGGTAAACGCCTACTCACCGTATAACATTATACTAGGACGGGGCTGGTTAAATGCAGTGAGGGTGGTATGCTCAACGTATCATCTAACCATGAAGATCCCCACAAAAGGAGGGGTAGCTGTGACCCGATGAGATCAGAAACGAGCCAAAGAATGCATGTAGGTCGCCTTAAGAGGTGCTGGGACTTCGGCCCAGCACCCACAGGCATAGCAATTAGCGAAGCCCAAGGAGTTGGAGCTGGAAAGGACGCCGTCTGCTCTCGACAGCTCGGTAGAGGAGGTCACACTGTATGAAGACGATCCCCTCAAGGTCGTCAAAGTAGGTTCTACCGAAGTGCCTCAACTGAGAAAGCAGATCATCCAACTCCTAAGGGAGTTCAGAGACGTCTTCGCTTGGTCACCGCTCGACATGACCGGGGTCTCACCGGGTATTATCACTCACCGGCTCAACATTGACCCAAGTGTCAAACCGATTCGGCAAAAGCAGCGGATCTATGCGGCGGAACGGAATCAGGTCATACATGATGAAGTGAACCAACTATTGAAAGCACGCATATTGTTCGAAGTCAAGTATCCGACCTGGATAGCCAACCCGGTGATGGTCAAGAAAGGAGGAGGAGGATGGCGAATGTGTATCGATTACACCGATCTCAACAAACATTGCCCTAAGGACTGCTACCCCCTTCCCAATATCGACAAAAAAGTTAACGCTTTGGTCGGATACGAAGTCTTCAGCTTCTTGGATCTATACAAGGGGTATCACCAAGTCTTGATGAGTGACGAGGACGCATCCAAATTATAGACTACATTATAGACTTGCCACGGACTCTTTTCATATAAGAAGATGCCATTCGGACTCAAGAATGTAGGGGACCACCTATCAAAGAATGGTGGACAAGATATTTCATCTTCCTACATCGGTCAAAATGTGGAGTGTACATCGGTGTAGATGACATCATCGTCAAAATCAAGGAGAAAGCCACATGTGTTACCGACCTCCGGATCGTCCTCAGCTTACTTTGTAAAGTAAACCTAAAGCTAAACCCCCAAAAGTGTACATTCGTTGTTCGGTCTGGGAAATTTTGGGGTGTTGGGTTTCACAAGAAGGATTAAAAGCCAACCCGTCCAAGATTCAAACTATTTTGGAGATGAAGGTGCCGAAGACCATCCATGACGTGCATAAGTTAACAGTCGCATAGTCAGACCGAGCCGTTTTCTTTCAAAAGCTGCGGAGAAGCAACTCTTATTTTTCAAGATTCTCAAAAAGGCCCCGGAGTTCAATTGGGATGATAAACACAAGTTGGCCTTTGAAGATCTCAAAAACTACCTCGCCAAACTCCCCACTCTATCTGTCCCGAAGGAAGGAGAAGTTCTTTCCCTATACCTCGCGACTTCGGATGAAACCATAAGTGCAGTTTTGGTACGAGAGGACGGACATCGTCAACTCCCTGTGTATTTCATCAGTCGAGCACTCAAAGGGCCAGAAACGAGATATCAACCTCTAGAGAAGCTCGCTTTGGCATTAGTAAATGCATCAAGGAGGCTACGTCCCTATTTCCAAGCACATCCCATACAAGTTCTCACCGATCATCCACTTCGGCAAGTGTTGACAAAGCCAGAAGCTTCGGGGAGAGTGACGAAGTGGGCAATTGAATTGGGCGAACACACTATCTCTTTTTGCCCTCGTCAAGCCATCAAGGGTCAGGCCTTAGCAGACTTTCTCGTAGAGGCTAACTCCACAGAGAAGCCGAAACCCACCGAGCCTACCTCAAACAATGCCGAAGCCGAACCCTTAAAGAAAGCATCCGAGAATTGCTGGCAAGTTTATGTGGATGGAGCTTCGGGAAAAACGGGAAGTGGGGCAGACATCTTACTTATAGGACCAGATGGCCAAGAGATTACCTACGCACTTCGGTTTACATTCAAAACTACGAATAACGAAGTGGAGTACGAAATCTTAATTGCAGGACTTCGCCTAGCTCAAGTCTTGACATCTGTTGTGCAAGTTCACAAGTGATTCTCATGTCATAGTAAGCCACATCTTTGGAAAGTACGAGACTAAAGGCAACAGGATGAAGAAATACCTTGAAAAGCCAAAGCTTACAATGCCTTTCTCATACTTCCGGTTGGTTCGTATCCCAAGGAGCGTAATAGCCGAGCTGATACCTTAAGCAAACTTGCTTCGTCACAGCTCGCCAAAGAAGAAGTCCAAAATAGAAGCATAGACGATGCCGATGTCGAAGTCAACATAGTCTCTGATGAAGAACCTAATTGGATGACTCTCATTCAAGGATATTTGGAGAAGGGTGAATTACCTAATGACAGACTCGAGGCTAGGAAAATCTTGAGCAAATCTTTGCGATCGCATTGAGCAAGGAATTCTCTACGAAAAGTCGTATCTCCACCTCTCCTAAGGTGTTTGGGTCCGAACCGAGTTGAATATGTACTACGAGAAGTACATGAGGATAATGTGGAAGCCATATCGGACCCGCGTGTTATCAAAGAAAGTCATGCGATGGGGGTACTATTGTCCAACAATGTTTGAAGACTCAATTGACCTCGTAAAGAAGTGTCCGGTGCCAAATTCATGAAAATGTGCCGAGGCTACCTCAAACCGACTTCACAAGATGCAAAGCCCTTGCCATTCATGCAATGGGGATTGATATTGTGGGCCCTTCAGAAAGTTCCGAGGCGCTTTCGGTTCACGATTGTCGCTATCGACTACTTCACAAAGTGGGTGGAAGCCGAACCCTTGGTGAAAATCACAAGCAAAAACGCTCTCAACTTTGTCTGGAAAAATATTGTGTGTCGCTTCGGCATCCCCCATATCCTTGTTTCGGATAATGGGACGCAGTTCACAGATAAGGTCTTCAAAGAATGGTGTCAAGAGCTTCAGATTCAACAAAAATTCACCTCGGTGGCCCATCCTCAAGCAAATGGTCAAACCGAAGTCACCAACAGGACAATTGTGAAGGGACTCAAAACTCGCCTCGACCGAGTGAAGGGCAACTGGGTGGAAAATTTGCCACAAGTCTTGTGGTCATATCGTACAACACCTCGGACATCGAACGACGAAACACCCTACAGTTTGGTGTATGGAACCGAGGAAGTAATCCCGGCAGAAATCGGTATGCCGAGCCCCCGTACCATCCATTTCTCAGTTGAAGCAAATGGGGAGAATCTACGAACTGACTTGGATCTGCTAGAAGAGAAGAGAGACCTCACTTACATTAGAAAAGCTCGGTACAAGCAACAAGTCGCTCGGTATTATAACCAACGTGTCAAATCCCGACAATTCCAAGTAGGCGACCTCGTACTTCGAAATAACGAAGTCAGTAAAGCTGCAAAGCTCGACAAGTTAGAAGCTACATGGGAAGGACCATACCGAGTTGAAGAAGTCCTCGGAAAATGGTCATATAAGCTCGTCCATTTATCCGGTGAGCAAATACCTCATACGTGGCACATCATTCATCTTAAGAGATATTTTGCATAAGTGTCAAAAGAAAAAAATTGTTCATTTAGTCTTGTTAAGTCGTGTCTTTAGGTCCTTGTCTCTTGTTACGTCGTGTTTCATTAATAAAATCTTTTTCTTGCATATTTCATTTGTCACTTATGCATACTACCTCTTCCCCACTATATAATACCCTCTAAGAGGATGATAAACCCAACAAAGGGTAAAATGAACGCGCGTGAGAGGACCACCCCTATCGACACTTCTCGACAAATAAGGAACCTATACTTTGGTTTAATACGAGGACGAACTACCTTCGTTTATTTCGAGGAAGAATCACCTTCGTTTAATACGAGGACGAACTACCTTTAATACGAGGATGAACTACCTTCATTTATTTCGAGGATGAGCTTCGTTTATTTCGAGGATGAACTACCTTCGTTTATTCGAGGATGAACTATCTTCGTTTATTTCGAGGATGAATTACCTTCGTTTAATATGAGGACGAACTACCTTCATTTATTTCGAGGATGAATTACCTTCGATTAATTACGAGGACGATCTACCTTCGTTTGATTACGAGGACGAAATGTGTACAATGTTTGATAAAAAGGAAAAATCAACACAAGACAAAGAAAAATTTATTCTTATTTCCAAAATATACAACGCATTACGAGGACGATGAAGGACCAGGAGGCTGGAAAAAGCTAAGCCAATCTCTAGCAAAATCAGGGTTCAACAGTTCATCTATGCTCACCCTACCCCTACCTCTACCTCGTCCTCGATCGACACCAGGAGCTCGGCCAGCTCGATCTCTATGTCTTGCAATCCGATCCCGGCTACTCGATAACTGCCGTCTCTCGCGCGCATAAAACTCCCGAGGATGCCTATCGACAATCCTAGTAGTTGAAGGAGAAGCCTCGTCAGAAGAAGAAGCATCGGCAGTCGAACGAAGCTCCCGCTCAAGTTGCGGATGACGAGCTACAATGGTCTTGTATAGACCGCCTATTTTTCTCAAGTTGGCAAGCTGCTCCTGAAATTGCCAGGAGTCCCGACCGTACTCATTTATGTAGCTCGAACACCGGCCTGCGATCTCTAAAACTTTGGCTTCGGCCTCGGAGATGGTCATTCCACCACCTCGGCGAATAACCACCTCGTATTCGCGTGCTCCTCGGCGACCGATTTGGCATCATCCTTCGCGATCTCGAGCTTCTCCTCTAACTCCAAAAACCGAGCTTGAAGCTCGTCAAATTTCTCTTGAGAAGCCCTAAATTTCACATCAGCTTCCTCCTGCACATGGCCCAGCTTGCCTTCCAAGTGAAGGACCTCGACCTCTTTTGCTTCGAGAGCTCGGTTCAAAATTTTTATTTGGTCCAGCCAAGGAGACATATCAACAGGTTCAGGAACAGACTGAAGACAAAAACAAAGAGAAGCATTCTTCAATAAAATTGGGAATTTTATTCAAGCCTTTAAGGCGGAGTCCAAACCGACATCCTAATGATGCCGTAAGTACATTTGATCTACAAAAAAAAAAGGATCAACTGACCCCTCCAACAGCTTCAGGCTGCACCTCCCCTCCAGCAGCTTCAGGCTGCACCTCCTCGGCCTCCTTCCGAACTTCCACCTCGGCGGTCGTCGCCGCCCCCTGCTCCTTAGCCAGATCGGCCATAATAGCTTCGAGCTGGACGTCCCGATCCACCGAGCAGGCACGGACTGACTCGGCAGTCAGCAAGGTCGAAGAGGAGGCCAGCCTCTCCACAACGGGCAAGCTCTTCAGGCCGTCAGCGAGGACCTCGGCATACGCCCGCAGCAGGGCCTCATTCTCCATCACCTCATACCCGTACTTGGACTTATTCAAATCCGGGTAATCCTCGGCAACTTCATCGAGAGTGGCCGCTGTCACGCTCGTATTAAGGACCTCGGTCAGCTCGTCGATCAGCTCACCGGCCAGCCAGAGAACCACCCGGATCAAAACAGCCTCTTCGCAAAGGCGCGGAGAAGCTCTCCTTGTGAGGCCGCCGCCTCGGCCTCCCTACGCCTAGCCGCCTCCACCTCGGCGTTCAACAGGCCGACCTCGGCCATCTTCGCCACCTCGGCCTTCTTCGTCGCCTCGGCTATCGCCAGAGCTGTGATCTCCCTCTTGACCGCGTCCCGAGCCTTCGCCTCGGCCTCGACCTCGGCCACCTCGTGGACGAGGAGGGTCTTCTCCTCCTCCAAATCCCTAGCGACGCGAGCCACCCGTTGGAACTGGACGATGGCATCATTCAGATAGTCCGTCAATTGGGTGGACGTCATCGTCAGTTGGGTGTACGCCGCCATCATTTGGGTGGACATTTTGACAACCTCAGCCATCATGTATTCGGTCCCCTGTACAAAAGTCTACCATGTCAAACAAATACATCAATACATAACTTCGTGACGTGCAAAACAATTGCATTACCTCAGGGAAGGACCGACGTGCGACCTGGGTACCGACGATCTCGCAGTCGACGTCGGCAGGAGCGAAAGTACGCCTCTCCTTGTCTGGACATGAGATGGGCAGGGACGAAGGCGACCTCACTACCTCTTCGGCCCTCTCAGAAGAGGCCTCAGGCACAACATTCGGAGCTACATTGGATGGCTCGAGGTCGGACCTCGATCTCTTCCTCTTCTTCGAGGTAAGGAAGTTCACTACAAAGTTAAAATAAATGCCGAGTTAAAACATAAAGCAAAAAATCAATCAAGAGCTGAAGTGAAATAAGGGGGGCCTCACCCTTCACCGGCTCTACCGCGGTAGCAGGATCATAAGTGCTCACCCAGCATGACGAGCTCGGCCTCAAAAACTTACAACAAGGCCGACCCTGTCCAACGACTCCTTGAGGCCACCGAAGCTGTCATCAGCGACCTCATCCACCAGCTTCTCTGTATTCCAGATGAACTGGAAGGCCTCATCGAACCGACAAAAGAAGTACTTCTTCTGCCAGTTCGGGATTATTAACTTCATTTTTATTTTGAAACTACGACGAGGTGATAAATAATACCACCCCGAGCTAGATTTAAATTTGAAAAACCTAAGGACAAGCCCTAGGGTGAGAGGAAAATTATGCCGATGAGCATAGACACCAAGGCCCGTCAATTGCCGAAAAGAATTTGGCATTATTTGGCGAGGTATGCCGAACAATTGTTGCGATTCGACATACGGAAGGAAAAGGAAGGCGAAGACGAAGACCGCACTTAAGGCGTCCTCGTATCAGTAACAAAACCCTCCGGAGGGCGCAGTTCTATCCTCCGGTCGGGGCGACCAACTCAAAAGATTTTGGAATAAAAAATCTCGAAGCAAGCTCTATTATTGCAGGGGCTTCTAGATACGAAGGAAACGAAGAAACCCTACCAAAATCCCTCAAAGGCGGGAAAACTTCTCTACACGAAGAAGGAAGGGGGGAATCCACGGTAAAAACTTCTAAAACCATCGGCGAATCCGGTGGCGACACTGACACATCACGGCTGTCGCAGCCGTGAGACTCCTCTTTAGAAGAAGAAGAAGCCATAAAATAACTTACTTGTTTTAGAAGGAATATCGAAGAAGATGGCACTGAGCTCTGGCGAAAACGACGATGGAGGAAAAGTACAAACACTCAGTGTTTTCAGAAGACATACAGTTTTTGAGTTTGAAAGTTGGAGGCGGATAAAGTGAAATGGGAAAAGGCGTATTGTGGAAGTTATTCCCCCAATGTGTACTTTATCGGGACCTACGCCGTCGTATACATTAAATGGATATGACGTGTTCCGTGTTCGACATCGGCACAGCATCCCGTGTTCGACCTCGGCACGACGTTACACATTCAACCTCCCCACGGCGTTATATATCCGAACTCGCGAGATTACGTATTCGACCTCGGCGGGCGGCAGTGTTCGACTTGCCAATTAATGGCGGCGACATACAACCGGCGGGGCGTGCGCGCCCACTTCGTCGGATCACGAATTTCGGTGAGGCAATGTCGAACAACTCTCCTCATCCATCACGACCTCACTTCTACGTCTTTTTTTTGGGGGGTGTGATAGGATACGGCCCAACTACTAGGCCCAAGCATCAGGCCCAATATAAGTGGGCCCCAACATTAAGCTCGGCCTATGTGAGTTCGGCCCAAGAAGACTCCTAGACCAACTACAACTCAAATCGCAAGTGGAGACGTAGAAGATTCGGATGCATATCTAAAAGAATCCTTATGAGAGAAGACTTCATATTAGAGTCAAATTCAATATGGTGGTATATAAATAGAGGCTAGATTAGAAGAAAGAGATCATCTACACTCTTTGTGATCGTTTCTTACACACTTAATACAGATATACTCTCTTGCTCCGTGGACGTAGATCTATTTCAATAGATCGAACCACGTTATTTCCTTGTGTTCCTTGCGCATTTATTACCCCACGAAATTAAGATCGATCAGTGATTAAACAGGCCAAGCCTGTAAATACAAATTACTTGAAAAAGAAGTGACTAAAATATTAAAACAAAGTAATTAAATAAGCTCAAAGCACGTTATATCATTCTCCATTAACTCACACGATAACTGGGTTCGATTAAAACAGGAGGTGTGCGATTGATGATTTCATGCAGGACTATATTTTGTTGGAAATGGCATTTAGTTTGAGATATTTTAAGTTGTTTCTGAATATTAGATAAATATAAATTTGGGTTTAGCAAAATATATAGTGTACATGTTCAAGTTATTTTAAGGAAATGGGTTATTTAACTAATTATTGTATGAGCTAGTTGCGTTCAACACAGACCGTTTATATATGTTAAATGATTTGCTAGTTTAATCCGACACTGATGCTTTTTGAGTGACTCGTTGGCCATTTATAAGGTGTTATCGAATTTTGGAGTTGCCAAGAATGACAACTTATGAATAGTCATAAACATGTTTGAGTGCTTGATAAAACCGATCAAATAAACATATGCTCAAGTCAAGGGGAAATAATGCTAGTAAAGCTGTTCAATTACATGCATGGGAAAATCATTGCATACCAATAGGTCTGCTCAATCGAGGGTCGGATATCGGATATAAGTGTTAACTGAACCGTATCGACAACTGTCGGTTATCGTTACCTGATACCAGATTTTTCAGATCGGTAGAATTTTTTATTTAATTTTGGTATATCCGATTAATCTCTCTCTCTATATATATATATATATATATATATATATATATATATAGGGGAGTGTTAACGTGAGCCATTTTATTGTGAGCGTGAGAACCAAAACCGATGAATTCACGGTGAAAGTTGATGAATCCGTTGGGAAAATTATCGAATCCAAAAATAGAATTTTCGCCTCATGGGATTCGAACCGGGTGAAAAATTACAATTTTGAATTCATTAACTTTCAACGGATTCATCAACTTTCATAACTAATTCATTTGGTTCTTAGTTTTAGGATAAAATGGTTCTTATTAACTAGCTCATATATATATATATATATATATAAATAAATGAGTGGAACTATTATAATTTATTGATAGAGACATGAAGAACGAAGTACACTGATTCAGATAAGGAAGGGGATCTAGATTGGTGAAGCCTCCTTTCCCCATCCCTCTGCTACATGCTTCTTACAATCTGGATATATATAGAGAGAAGCGGAAGGATGTTGTGTGAGGGCTTGCGGCGGCAGAGAGATGGGAAAGAGGAAGTGGCTGATCTAGATATAGATCGGTAGAGAGGGGTAACGGACCGACATTAGAGGGAATGGGAAGGTCAGAGGATGGAGCGAAAGGATGGTGGCGGTTGTTGACAGATACGGGATAACTAGATCTGAAACTATAATGAGAGAGAGAGAGAGAGATGGGTTTGACCTCAGCCGCATGCTTTACTTCTTCTACTTTTGTTTTAATTGTTTTTTGGTGGTTTGGTTATCCGAAAAATCGACCCCATAACCAACTCGGTTAATCGGGTAACCGATTATCTGATCGAATTGAGGTTTGGTTATGAAAGTTTGGAATTCTTTATTTTGGTTCATCGAAACCGTTCTATTCCCAATCCTAACTAAATACCAAAATAATAAGATCTGGGCATGAAAAGAAAACCCATATAGAATCGCACCATACGAGACGATCGAACTAGATTATATTAGGCAGACGGTGACGTGTCCGTCCATTCTCTTGATCAACTCCTTTCCTTAAAATTCCTTACTTAAATTCATTTATATAAGATAAAAGGACCAAACTTCCGTTACAAAAGCAATTTGTGACAAGAGAATGAAAGGAAATAGAGCAACTAACAAAGGCAATATGCTGCAATTTTCCAAATTTTTAGACTTTCCTAATGATAATATACTTCAATATATAGAGTAAGGTTCAAATAAGAATTATTTTTAAAGTAAGAACAAATAATCAAATGCATTCGCTAAGAAAGTTGATGCATTCGTTGGAAAAATTACTGCATCCAACAAAATAGAATTTTCGCTCGGGTTCGAATCCTATGAGGAGAGCAAGTTTCATTTTTTGAATGCAATAACTTTCTCAGGAATACATCAACTTTCACTGTGAATGTATCACCGTTCTCACTTTTAAAATGGCTTTATGTTAACCACCACCCACCCACACACACACACACACACACACACACACACACACATATATATATATATATATATATATATATATATATATATATATATGAGTTGGTTATAGAAGGAACTATCTCTTAAATAAAAACTAAGAACCAATAACCATCGTTAGATTGAATAAGATCAGACGATTTATAATTATTTAATGAAAAAAATAGATAAATGCCTAAATTTTCGCTATTTAAATATCTCATATTCAATTCTTCATTGTTCGTGTAATTCATGTTTTTGTTCATGTAATCGTAGTTCTTGTGCATGCTATTACATTTCAATTAATTGTTATGTTCATGTAATTCATGTTATTGTGCATGTAATCGTAGTAATTGTGTATATGAGAATAATTATGTAAATGAACATATAAAATCCCTTAATTAGCGGTTACCATTAAAATCTGAGGATAATAAAGATTTATAATTAATCATGACCATATAGAGAGTGGATCAAACGAGAACTCCATTTTTTTTAGAACTAAAACTAATGTGGTCCGTTTATTTTTTATAATCTAACAGTCATGATTAATTATAAATCGTTTATTATCCTCAGATTTTAATGGTAATTGTTCAGCCATATAATCAAGGGATTTTTTATATTCATTTACAATAATTGTTCTCATATGAACAATCACTATGATTACATACACAACAACATGAATTATATAAACATAACAATGGAATGTGGCAGTATGCACCACAATTTCGATTACATGAACAAGAACATGATTTACACGAACAACGAAGAATAGAATGTGAAAGATCCAAATAGCGATAATTTAGGAATTTGACAATTTTTATCATTAAATAATTATGAGTTGTTTGATCTTATTCTCTAACGTTGGTTATTGGCACTTAGTTCTTATCTAAGAAGTCCCACTACAAGCACTCCTTATAGTATAAACATGAGGATAAATATCAAACATTGATAAATCAATATGGACGCTTCAGATCAAATACACAAATTATGACGTAGATACACGAATGCACAATTATATGTAGAAATATGCATATAACTAATTCAGATGCACACTTAAAAATAATCGTGTGATTTCCAAATCTAATGGACACGATTTGTTCTCATTATATATTTTAAGGATTCTATGTATATGAATCAATTTATATATATATGTATATATATATATATATATATATATATATATATATTCTCGAGAATTCATTTTGTTCATAAAATAACTTCCTATACATTTTAAGGATTGTATTTATATGTGTGTACATGAACCAATTCATATATATATATATATATATATATGGAGGAGTTCAAATAAAAACATATTTTTCGTAAAAACCTAAAAACCAATGCATTTTAAGTACAAAGTTAATGAACTTTATGTATAAAGTTACTGCACTATGAAATATTGATGAATAGTGTTATATTTTACCAGGACTCAATGGTGCATTAGTTTTATACATAAAGTGCATTAACTTTATACGTAAAATGCATTGGTTTTTAGGTTTTTACTGAAAAATATGTTTTTATTATAACTCAACCATATATATATTAAGGATTGTATGTGCATATATGCATATATATAATTCTTATATAGAATTTATTTAGTTCATAAAAAAGCTTCATGATTCTTAGTTCTGACGTTAAAAAATGATTCTTATTTGAGCACCTCTATCTATAAATATACTATGCATGCATAAAACACGCAATTATGATCAAGATATATAAATCTAGCATTTAAATTAATACATAAAAATATCTCAAACTAATAATGCCTCTTCTAAAGTTTTACACTTCTACATTTTGACTTATGTATACAAAAAACCAAACACTTAGTATTTTTGGATGTAAAGTGCATCCATCGTAATTAAAAATTAATAAATCTAAAATTGATATACTATAATTAGTGTTATTAACTGGTATATGGAAATGTGAATATAACGTTAAAAAGAAAGCTATATAAAACCGAGGCAAGAATTAAACTCTTTCTCCGCAAGATAATTTAGCTCTGGTACAATGCACGAGGTTGAACAACAATTATCTCCAAGATAAAACGGTTTAACAAATACGTAGTAGTTGCACTACTAGACGTATTTCGCGAACTACTTGATACTCGGGACATAGAGGCTTTTGAAGAATGAATGAGATATATTGATTATCTTCGTTTTGGTGTGTTTAATCATCTTCTGCATGATCCCTTTTATAGCCCAAGGTGCATGTTCGGGAAGTGGTGCGAAGGCTCAACTGCTGATCTGAACTAGTGCGTTGATCCATGGCTGATCAGGTTAGCCCAAGGTGCATATTCGTGCGAAGTACAAAGTGCGCCTCTAAAAAGCCCAATGCGACAAGTGCGGCGTGCACGTGCTCGGATGATGTTTCGCACCATTCTCGTAGGTATTGGGTTAACCATAAAATAGCCAATTAAAACCCCATTATGGTGCACCATAGATGATGCACACTTGATTATTCCTTATTGATGTGAACTCATTTATATATAGCTTATAACTTCATTAATTTTTCAATGTGGGATGGAAAATTATTCTCAACCATTAAGAAACCAACTTTTTGCATTAATTGTTCATTCATTCCACAATGAATTTGAACACATAAATACACTAAATTGATCTAAACAAAATATAGATTCTAAATCTAAGCTAATATACAATTTATTCCAACAATTAGGATGGATGTATTGTACATATTGGTGTACATAAGTTTTTGTCATATATATTTGCTTGGGACTTCGGCTCAATTCGTACTCAGCTTGAATTGAAATTACAGAATTGAATGGTTGAGCTTCAAAAAATAGTTAGTGTTCTTTAAATGTATTTTGGGGTCCTTTGCGAAGTACGTAGTCAGTGAAAGAGACGCAAAATTTTAATTTGAAGACATAAGATTAAATGCAGTAGGTACAGTCATGTGACTATACTTAGTTCTCTCACTATCGTCTAAACAAATTAATCTATGTTTCATCATATTGTTAAATTTGCCACAAATACGGCAATCATGTTTATGTATTGTCCATATCTTTGTTTGCCATTGAGATTTTTATTTCAAATAGTATTTATTTATTTATTTTGTTTACGAAATTAGCTGACGATATCCAAGAAAAGAGACAATCGCCCGGGTGCCATGGCATGGGGCACAAAACATAGAAACTTTCCGACATTAATCTTAGTTAATTGTTTGTATAATTACTAAACAAGATGTCTGGTTAGGAGGTTTTTAACTCTTGGATTTTCCCAGTTTCAAGAAAATGGAGCCTCATTATCTGAGGATGATTCTGTCTTGTTCCCCATTAATTACTAATGACATGTTTGGAACTCCATTGAACCACTATTTAATTAAGCCATCCATCAAAAAGGCCCTAATCATTCTCCCATAACACTTTATGGAAAAAGGTTTTAACAACCCCGATTTTAAAAACAATTAATATAATTCCATGGTCAAGAACTGACATGGGTCCTCAAGCATTCTATATGTGTATTCAGTGTGTGTTTTTGTGTGTGTGTGTGTGTGTGGATATATATTATATATAAGTAAGACCCTTATGCTTAAATGTCATTCACCACTCTCACTACAAAGTCATAGCATTTTTAGCAAACTCAAACAGTGTCGGATTCTTCTTCCTTAAACTTATTCCTCTTCTGTCACCCAAAAGAAAAAAAAACAATTACTTTATATAATGAGGTCATGGCTGCTGCTGTTCTTGCTACTTTTGTCGGTTCTGATTCATGATGCTCGAGGTAAGTCGTTGATACCAATTAATGATCATTATTATTTTCTCATCTGATTTATATAGAAATTAATGATGTTGAGTAGCTCTCTTGCTATAAATATAACTCTCTAATTTGTTCAATTTATTTGTTCAGGCAGAAGGTTGATTAGCAATAAACGATCTGCACCGTCTGCTGATGGGCTACATAGCCTACATGTAAGAATGATTCTTGAACACACGTGCAAAATACATACAATTTAACTATTACGTTTATGGGATTTTGTAGATTTAACTTGGAATAATTATTTTTTCAGCAGGAGAAAGTTGCAGAGATGAACACGAGTATTGACGAGGGAGAAAGCAAGAAGTTGTCAGGTAAAAGGAAGAGAAAATTATCTAGTGTGAGAAAGGAACCCCACCATTGGTTACCAAGAATCCATGAAGATTACTATGGTCCAAGAATGCACAGACCTAAACACCACTGACTTCTACACACTATAGCTTCAACACACAATTTTCAACCTCTCCTAATTTTTCAGACAATTATTAGCATTCTTTGATGTATGATCAAAGATCATCATAACCATTCAATTTTTGTAGCCTCTTCTCCATCACTTGTACTTCCGCAGTTAATTGCTTCTCTTAGTTCTAATCATTCCTTTCCATTGTATCACTTTTCAGTTTGAGGATTAATGCAACAGACTAATTAGTATTTCAAGATACATCCATTGATTTAATTTCTTGCTCAAGAATGAGTAGGATCATATCTCAAGCATTGGCTTTATCTGATTGATTGCAGGAAGCTTTAGGAAATTACTAACTATGGGCCATATTTCTAGCACCACCACCATTGATAAGGTTGGTTAATTACATCTTAACAAAAGAAATTATTGACACAATATTTTCAAGAATCATGAAATTTTCAAATAAAAACACCTACATAACTTTAATTTTCGGTTCTCTTACAGAATGACCAGAATGGTGAAATCAAAGCTGACTTGAAACCGGAGACCCTCTCTTCAACTAATTCGAAAATAGGAAGGGAAGAACAATATCTTTCTGTTAATTCGTCATCGAGAACGCAGCAAGAGCAAGACGCTGTAGACATGGCTGAGATGGATTACACCTTGTCAAGAAGAAAACCCCCAGTACACAATTAAGACAAAAACTTTTCCAAGTAAAACGAGAAGATTGTTGTGCAGCAGAAATGCTGCTAATCAGGAAGATTTTGTATATAATTAATATTTTGTATTATTATACTAATAATTATTAGATGATGTGATTATCATTGTACTAGCTTGGTTTGAAAAAAGGTTTTGTTAGCTTTTTGTAATTTAAAATAATATAAGAATAAACAAGAAGTACAGGTTGCCTAAAGCAGTCGTGCTTGCTTTCATGCTTTGGTAAATGGTTATCCCTTTGTATTATCTTTCACTAGTTTATTTTGGTTTGGAAACATGTGTATAATTTTAAACATGTATTTCATAGTGAGGTATAGGTGACTACAAACATATATTGGGGGGGGGGGTCGCAGTTTTGTATTTTTATTTTTATTTTTCAAATTGACTCGAGCTCGTGTTTGAAATATCCTTGAGATGGTCTTTTATGAGCATCTGCGGGATCACATTTAAGTATGGCTAATAATATTGCAGGATAAATAAATTTTAATTAAGATCAACAAACACGTCTCATGGAGAATGTTCTCACATGAAACTTTGTGAATATTCTCAGACATAATCTTATACTCAAACAAAAAAAGAGTATTAGTCTCCCTAGTATGTGTTTATTTTACTTATTCTTTTATGAAAATGTTTAAAATGTCTTTCTCTCTTTTATTTTCGTAGGGTTCCTTTGTGCTTAGCGGCAAGTTCTTCACTTATATTATACCCTTTACTGATAAATCGAAATCCCAGGAAACAGACTACAAATTAAAAATTAAAAGTAATACTTTACATGCAAATTAATACTTTTGCAAATTCACTAAAAACATAAATTAGATATATATATATATATATATATATATATATATATATATATATATATATAAAGAAAATGTATCTTCTAGCTTCTCATTCATCACATGCATGATCGCATTGTGTAAGAGATCATTTACATGAAGAAAAACATCATTAAGATAATGATAAATTATCAGCATATCGCCCCCCACCCATCAAAAAAATATAAAATAAAATAAAATAAAGAATAAAATACAATAAATAGTAAGGATGCTGGTGATCTAATGTTGAACTACGATAGGTAGCCTTGGTTCCACACATTGATTGCAGTTTTGTGCCCATTTCCCAACATGGAAGCTCTTCCGCTCAATTAGCTAGGCTTTGGTCCCCCTCATGGACCACATAATATTATTAGAATTTTATTGTTTCAGACTTCAGGACCCTTTTAAGATGTTATAATCTATTGGAGAGGTGAATATTTTTGAAGTTAAATATTTTAAGTTCTAATTTCATCAACACTTTAAATTATCATTTTTCTTTTTCAAATATGGTTATCCCTCTTGTGTGGACTCTCGTGTGGTATATAGATTATTATACTTGAATGGAATTTGCCTATCGTACCTCAGATAGCAGATACAGATTTCAGTCCTCGTCGGGGCATCATAGTTTTCATTCTTACATACCTAAATTTGATGTCAGTATGCTGCATCCAAGATCATTTAATTTAATTATGGGGTATTAAATTGTAGACGCAATGGTCTTAGTATTTTGTGAATTTTATGATTTCCCTATGTGATGATTGATTAAAGCATACTCCTTCCGTTCCTTTTTAAATGTCCTATTAGATTTTTTTCCTTGGTTTTTAATAAGTGTCATAGTTCGTAATTCGAGAGTAAAATTATGATATATTTCTTATTTACTCTTATTTAATACTCTTGAAATTTGATAATTAGTTGTATGAATACATTTGATCGATCTTAATTTAGCAGGGTAATGAATGCGCAATGAACACGAGGAATTAACGTGGTCCGATCTGTTGAAAAATCTCGTCACGGGCGGAGAGTATATGTGTATTGAGTGTGTAAGAAGCGATTACAAAGAGTGTAGATGGTCATTTCAAGTCTAATCTAGCCTCTGTTTATACACCATTATTTTGAGATTGACTCTGTCGAGATCTTCTCTCAATATGATTCTTTTGGATATATCAAGATCTTCTACATCTCCATTTGTGATTTGAGTTGTAGTTGGTTTAGGAGTCTTCTTGGGCCGAACTTGCTTGGTAGAGCTTAATCATCGGGTCCGTTTATATTGGGCACGATCTTGGCCTAAGTGGTTGGGCGTATCTATCACATCCTCCCCAAAAAAGGCGTAGAAGTGAGGTCGTGATGGATGAGGGCGATGGTTACGACATTCTTCACGAAACTCGTGATGCTGGCGAGTGGAGTGCATCTGATCTGTCGAAGTTGTATGTCGCCAGCCGCCGCCAGAGTGTGTATGTCGCTTGGCCGCCCGGCGGGCGTTCTGCCAGTTGTATTACGCTCGGCTCGATTGGCGAAGTCTAATACTTTTCGCCTGCCGGTCGTGCGTGTGATGTCCCGCCGATGTCGAACACGGAATCGTCACCTTCGTTTAATGCGTCGGTTGGGTTCAGATAAAGTGCACGTTGGGGAATAACTTCCATGATCGCCTTTTCCATTTCACTTTTTCGTATCCTACTTTCAAATTCCTCAAAATTCTTTGTCTTTACGAAAAAGTGCAAGTGTCGATATCTTCACCATTGTCGTCTTCGCGAGCTTGATGATATCTTCTTGATTTCTACATAAAACAAGTAAGTTTTATGAACTTCTTCGTCTTCTTCTTCTTGAGGATTCTCACGGCCATGAAGGCCGTATTGTGTCGATGTCGTCACGGATTCTCAGGTGGTTTAAGTTTTCACCATTGATTCCTCCAACCTTTTGTGCGTAGAATAGGTTTCCGCCTTTGAGGGATTTTGGTAGGGTTTATTCTTTTATTCGATTCTAGAAGCCCTACAATATTAGAGCTTCTTCTAAATTTTTATTCGAAATCCTTTGAGTTGGTTGCTCCCGAGCCAGGAGGATAGGGCGATGCCCTCGGGAGGTTTTGTCACGATTCGAGGCGACAACTTTATGTGCGGTCTTCGTCTTCCTTATCCTTACATCTATGTTGAACTTGACAAATGTTCGGCATTTCTCTAGCCAAATAACGTCAAATTCTTTTGGCGGTTGGCGGGCCTCGATGTCTATGCACATCGGCATAATTTTCCTCTTACTCTAGAACTTCCTTGGGTTTTCAATTTAAATCTAGCTTGGGTGGTATTATTCATCACCTCGTCGTAGATTCAAAATAAAGCGAAGTCAAAAATCCTGAGCGGAAGAAGTACTTCTTTTGTCGGTTCGATGAATCCTCGATTCTCCGGAATCCGGAGAAGTTGGCGGATGTGGCCACCGATGACTTCGGTGGCCTCGAGTCGTTGGGCGGTCGGCCTTGTGGATGAATGTTTTCGAGTCGAGCTCGTCATTGCAGTGAGCCCTTATGATCCTAACTTCAGCGGTAGAGCGGTGAAGGTGAGACTCCTTCTTTCACTTCATCTTCTTTATAGATTTTTGCTTTATGTTCTAACTTGGCATTTATTTTATCTTTGCGATGGATTTCACGAAGGGAAGAAAAGGAAGAGGTCGAGTTACAGTCGCGAGCCTCCACCTTAGCGAAGGATGTGTGAGCCTCTTACGGCGGGCGAAGCCCAGTGAGTCGCCTTCGCCCCATCTATGCCACGCCCCATCAAGGAAAGGCGCATGGTTACTCCTCCTGCGGTGATGATGATTGCGAGATCGTCGGCACCGGGCCGCACGTCGATTCTTCCAGGGTAATGCGTTTGTTTGCACGCCACCAAGTTATGCATTGATGTAGTTTGTTGACATGGTTGACTTCTTTCTGAGGGACCAAGCACGTGAGACCGAGCTCACCTAATATCGGATGACATTTGTCGCCCGATTCGACCGGTGGCTCGGTATTCCAGGAGGTGGAGGAGGAAGACCTTCCGTCTGAGGTTGTTGGATTTGTATCTTGGCGGTTTGGTTGAGCTTGTATACAATGTTTCTGTTACCACTATTACAATCTCCTATCTCGAATTGAATACTTGATTGCATATATCATGTCCCTTATCTCATATATAAGTTAGATCATACGATTGTGTGAAGATCACGAAGTGCGTATGATTGGTCGAGCTTAATGAGATATAAAAGTTTCTGGTGAGACAACTTAAGGACGAGTTGTCGGTTTGAGGCTGCGATATAGATAAGTGACTTGACTTGGTTGCTTGTCTGTCTTTGATGCGTCTACGATGTATTGAAGGATCACGGTGAGATGTGTTCTTCTATCGACCGTCGTGAAGAACCAGATCTCGGTGACTTACGATGATCTAAACCTCGATAAGGTATTAGGTGAGTATGAGTTGTTGACCATCACTTTGACTTGTTATGGGTGAGGTTATATGTTCTAACCAAGATTCTCCGCATCTTGGATGGTGGCGATCTTGTATGTCGTGCTAGTTATCATGTCAGTCATGTGTCTGTTTAGGATGATGGCGTCCCTTAAGGAGCTCAAAGGTTTATTGTACTAAACCTGCGGTTGAGTTAGCTCAAGTACAATAATAAGGTTGAGTGGTACTACTTAAGGAAATGAAGTTATTAATTATTTTAAGCGATCAGAATCTATAAATATTAATGGGCGTTCGATATCTTAAATACGAGGATTCGTAATGTCTAAGTGCAAGCCCGACTCAATTTCGGTAATAAAGGGTAAGTCGACATTCTTTCTCTAGTGGCATGATCGAATGTTTATAAATTAATTTATGTTAAAATTTGAACATAAGATAATTAATTTATTTGAGGCCCATCTTTATTCCTTGCATTTGATCACAGGTGGCCCGTCCGGGCCGTAAGCTCTTGAAATCGGCCCCTATTGCTCCTTTGGCAAGATTTTATTCTCTTTATCCACAAGGATATTATTATATTTATGGTATATGCATAGATCCTTTCCATATAAGATTATGGTAATAATCACGAGTATGAAAATAATCACGAGATTATGGTAATTTTCCATATAGGATTATGGTAATTTCCATATAGGATTATGGTAATTTCCATATGGGATTAAGGTAGTACAATATAAATATAAGGTATGAGATAAAGTCAGGTTAATGCTCGCATAATTAACGAGAATTTTCGTCCCTCACAGTGCGTGTGAGGTTCTCGAAAATTGTGCCATAGTGTGATTGGGTGATTTTCGAAGCATTCTCCATAGATCGTCCTCACTCGGCGTTGGAGATTGGGCAGCAGGGATACGATCCGGAAGGTCAAAGCACGAGTCCGATCCGTTCGATCCATTCATCTCGTTCCATCGACCTCTTGGATCAAAGGTAAACACGAAAACCCCTACGTGTTGCAATTAATTATATAGCGCATGCTAGGAATATAATCAATGTATGGTGAATTAAATATCGAAGATAGATCCTCGGGCGAGGTTAACATATGTTTTCCTACAATTGGTATCGAGGCACAGGATCGGAATCTTGGCTCTATTGGATTAATTCACGTTTGATTATTACGATGCTTTAATTAATTGTGGATGCGTGGATTCATCGTGGCTCGTTTATTGTTTTGTTGGTTTTGTTTTACACCACGAGAAAATCCGTGGTTAGATTAGATTTTATTACGTAAATCTTATACGTAAAGAAGAACGAGCGAAAGAGCGAAGAAAAGCGGCGGGAAAAACGGGTCTCGGCGGACCCACAGGCTGTTTCTCGCGGCGAGCCTCGCGATCGCGAGCGCGGCTGACGGGCATGCGTTCGCGTCTGAGATCCCCAGGCGCCCGCGCGCGGCGGTGGTCACGAGATTCGAGCGCGAGCAGCGCGGCGAGCTAGCGGGCGGCGGGCGGCGCGTTCGCGCGAAACCAGGGCTTGAGATTCGGCGGCGGGCGACATCTCTTGGCGGATGTTCGGCCTCGGGCGTGGCAGCAGCGTGCTCGGCGGTCGTGATCGCGTTAGCGACCGCGAGGACACGCGGGCGGCGCGTGCGAGAAAGGCTGGCGGCGGCCCGGCCGCAGATTAGGCGACCGGCCCGGACCGTTTTCGATGAACCAGTTTTTCGGTCCGTGCCCATGCGCGAAGCCCATTGTTGAATCGGTCCGTGCCGGTGCCGCGAGGCCCGTTTTCAAAGTTTAAATTACATGCTTTGTAAATCTATGTAATAGATTAGATTTAAATGTGCGGGTTTCACGATTGGGCGCGATGAGCGTTTTATTTTATTTTTATCGTTCATATGCATGTCGTGGATGTTTAAATTATGCGGTAGCATGCTATGTATGTTTATATTCGTTGACAAACCTTTAAGTGTTTTACGTAATTGGATGCGCATAGTAAGCATGCTAGGTTTATCGCGTTTATCAAGCATATTTTAGAATTCTGCGAGCATGTTTTACATGTTGAGTTCTATAGAAAAGCATGCTAGGATTACGTGATCTGCATGAACAAACCTTTTGAATAAAAGACTAAGCAAGTAACCCGACAAATTAATTTTTCAAATTAAAATGTCAAGACCTCCACTTTTGATCTCTAAACAAAGTGAGGCATGCGTGAGTGGCGTCCACCAGCGTGGCTTGCTTGCTGTTTATCATAAGTTTGTTAGATGAGATTTCTAAATAAAACTTTTAAATCTATTGAGAAGTGGGAGTTTCATGTATGGCGATCCACACGCGTGGCTTACGTGTGCGATTTTCATAAGTTCTCTAGAGATAGATATAAAAGAGATAACAAAAGAATTTGAATTGGGCGGTATGGTCAGAGTGAGTATGCGATTCTAAAATTCATTTTCTCTTGTTAAAATTGTGGTCGATGCTCGGACATCACCTCAAGTACAACTTCCATGAAGTCCCTTCTTGCGATAGTGATGTGGTCAAGTAAGGTCCAATCATTAATTTCATTTGTCATAAGGATAAGTTGACATGGATTGAAATTAAGCGACTAAAAGGTATATTTTAGTGCAGTCGGGGTTCATGTGTAGCGTCCACACGCGTGGCTTGCGTGTGGGATTCCTTGGGCGATTGGAGGTTTCAATTAATATTGTTTTATCAAAAGGTTACAATATTATTGTTCTGAATTATTTGCGATCGTATGCTTATGTGTTTACATTATCATTTCGAGATATGTCTCTTACGCGATTATCAATATGCTCGCACAAAATCCGTTATCCGGTCCAAATTTTATCGAGTGGAAGCGAAACATGGAATATGTTCTTATATTTGAAGAACACATGTTTGTTCTCTACTACTCCTAAACTTCGATGCCCTTCGGCGCGTCGACTAATGAGCGGCGAGTCAGCGAGACTTTGGAATAAGTCGAACAATATGGCTAAATGCTATATGATGACTACGATGTCCAAAGGCTTGCGGATCTGACATCGATCGATGGTAGACGCGACGATATTTGGTCAAGTCTCGAGTAAGTTTGGGCGATCGGATCGGACGATCCGCTTCCACACAATGAGAGAAATCTTGGCGTGTAAGATGGAAGAAGGAAGTTCGGTCCATGAACATGTCTCCCATGACTCGTCTCATGGATAGTCTTGATCGGTTGGGAGGAGGTATTGACGGCGAGCCAAGGTCGATATCATCCTCAATACACTGCCCAAGTCTTTTGAGAACTTTCGTAATGCGATCATGAGCAAGACCGAGTTTACACTTAGTCGGTTGCTTAATGATCTCGTGGTGCGGAAGGAGTTATGGGAAAAGGGCACATGCTCTTGCTAGCACATCTAAGGGCCCAAAATTTTCGTTGCAAAATGGAAATAGAAAAGGGTACCAAAGGTGGTAGAGGCGAGGAAATAGTGGGAGTAATGGGAGCAAGAACATGGTTGCCACGGAGGCTTGAAGAAGCCAAGGAGAAGGCGAAGTGCTTCACGTGCGGTGGGCGGGCATTGGAAGGCCAAGTGCCCTATGCTCAAGGCTCAGGTACGCTGTTTGCTTTAATGCTGAAACATGTTTAGCGACTTGTTCTACCCGTTCTTGGGTAGTAATCTGGTATATCGATCATGTTTGTTACACCTGCGGGGTTCCTGCGGACAAGGAGGCTGTTTGATGGCGAGATAACGATCTCCATGGGCAACGCGGTAAAAGTCGAGGCCGTTGCAGTTGGAGATGTTACTTTATGTTTTGAAAGCAGTTTTAGTTTTAAAAGCGTTTATATGTGCGGATTTTCTAGGAACCTTGTTCATTTGAAATTATTTACTCATGGATATTACATTATTTTTGATAGTGGTGTTTCTATCATAAGAAATGACGAAGTTATACGTGTTGGCACGTTATATAATTAAGCTTTATACTATTTACGCCAAACATAATACCTATAACTATGTTGCATCTTCATCAAACCCTAAAAGAAAAGTTTTCTTAGCAAGATGACTCTACTTTTCTATGGCATCTTAGATTAGGTCATATCAATCTAAATAGGATCCAAAGGCGGCTAAGAATGGGTGTTGGGTAATCTCACGGTTACTCGGTTCCCATCTGCAAATCTGTATAGAAGGTAAGATGTCGACCGGACCCTTCAAGCGAAGGGTTATAGAGCGAAAGAAATGTTGGAGTTAGTCCATTCGACACAGTGTGGACCGATGTCCACAAAGCTCGTGGAGAATGCAGTATTTTGTCACTTTCATTGACGATTACTCGAGTGCGGATACATATACCGCTTCACAAAGTGCAGATGCTTTGAGAATTCAAAGAGTTTAAGGCGGAGTGGAGCGAAGCTAGGTAAGAGTATCAAGTCATCTGCGGTCCGATCATGGTGGCGAATACCTCGATAACGAGTTTATGGACTATCTAGTGAAGTGTGGGATTACGTCCCGGCCACTTCACGGGCGCACACACAAGAAAATGGTGTGTCGGGCGTGAAATATGACTCTTTTGGAAATGGTTAGATCTATGATGAGTTATGCTACATTGCCTATTTTGTTACGGGGTATGCCTTAGAGGCGGCGGCATACTTGCTAAATCTAGTACCGTCAAGTCGATCAAAATACCCTTTCGAGTTGTGGTTTGGTATGACCCTAGTTTAAGCCACATAAGGATATGGGCGATCGACACGCGTCTTTGAACAAGAAAGGCGACAAGTTGGAGGCTAGATCCGGCCGCAAAGCGTGTTTATTGGCTATCTAGAGGAGCGAAGGTGGTTTATTCTATAGTCCCAAAGATCGGAAGGTTATTATTAGCACTAATGCTCGATTCTTGAAGAGGACTACATGAAAATCATAAATCCAAAGTTGAAATCATTCTTCAAGAGTTAGAAGATGATCGTATTCCACCACCGATTAGGCGAAGATGCGAGATGTCGAGTCTAGTGGGAGGGATCGACACGGATACTTCAAGAAATTGAAGTGGGTCGAGTTCCTTGGAGATACCGACCGTCTGAGTGGTACCTACACAAGTTGTGCAAGTTAGAGAACCACAAGTATCTGCGCCTGGTTGCCATTTGCTGTAGAACCTCGTCGTAGTGGGAGGTTGTTCGTCAACCCGAGCGATTTATGTTCGTGGGTGAATCTTGGTTTAGTCCCAATGAGGAACATGCAATAATCGACCCATGGACATCTGAGGAGGCGTCTGAAGATATTGATACAAGATCATGGCACCGCTATGGACTTAGAAATGGTGTCCATAACGGCTATGGATGTATATGAAAAGACACCTCTACCGGATGGCAAGGAAGCGATAGGTAGTAAGTGGATATACAAGAGGAAGAGATTACGATGGAGAGGTTTCGACTTTGCCGGGCTTGTGGCGAAGGGTACACTCAGTTGAGGGTATCGATTTCGATGAGACCTTTTCACTGTAGCAATGCTCAAGTCCATCGAATTCTTCTAGCCATAGCAGCCCACTGAACCTAGAGGTTTGGCAATGGATGTTAAACCGCTTTCTAAGCGGTTACCTTGAGGAAGGTAGAGACATCTATATGCAAAGAACTGAAGGTTATGTGGTAAAGGGTAAAGAGCATCTAGTATGGAAGCTTAAGAAGTCCATTTATGGACTTAGCGAACCTCGATCATGAAACTTACGCTTTGACGAGGTAGTAAAGTCCTATGGATTTACCCATTGCTAGCGAGTTGTGTGTATCGGTTAGATGTCAACGGTAATGTGGTATTTCTTGCACTTTATGTAGATGACATTCTTCTAGTTGGCAACAACGTGAAGTCGTTATCGACGCGTAAAGAGTTGGTTATCCGATCGGTTTCAAATGAAAGACCTAGGAGATGCGTACATTCTTGGGATCAAGGTTTGCGAGATCGCAAGAAGAAAATGTTGAGCTTATCTCGGGCGTCTTACATTGATCTTGTGATTACTCGTTTTAGTATGCAAACCGCCAAGAAAGGATTGCTACCTTCGGACATGGCGTTCCTTTATCTAAAACGCAGATCACCTATGACCGCAAAGGAGATAGAAGAAATGAGACAAGTTCCTTACGCTTCCGCCGTGGGAAGTCTCATGTACGCAATGTATGCACGAGCCCGATATCTGCTATGCGGTGGCATAGTAGCTAGATATCGATCTAACCTTGGACAAGCTCATTGGGATGCTGATGAGGCATATACTCAAGTACACGAAAAGGACTCGAGATTATAGGCTAGTTTACCATGCGAGATAGTCTAATGCCTTTGGGTTATCTGGACTCGGTTTCCAAGTGACCGTGATGAGAAAAAGTCGACCTCGGGCTATGTGTTTACCTTGGGAGGTGGGCCGTATCTGGCGGAGTGCAAAGGCGGCGATGCATTGCGGACTCTACCATGGAAGCCGAATATGTAGCCGCTTGGAGGCTTCTAAGGAGGCTGTATGGTTCAAGAACTACCTCGTGGATCTAGATGTGGTACTGGTTTGCCCAAGAGTATCATAGTTTCTTGTGATAACTTTCAGTGCGATGGCAAACTCGAAGGAACCACGGACCCTGGGCGACCAAACACATAGAGAGAAAGTACCATGTCATACAGAAATCGTTAGGCGGTGACATCTTGATTGAAAAGATTGATCTGACGGAAAATCTAGCGGATCCATTCACGAAGAGCTGCCGCAAAAGTCTACGATGGACACGTTAGAGGACTTGGATTGCGCTTGATGGCACCCACTTAGAAAGGAAACTTTTGTATAAGTGGGAGAAGCAAAGTGATGGTTGTTTGTAATAGCTAGTAGAGACACATTGTATACTAAAAGTTTGCTTTAGTATAAGTGGGAGATTGTTGGATTTGTATCTTGAAAGCGGTTTGGTTGAGCTTGTATACAATGTTTCTGTTACCACTATTACAATCTCTATCTGAATTGAATACTTGATTGCATATATCGTGTCCCTTATCTCATATATAAGTTAGATCATACGATGTGTAGAAGATCACGATGTCCGTATGATTGGTCGAGCTTAATGAGATATAAAAGTTTCACACCGAGACAACTTAAGGACGAGTTGTCGGTTTGAGGCTGCGATATAGATAAGTGACTTGACTTGGTTGTTGTTGTCTATCTTTGATGCGTCTCGGCGTATTGAAGGATCACGGTGAGATGTGTTCTTCTATCGACCGTCGTGAAGAACCAAGATCTCGGTGACTTACGATGATCTAAACCTCGATAAGGTATTAGGTGAGTATGAGTTCTTGACCATCACTTTGACTTGTTATGGGTGAGGTTATATGTTCTAACCCAAGATTCTCCGCATCTTGGGTGGTGGCGAAGGTGTATGTCACGCTAGTTATCTCAGTCAGTCACCGTATCCGTTTAGGATGATGACGTCCCCTAAGGAGCTCAAAGGTTTATTGTACTAAACCTGCGCAGTTGAGTTAGCTCAAGTACAATAATAAGGTTGAGTGGTACTACTTAAGGAAATGAAGTTATTAATTATTTTAAGCGATCGAGAATCTATAAATAATTAATGGACGTTCGATATCTTAAATACGAGGATTCGTAATGTCTAAATGCAAGCCCGACTCAACTTGGTAATAAAGGGTAAGTCAACATTCTTTCTCTAGTGGCATGATCGAATGTTTATAAATTAATTTATGTTCGGACCAACATAAGATAATTAATTCATTTGAGGCCCATCTTTATTCCTTGCATTTGATCCACAGGTGGCCCGTCCGGCCCGTAAGCTCTTGGAAATCGGCGCCTATTGCTCCTTTGCAAGATTTTATTCTCTTTATCCCACAAAGATATTATTATATTTATGGTATATGCATAGATCCTTTCCATATAAGATTATGGTAATAATCACGAGAGTATGGAAATAATCACGAGAGTATGGAAATAATCCACGAGATTATGGTAATTTTCCATATAGGATTATGGTAATTTCCATATAGGATTATGGTAATTTCCATATGGGATTAAGGTAGTGCATTATAAATATAAGGTATGAGATAAAGTCAGGTTAATGCTCGCATAATTAACGAGAATCTTCGTCCTCACTAGTGCATGTGAGGTTCTCGAAAATTGTGCCATAGTGTGATTGGGTGATTTTCGAAGCATTCTCCATAGATCGTCCTCACTCGGCGTTGGAGATTGGGCGGCCGGATACGATCCGGAAGGTCAAAGCACGAGTCCGATCCGTTCGATCCATTCATCTCGTTCCATCGACCTCTTGGATCGAAAGGTAAACACGAGAAAACTCCTACGTGTTGCAATTAATTATATAGACGCATGCTAGGAATATAATCAATGTATGGTGAATTAAATATCCAAGATAGATCATCGGGGCGAGGGTTAACATATGTTTTCCCTACAGAGGTGTCCAAGGTCGAAGCGAAGGCTCGGCACGCGGCCAAGAGGGAGACCGCGGCTGTGACGGCTCTTGGCGGGCGGAGAGAGGCGGTCAGGCGGCGGGGCGAGGAGGAGGTGGCGAGCCGAGGTGGGAGGCAGTCCATGCGTGAAGGCCGAGGTTGAGGCAGCCCTACTCGGGAGGCCGAGGTGGCGGCCCATGAGAAAGCTTCTCCGCGCTTTGGAGAGGTTGTTCTTGTCCAATAGCTTCTACAGGCTGGCGGCGATTTGGCGAGGTCACGAATACTCGCGTGGCGGCGACCACCTCGATGAAGTTGCCGAGGACTACCATGATTGGATAAATCAAGTATAGGTATGAGGTCATGGAGAATGAAGCCTGCTGCGGGCATATGCCGAGGTCTTCTTGGAAGCTTTGAAGAGCTTGCCCGTCTTTGGAGAGCTATCGTCCTCTCGACCTTGCCGGTGTGGAGTCGGTTCGTGCGTGTTCGGTGGATCGGGGCATACGATTGAAGCTATAATGGCTGATCGGCTAAGGAGAGGCGGCGATGACTGCCGGCGGTGGAGGTTAGGGAGAGCGGAGGCAGCGCGGTGGCGTGGCGAGGGGAAGATGCCGAGGCTGCTGGAGCTCGGAAGGAGGCCGAGGCTGAGCTGAGGAGAAAGCTGCCGAGGGTCGAGTTGATCCCTTTTCATTTTTATTTTTTCAAATGTATATGTACTCGACAATCTCCTGCCTTAAAGGCTTTAATAAAATTCCCCAATTTTATGGAAGAATTCTTGTCTGTTGTTTTTGTCTCGATCACGGTCTTGAACTTGTCGATGTGTCTCCTTGGTTGGACCAAATCAAAATTTTGACTCGAGCTCTGAAGCTAAAGAGGTCGAGGTCCTTCACTGGAGGAAAACTTGGCCGTGTGCGGGAAGAGGCGATGTCAAGTTGTGGCTTCTCGAGAGTTTGACGAGCTTGAAGCTCGGTTTTTGAGTTGGAGGAGCTCGAGATCGCGGAGGATAAAGCCAAATCGTTCATTTGAGGAGCACGCCCGAATCTGGCTGTTATTCACCGGGTGGTGGAATGACTATCTCAGGTCGAAGCAAAGTTTCGAGATCGCAGTCCGTTGTTCGAGCTACGGGCATGAGTGCGGTCGGGACTCACGGCAATTTCGGGAGGCGATATGCCGACTGAAGAAAATAGGTAGCCTATACAAGACCGTCGTAGCTCGTCACCCACAACTCGGCGGGTGCTTTCGTCCGGCAACCGAGGCTTCTTCTCGTCGGGGCTTCTCCTAGGATTGCGAGAGGTTTTCGTCGAGTTATATGCCCAAGAGAGACGTCATCCATCGAACAGCCAGGGTCATGGATCATCGAGCAGCCGAGGTCGTTTGGCGAGGCATAGAGATCGAGCCGACCGAACTCCTGGCGTCGATTGAGGATGAGGTAGTGGTAGGGGTAGGGTTAGCATAGATGAGCTGCTGAACCTTAACTTCTAGGGATTGGATTAGCTTTTCCGGCCTTACGGCCTTCATCGTCCTCGTAATGTATCGTTGTATACTTGGAAATAAGAACAAATTTTCTTTGCCTTGTGTTGATTTTTCCTTTTTAGCAAGCGCTATATACATTTAGTCCTCGTAATCAAGCGAAGGCGGTTCGTCTCGAAATAAGCGAAGGTAGTTAGTCTCGTATTAAATGAAGGTAATTAGGTAGTCAGTATTAAGCGAAGGTAATTCATCCTCGAAATAAGCGAAGGTAGTTTGTCCTCGTATTAAACGAAGGTAATTCATCATCGAAATAAGCGAAGGTAGTTCGTCCTCGTGATAAACGAAGGTAATTCATTCTCGAAATAAATGAAGGTAGTTAGTCCTCAGTATAAGCGAAGGTATAAGTTCCTTATTTGTCGAGAAGTGTCGATAAATTGGTCCCTCACGCAGCGTTATATATCGTCCTCTTAGAGGTATTGTTCATCCTTCTTGGAGGTATTGTTCATCCTCCATAGAGGTATCGTTAAATCCTCCTTAGAGGGTGTTGTATAACGGGGAAGAGGTAGTATGCATAAGTGACAAATAAAATATGTAATAAAAGATTTTATTAATAAAGTACGACGTAACAACGAAAAGACCTAAAGACATAACCGAACAGACTCAACTTTTGACACTTATGCAAAATATCTCTTGAGATGAATGATGTGCCACATATTGGATATTTGCTCACCGGATATATGGGCGAGCTTATATAACCCTTTTCCGAGGACTTCTTCAACTTGGTATGGCCTTTCCCATTTGGCTTCCAGCTAGTCGAGATTTGTAGCTTTACTGACTTCATTATTTCGAAGTACGAGGTCATCTACTTGGAACTGTCGGGATTTGACATGCTGGTTATAATACCGAGCTACTTGTTGCTTGTACCGAGCTTCTCTAATGTAGGCGAGCTCTCTCTTCTCTTCTAGTAGATCTAGGTCAGCTCGTAGATTCTCTTCATTTACTTCGGCTGAGAAATGGATGGTGCGGGGGCTCGGCATACCGATCTCTGCAGGGATTACTGCTTCAGTTCCATATACCAAACTGTAGGGTGTTTCTTCGTTCGACGTCCGAGGTGTTGTACGGTACGACCATAAGACTTGTGGCAAATTCTCCACCCATTGCCGCTTCACGGTCGAGGCGAGTTTGAGTCCCTTCACAATTGTCCTGTTGGTGACTTCAGTTTGACCATTTGCTTGAGGATGGGCCACCGAGGTGAACTTTTGTTGAATCTGAAGCTCTTGACACCACTCTTTAAAGACCTTATCTGTGAACTGTGTCCCATTATCCGAAACTAGAATATGAGGGATGCCGAAGCGACACTTTATTCTTCGAGACAAAGTTGAGCGTTCTTGTGATTTTCACCAGGTTGGCTTCCACCACTTTGTGAAGTAGTCGATCGTGACAATCAGGAATTGAAACTACCCTGGAGCTTTGCAGAAGGGGCCTACAATATCAATCCTCCATTGCATGAATGGCCAAGGGCTTTGCATGCTGACGAGGTCGGTTTGAGGTAGCCTTGGCATATTTCCGTGAATTTAGCACTTCAGACACTTCTTTACGAGGTCAATTGAGTCTTGGAACATTGTTGGCCAATAGTATCCCCATCGTATGACTTTCTTTGATAACGTGCGGGGTCCGATGTGGCTTCCACATAATCCCTCATGTCTTACCGTGATACGTAATCACTCGATTCGGACCCAAACACCTTAGGAGAGGCTTGGAGGTATGATTTTACGTAGAGAATTCCTCGCTCAGTATATATCGCAAAGATTTGCTCAAGATTTTCCTAGCCTCGAGTCTATCATGGGGTAATTCGCCCTTCTCCAAATATTCTTGAATGGGAGTCATCCAATTGGGTTCTTCATCAGAGACTATGTTGACCTCGTCATCAACATCGTCTATGCTTCAGTTTTGGACTTCTTCTACTGGCGGGCTCGTTGACGACGAGGCCAGTTTACTTAAGGTGTCAGCTCGGCTATTTTGCTCTCTTGGGATGAGAACCAACTGGAAGTATGAGAAAGACTGTTGTAGGCTTTTGGCTTTTTCAAGGTATTTCTTCATCCCGTTGCCTTTTGCCTCGTACTTTCCCAAAGATGTGGCTTACTATGACATGAGAATCAATTTGTGAATTGCACGCTCTCGTGTCGAAGACTTTGAGCTGGGTGATGTCCTGCAATTAAGGCTTAGTATTCCACTGTTATTCGTATTTTGAATGGCGAAGTGCGTGGGTGATCTCTTGGCCATCCGGTCCCAAGAGTAAGATGCCCTTGCTACCCGTTTTCCCCGAAGCCCCATCCACATAGATTTGCCGGCAATTCTCGGACGCCTCGACGGGTTCGGCCGGCATTATGCGAGGTAGGCTCGGTGGTTTTCGAACTACTCGTGAAGTTAGCCTCATAGGAAGTGCTGCTAAGGCCTGTCCTTGATGGCTCGACGAGGGCAAAAGATATAGCGTGTTCGCCCAACTCAATTACCACTTAATTCTCCCCGAAGCTTACGGCCGTCGACACTTCTTAGAAGTGGATGATCAGTGAGAACTTGTATGAGATGTGCATGGAAGTGTTGGATTTGTATACTGAAAGCAGTATGGTTGAGCTTGTATACAATGTTTCTCGTTACCACTATTACAATCTCCTATCCGAATTGAATACTTGATTGCATATATCCGTGTCCCCTTATCTCATATATATAAGTTAGATCATAAAGTGTGTAGAAGATCACAGAAGTCTGTATGATTAGTCAAGCTTAATGAGATATAAAAAGTTTCACAGCTGAGACAACTTGAGGACGAGTTATCGGTATAGGCTGCGGTATAGATAAGAAGTGACTTGACTTGGTTGCTTGTCTGTCCGGTGCGTCTACGGCGTATTGAAGGATCACGGTGAGATGAGTTCTTCTATCTCGACCGTCGTGAAGAACCAAGATCTCGGTGACTTACGATGATCTAAACCTCGATAAGGTATTAGGTGAGTATGAGTTGCTTGTCTATCTTGATGCGTCTACGGCGTATTGAAGGATCACGGGAGATGAGTTCTTCTATCCGACCGTCGTGAAGAACCAAGATCTCGGTGACTTACGATGATCTAAACCTCGATAAGGTATTAGGTGAGTATGAGTTCTTGACCATCACTTTGACTTGTTATGGGTGAGGTTATATGTTCTAATCGATATTCTCCCAGATCTTGGGTGGTGGCGGTCTTGTATGTCGTGCTAGTTATCTCATGTCAGTCACCGTATCCGTTTAGGATGATGGCGTCCCTTAAGGAGCTCAAAGGTTTATTGTACTAAACCCCGCAGTTGAGTTAGCTCAAGTACAATAATAAGGTTGAGTGGTACTACTTAAGGAATTAAAGATATTAATTATTTTAAGCGATCGAGAATCTATAAATAATTAATGGACGTCGATATCTTAAATACGGGGATTCGTAATGTCTAAGTGCAAGCTGACTCACCTTCGGTAATAAAGGGGTAAGTCGGCATTTATTCTCTAGTGGCATGAATGAATGTTTATAAATTAATTTATGTTAAAATTTGAACATAAGATAATTAATTTATTTGAGGTCCATCTTTATTCCTTGCATTTGATCCCTGGGCTGGCCCATCCAGGCCCGTAGCTAAGAGTGAAAATCGGCGCCTATCTCTCATATAAGGCAAGGATTTTATTCTCTTTATCCTATAAGGATATTATTATATTTATAGGATATGCATGGATCCTTTCCTTATGGGATTATGGTAATGCATTATAAATATAAGGTAAGAGATAAAATCAAAGTTAATCCTCAATTATTATTACACACAATTTCGTGCATCTCCTAAGTATCATAGGAGAGTATTCTCGAAAAATTGAGGAGAGGTTAGGGTGATTTTCCGAAGCATTCTCCATAGATCATCCTCACTCGACGTTAGAGTTCGGGTAACCGGATACGATCCGGAAGATCAAAGCATGAGTCTCGATCCGTTCATCCGCTCATCCCCGACAGATTCAAAGGTAAACACGAGAAAACCCCACGTGTTGCAATTAATTATATAGACGATGCTAGGAATATAATCAATGTATGGTGAATTAATAATCGAAGATAGATCCTCGGGAGAGGTTAAAATCAATTTCCTACAATTGGTATCACAGTGAGGTTCAATATCTTGGCTCATGTGGATTAATTCACGTTTGATTATAACGTGCACAATATATTAATTATTGAATGCTGCTTCATCGTGGCTCGGTTTTGTTTTGTCGGATTTTGTTTTCACCATGAGAAAATCCGTGGTTAGATTAGATTTGTTTTACGTAATCTTATCCGTAAAAAGAAAACGAAGACGAAGCACGAAGAACGAGACGCCGGAGAATAGGTCGCTGACGCGTGCGGACGGCACGACGCTTCGGCGTGCCGCACGACGCTTCGCGGACGCACGTGCAACCATGCGTGTTCTCGGCGAGGCGGGTGAGACTTCGGCGGCATCGGCTGCACCTGGCGTGCGGGCGTGCGATTCTCGCGAGACGCCTCGGCACGCCCGGTCGAGGCCGAGCCGTGAGCCATCGGACGAGTTCATGCGTGGCGTGCGGCGTGCGCCGGGCGACGCTGGGCGACGTTTTATGGACGCCTCGCAACGCCGCTTCGGCAGCAGCGCAGCACGCTGAAACCTCGGGTCATCCTCGGCGCCAAGACAGCGACCTCGGCGTCGCGCAGGCGACCTCGGCGGCGACCTCGGCGGCAAGCAGCGACCTCGGCGAGTTGACCTCAGCGGCGCTGGCGACCTCGGCGGTCGTGCTCGACACTCGGCACATCGGCGGCTCGGCCGCCAGGCGAAGCTCGGCAATAACAGCGAAAGGCGGGCGCGGCGACGGGCGCGTGTTCGCCGAGACACCCGGCGCTGAGCCAGCCGACGCGGTCGCGAGGTCAATCGCTGGCAACGCCGCTGTGCCGCGTGGCGCGTGGCGCGCACGTCTTTCCGACGGGTCGCGGTCGCCCGCGATCATGGCGGCGCCCAGAGAGGACGCAGCGGTGGCGGCGCGCAAGGCTGGCGCGGCATGGGCTGTGCCCTAACGCAGCACGACCCTGCCCCATTTGGGCGGATCGGCCCAAACCCGTTTTCGGCCCAAACCCGATTTTCGGCGAATCCGGTTTGACGAATCCGGTCCGCGCCTGCACGCGAGGCCTGTTTTCGAGTTGAAGATCATGCTTTGCAATTCTATGTAATAGATTAGGCAGGAAAGTGCAGGTTCCACGAGTGGGCCACGATGAACGCTTTATTTTATTTTTATCGTTCATTGCATGTCATGGATGTTTAAATTATGCAGTAGCATACTATGTATGTTTATATTACGTGAGACAAACATATTATATGTTTTCGTGATTGGATGTGCATAGTAAGCATGCTAGGTTTATCAGCGTTTTCAAGCATATTTTAGAATTACTGCGAGCATGTTTTACATGTTGAGTTCTATAGAAAAGCATGCTAGGATTACGTGATCTGCATGGACAAACCTTTTGAAACAAAAGACTCAAATAGTAACCCGACATATTAATTTTTCAAATTAAAATGTCAAGACCTCCACTTTTGATCTCTATACAAAGTGAGGCGCTTTGTGAGTGGCGCCCACACGCGTGGCTTGGCTTGCCTTTGTTTATCATAAGTTTGTTAGATGAGATTTCTAATAAAACCTTTTAAATCTATTGAGAAGTGGGAGTTTCATGTGTAAATGTCCACACGCGTGGCTTGCATGTGCGATTTTCATAAGATCTCTAGAGATAGTTTTAAAGGAGATAACAAAAAATTTAAATTGGGCGGTATGGTCCGAGTGGTATGCCAATTCTAAAATTCATTTTCTGTGTTAAAATTATGGTTATTGCTTGACATCACCTCAAGTACAACTTCCCGAAGTCCCTTCTTGTGATAGTGATGTGGTCTAGTAAGGTCAATCATTAATTTCATTTGTCATAAGGATAAGTTGACATGGATTGAAATTAAGCGACTAAAAGGTATATTTTAGTGCAGTCGGGGGTTCGTGTGTAAACGCCCACACGTGTGGCTTGCATGTGGGATTCCTTGGGCGATTGGAGGTTTCAATCAATATTGTTTTATCAAAAGGTTACAATATTGTTGTTACGAATTATGTGCGATCGTATGCTTATGTGTTTACATTATCTTTTCAGATATGTCTCTTACACCGATTATCAATATGCTCGCACAAAATCCCTTATCCGGTCCGAATTTTATCTAGTGGAAACGAAACATTGAGAATGTTCTTACTGCAGAAGAAAATCTATTTGTACTCACTACACCCCGTCCCAAGCCTCTAGACGATTCATCTACTGATGAGGAGCGCAAGGAGCACGAGAAATGGGACAAATCAAATAGAATGGCAAAGTGCCTTCTTTTGGTCACCATGTGCGAGTCCTTGCAACTCCAGCATCAAGAGATGGAAGATGCAGCCATGATATTGCTAAGTCTTATGAAATCGTGTGAGGGTCGGACGAGAATCGCTTGTCATAATTTGACAAAATCAATAATGTCAAGTTCAATGAAGGAAAGCGATTGATTGCATGACCATGTAGAGCAAATGATCAATCTCTTGGAGAGCTCGAGTTGGTTGGAGGATATATTGATGGCGTAGTCGAGAATCGATATGATCCTCAACACTTTGCCCAAGTCTTTTGATGACTTGGTTATAAAGCGCCCTTTATGATAAGAGTTATACTCTAGATTCATTGCAAAGAGGATCTTGTAACGGAAGAGCGAAAATGGGCAAAGGTGCTGATCTTTAGTACGCACCTCAAAGAAACCAACGCTTTATCGAAGATGAAAAGGAAAAGTGGAATTCAAGAGATGCTAAGGCTAAAGAAAAGAGGGAGGGAATACTGAGGTTCTACCACCGTTTGAAAAAGCGAAGGAGAAGGCAAGTGCTTCAAGTGCGGTGAGGCGGGCATTGGAGGCTAAGTGCCCCAAGCTCAAGGCTCAAGGTGCGCCATTGCTTTAATGTAACGGAAACATGTTTGGCGACTTGTTCTACCCATTCTTGGGTAGTAGACATGGGTCTGATCGATCATATTTGTTACACCTTGCGGGGGTTCTGCGGACAAGAGGAAGCAGTTAATGGCGAGATAACGATCTCGATGGGCAACGCAGCGAAAGTCGAGGCCGTTGCGGTCGGAGATGTTACTTTATGTTTGAGAGACAGTTTTAGTTTTAAAGGCGTTTTATATGTGCGGATTTTCGGCGGAACCTTGTTTACATTTGAAATTGTTTATTCATGGATATTCTGTTATTTTTGATAGTGGTGTTTCTATCATAAGAAATGACGGTTATCTGTGTTGGCACTTTATATAATTAAGCTTTATACTATTTCTCGCAAAACATAATACCTATAACTATGTTGCATCTCGTCAAACCTTAAAAGAGAAAGTTTTCTTCGCAAGATGACACCACATTTCTCCGGCATCTTAGATTAGGTCACCGATACTTCAAGAAATTGAAGTGGGTCGACTCCACCGAGATACCGACCGCATAAGTGGTTCCTACCCGCAAGTTGTGCAAGATAGAAAACCACGAGTTCTTGCACCCACCGTTGCCATAGTGCACCGTAGCACCGTCGTGAGTGGGACGGTTGTTCGTCAACCCGAGCGATTTATGTTCGTGGGTGAATCTTGGTTTAGTCCCGAAAACGAACAGCAATAATCGACCCATGGACGTCAAATGAGGCAATACAAGACAATGATGCAAGATCATGGAACTTACGTTTGGGCGGTGGTAAAGTCCTATGGATTTACCGATTGCCTAGCGAGAGTTGTGTGTATCATTTAGATGTCAACGGTAATGTGGTATTTCTTGCACTTCGTAGATGACATTCTTCTATTTGGCAACAATGTGAAGTTATCGGGGCGTAAAAGAGTTGGTTATCCGATCGGTTTCAAATGAAAGACTTAGGAGATGCAGCGTACATTCTTGGGATCAAGGTTTACCGAGATCGCAAGAGGAAAATGCTGAGCTTATCTCGGGCGTCTTACATTGATCTTGTGATTACTGTTTTAATATGCGCACCGCCAAGAAAGGATTGCTACCTTTCGGGCGGCGTTCGCTTTATCTGAGGAGCAGTCACCTATGATCGCAAAGGAGATAGAGGAAATGAGACAAGTTCCCTACGCTCGCCGTAGGAAGTCTCATGTGCGATGCTGTGTCGAGGCCCGATATCCGCTATGCGGTAGGCATAGTAAATAGATATCGATCCTAACCTGGACAAGCTCATTGAATTGCGATGGCATATATTCAAGTACACGAAAAGGACTCGAGATTATAGGTGGTTTACCATGTAGATAGTCTAATGCCTGGGTTATACACCTTTGGGTTATCTGACTCGGTTTCCAAGCTAACCGTGATGAGAAAAGTCTACCTCGTGCTATGTGGTTAACTTGGGAGGTGGAGCCGTATCTGGCGAGTGCAAAGCGGCGATGCATTGCGGACTCTACCATGGAAGCCGAATATGTAGCCGCTCGAGGCTGCTAAGGAGGTGTATGGTTCAAAACTCCTCGTGGATCTAGATGTGGTACTGGTTTGCCCAAGAGTATCATGGTTTACTGGTGATAACTCGGTGCAATGGCAAACTCGAAGGAACCACGGATCACAAGCAACCAAACACATAGAGAGAAAGTACCATGTCATCGACGAAATCGTTAGAGCGAGGGGCGTGCTGATTGCAAAGATTGATACGACGGATAACCTAGCGGATCCAATTGGATTTATCTTGAAAGCGTTTGGTTGAGCTTGTATACAATGTTTCTGTTACCACTATTACAATCTCCTATCATTTTGAATACTTGATTGCATATATCCGTGTCCCTTATCTCTTATATAAGTTAGATCATACGATGTGTAGAAGATCACGTAAGTCCGTATGATTGGTCGAGCAATGAGATATAAAAGTTTCACAACCGAGACAACTTGAGGACGAAGTTGTCGGTATAAACTCATGATATAGATAAGAAGTGACTTGACTTGGTTACTTGTCTATGCTTGGTACGTCTCGGCGTATTGAAGGATCACATTGAGATGTGTTCTTCTATCGTGACCGTCGTGAAGAACCAAGATCTCGGTGACTTCACGATGATCTAAACCTCGATAAGGTATTAGGTGAGTATGAGTTGTCGACCATCACTTTGACTTGTTATGGGTGAGGGTTATATGTTCTAACCCAAGATTCTCCGCATCTTGGGTGGTGGCAAGGTCTTGTATGTCACGCTAGTTATCTCAGACGAGTCACCGTATCCGTTTAGGATGATGGCGTCCCTTAAGGAGCTCAAAGGTTTATCAGTACTAAACCCCGCAGTTGAGTTAGCTCGAGTACAATAATAAGGTCGAGTGGTACTACTTAAGGAATTAAAGATATTAAATATTTTAAGCAATGTAATGCTATAAATAATTAATGGACGCTCGATATCTTAAATATGGGGATTCGTAATGTCTAAGTGCAAGTCCGACTCAACTTCTGTAATAAAGGGTAAGTCAAGATTTATTCTCTAGTGGCACGAATGAATGTTTATAAATTAATTTATGTTCAACAACATAAGATAATTAATTTATTTGAGGCTCATCTTTATTCCTTGCATTTGATCCCTGGTGACCCGTCCAGTTCAAGCTCCCGATGAAATCGGCGCCCTATCCCTCTAAGGCAAGGATTTGATTCTCTTTGTCTATAAGGATATTATTATATTTATAGGATATGCATGGATCCTTTCCTTATGGGATTATGGTAATGCATTATAAATATAAGGTAAGAGATAGAATCAAGGTTAATCCATTAAATTAGAGAGCATAATTTTCGTCCATCTTCATAGTGAGATTCTCGAAAATTAGCTGGGGTTTGAGGTGATTTCTTGTAGCATTCTCCATAGATCGTCCTCACTCGACGTTGGAGATTGGGCAACCGGATCGTCCCGTAAGGTCAAAGCACGAGTCCGATCCGTTCGATCCATTCATCTCGTTCCATCGACCTCGTCGGATCCAAAGGTAAACACGAGAAAACCCTACGTGTTGCAATTAATTAAATAGAGCATGCTAGGTTTATAATCAATGTATGGTGAATTAAATATCCAAGATAGATCATCGCGGCGGGGCTAGACATATGTCATCCCTTCGATTGGTATCGAGCACGGATCGAGAATCTTGGCTCGTTGGATTAAGTCACGTTTGATTATTACGTGCGTTTATTAATTGTGGATCATGCGTTCATCGTGGCTCGTTTTTGTTTTGTTGGGTTTGTTTTTCACCACGAAATTCCGTGGTTAGATTAGATTTTCTTGTAAATCTTATCTCGTAAAGAAGAACGAAGACGAAAGCACGAAAAGCGAGCGACGAAGAATCGCCGGGAGAACCGGACGCGACAGCCGCCCTCCGGCCGCGTGCGCGCATCCTCAGCGGCATCGGAGGCGAGGCGTGCGGGCGGAAAGGTAGGAGGCTGGTGCGCATGGCTCGGTAGCTTGAGCGGTGCGGGGCACGCGCCGGGCGGGCGCCTCGGCACCGCGCCGGCGGATCTCGGCGAGCGGCCGGAAACATCAACGAGGTCTCGGCAGGTGCGGGCGATGCCACGCCGCAGCGTGCGTGGTCTTGCAGCGCCGCAGCGCGCAGCAGTGGAAACCTCGTAGCGTCTCGGCGGGCGCGGGCGGCGAGGCGCGCGACCCGCCCGAGGCCTCGGCGGCGCTCGGCGGCCTCGGCGCGAGCGCGCGGAAACCTCAGCGTCGCGCGAGCATGGGCGGCGGCGCTGGCGGCGGGTGTGCGTTTTCCGCGCGATGCCCCGCGGCGCTTCGGCGGCGTTCGGCGGGCGCGAGTGAGCTGGCGGTCGCGGTCGTCCACGCGATCGCGAGGCAGCCAGCGGCGAGCACACCGCGCCTTGGCGAGGAAGGCGGCGGCGGTCTTTGGGCGTGCGCATGGGGCGTGCCCTAGCGCGCGGCCAGCCCATCTTGGGCCGACCCACCCAAACCCGGCCCGAACCTTTTTTGGCCCGAACCCGTTTTTCCAGCCCGATTCCAGATTTTAGGCCCGATCCGGCCCGTTCCACCGATCCGGACCAAATCCAATTTTGACGAATCCGGTCCGTGCCCGTGCACGCGAGGCACGTTTTCAAGGTTTAATACTGTACTTTGCAATTCTATGTAATAGATTAGGCAATTAAGTGCAGGTTCCACGAGTGGGCCACGATGAACGTTTTTATTTTATTTTTATCGTTCATTGCATGTCGTGGATGTTTAATTTATGCAGTAGCATGCTATGTATGTTTAAATTACGTTGACAAACCATTAAGTGTTTTACGTATTTAAGTGCGCATAGTAAGCATGCTAAGTTTATCGCGTTTATCAAGCATATTTTAGAATTCATGAGCATGTTTTACATGTTGAGTTCTATGACAAGCATGCTAGGATTACGTGATCTCGCATGGACAAACCTTTTGAATAAAAAGACTAAGTAAGCAACCCGACAAATTAATTTTTCAAATTAAAATGTCAAGACCTCCGTCTTTTGATCTCTAAACAAAGTGATACGCCTTTGTGAGTGGCGATCACGCCGCGTGGCTTGCTTGCCTTGTTTATCATAAGCTTGTTAGATGAGATTTCTAAATAAAACATTTTAAATCTATTGAGAAGTGGGAGTTTCATGTAAACGCCCACACGTGAAACTGCATGTGCGATTTTCATAAGTTCTCTAGAGATAGATATAAAATGAGATAACAAAAGAATTTGAATTGGGCGGTATGGTCCGAGTGAGTATGCTAATTCTAAGAATTCATTTTCTTTGTTAAAAATGTGGTCATTGCTTAGACATCACCGAGTACAACTTCCCGCCAAGTCCCTTCGCGATAGTGATGTGGTCTAGTAAGGTCGATCGTTAATTTCATTTGTCATAAGGTTAAGTTGACATGGATTGAAATTAAGCGACTAAAAGGTATATTTTAGTCCGCAGTCGAGGGGTTCGTATGTAAACGTCCACACGCCGCTTGCATGTGGGATTCCTTGGGCGATTGGAGGTTTCAATTAATATTGTTTTATCAAAAGGTTACAATATTATTGTTACGAATTATGTGCGATCGTATGCTTATGTGTTTTTCATTATCTTTTCAGATATGTCTCTTACTCCGATTATCAATATGCTCGCACAAAATCCGTTATCCGGTCCAAATTTTATCGAGTGGAAACGAAACATGGAATATGTTCTTATCGCTGAAGAACACATGTTTGTTCTCACTACTCCTAAACCCGATGCCCTCATCGACGATCGACTAATGAGCGGCAGAGTCAAGCGGACTTTGGAATAAGTCAAACAATATGGCTAAATGCTATATGATGACAACTATGTCGAAAGGCTTGCGGTGCAAACATCGATCGATGGTGACGCGACGATATTTGGTCAAGTCTCGAGAATAAGTTTGGGCGGTCGGATCGGACGATCCGCTTCCACACAATGAGAGAAATCTTGGCGTGTAAGATGGAAGAAGGAAGTTCGGTCCATGAACATGTCTCCCACATGACTCATCTCATGGATAGTCTTGATCGGTTGGGAGGAGGTATTGACGGCAAAGGAGGTCGATATCATCCTCAATACACCGCCCAAGTCTTTTGAGAACTTTTCGTGAATGCGATCATGAGCAAGACCGAGTTCACACTCGATCGGTTGCTTAATGATCTCGTTCTTTGCGGAAGGAGTTATGGGAAAAGGGAGCACATGCTCTTGCTAGCACATCTAAGGGCCCAAAATTTTCATTGCAAAATGGAAAAGAAAAGGGTACCAAAGGTGGAAGAAGCAAGGCAAACAAAGGGGAGTAATGGGAACAAAAACATGGTTGCCACCGAGGCTTGAAGAAGCCAAAGGAGAAGGCAAGTACTTAAGTGCGGTAAGCGGGCATTGGAGGCTAAGTGTCCTATGCTCGAGGCTCAAGTGCGCCGTTTGCTTTAATGTGGAAACATGTTTAGCGACTTGTTCTACCCATTCTTGGGTAGTAGATCTGCGAATCGATCATGTTTGTTACACCTTGCGGGGTTCTGCGCGACAAGGGAGCTGTTTGATGGCGAGATAACGATCTCCATAGGCAGCGAAAGTCGAGGCCGTTGCAGTTGGAGATGTTACTTTATGTTTTGAGAAAACAGCTTTAGTTTTGAAAGCGTTTATATGTGCGGACTTTCGGAACCTTGTTTCTGTTTGAAATTATTTACTCATGGATATTCTATTATTTTTGATAGTGGTGTTTCTATCGTGAAATGACGAAATTATACGTGTTGCACGTTATATAATTAAGCTTTATACTATTTACGCCAAACATAATACCTAAAACTATGTTGCATCTTCATCAAACCACGAAAGAGAATGTTTTCTTCATGAGTGACACTACTTTTCTCTCGGCATCTTAGATTAGGTCACATCAATCTAAATAGGATCCAAGGACGGCTAAGAATGGAGTTTGGGTAATCTCACGGTTACTCCGCTCCCGGTTCATAATCACGTATAGAAGGTAAGATGTCGACGCACCCTTCAAAGCGAAGGGTTATAGAGCCAAAGAAATGTTGGAGTTAGTCCATTCGACCGTGTGGACCGATGTCCACATAAGCTCGTGGAGAATGCACGAGTATTTTATCACTTTCATTGGCGATTACTCAAGTGCGGATACGTATACCGCTTCACCGCAAGTCCGAATGCTTTGAGAAATTCAAAGAGTTTAAGGCGGAAGTGGAGCGAAGCTTGGTAAGAGTATCGTTCTTTGCGTTACGATCGCGGTGGCGAATACCTCGATGTGAGTTTATGGACTATCTAGTGGAGTGTGGGATTACCTCCCAACAAGATTTCACCGGCACACCACAAAGAAAATGGTGTGTCGGGCGAAGAAATAGGACTCTTTTGAAATGGTTAGATCAATGATGAGTTATGCAACATTGCCTATTTCGATTACGGGGGTATGCCTAGAAACAGCGACATACTTGCTAAATCTAGTACCATCAAGTCGGTCGAAAAGACCCTTCGAGTTGTGGTTTGGGCGCAAGCCAGGTTTAAGCCACATAAGGATATGGGCGATCCGACACGTCTTTGAACAAGAAGGCGACAAGTTGGAGGCTAGATCCGACGCCTTAAGGCTGTTTATTGGCTATCCTAGAGGAGCGAAGGTGGTTTATTCTATAGTCCCAAGGATCGGAAGGTCGTTATTAGCACTAATGCTCGATTCTTAGAAGAGGACTACATGAAAATCATAAATCCAAAGTTGAAATCATTCTTCAAGAATTAGAAGATGATCGTATTCCACCATCGATTAGGCAAAGTACGAGATGTCGAGTCTGAGTGGGAGGATCGACACGAGATACTTCAAGAAATTGAAGTGGGTCGAGTTCCTTTGGAGATACCGACCGTACATGTGGTACCTACCAAAGAAGTTGTGCAAGTTAGAGAACCACAAGCATCTGCACACACCGTTGCCATTGTGCTGTAGAACCTCGTCGTAGTGGGAGGTTGTTCGTCAACCCGAGCGATTTATGTTCGTGGGTGAATCTTGGATTTAATCCCGTGAGACGAACAGCAATAATCGATCCATGGACATACAAGGAGGCGATACAAGATATTGATGCAAGATCGGCACACCGCTATGGACTTAGAAATGGAGTCCATAACGCTATGGATGTATATGAAAATACCTCTACGGATGGCAAGGAAGCCATAGGTAGTAAGTGGATATACAAAAGGAAGAGAGATTCCGATGGAGAGGTTTCGCTTTTAAAGCCGTGCTTGTGCGAAAGGGTACTCTCAGTTGAGGGAATCGATTTCGATGAGACTTTTCGCCAGTAGCAATGCTCAAGTCCATCGTAATTCTTACGGCCATAGCAGCCCACTTGAACCTAGAGGTTTGGCAAATGGATGTTAAAACCGCTTTTCTAAACGGTTACCTTGAGGAAGGTAGAGACATCTATGTCAAGAACCCGGGTTATGTGGTAAAGGGTGAAGAGCATCTAGTATGGAAGCTTAAGAAGTCCATTTATGGACTTAAGCGAACCTCCCGATCATGGAACTTACGCTTTGAGGTGGTAAGTCCCATGGATTTACCCAGTTGCCTAGCGAGAGTCAGATGTATCGGTTAGATGTTAACGATGATGTGGTATTTCTTGCACTTTATGTAGATGACATTCTTCTAGTTGGCAACAACGTGAAGTCGTTATCGACGTAAAGAGTTGGTTATCCGATCGATTTCAAATGAAAGACTTAGGAGATGCAACAGTACATTCTTGGGATCAAGGTTTACCGAGATCGCAAGAAGAAAATGTTGAGCTTATCTCGGCGTCTTACATTGATCTTGTGATTACTCGTTTTAGTATGCACCGCCAAGAAAGGATTGCTACCTTCGGACATGGCGTGCCTTTATCTAAGACGCATCACCGTGTTCGCAAAGGAGATAGAGGAAATGAGACAAGTTCATACGCTTCCGCGTAGGAAGTCTCATGTACGCAATGCTATGCACGAGGCCGATATCGCTATGCGGTGGCATAGTAGCTAGATATCGATCTAACCTCGACAAGCTCATTGAATCGCGAAAGCATATACTCAAGTACCAAGCGGACTCGAGATTATAGGCTAGTTTACCATGCGAGATAGTCTAATGCCTTTGGGTTATCTGAGACTCGGTTTCCAAGTCGACCGTGATGAGAAAAAGTCAACCTCGGGCTATGTGTTTACCTTGGAAGGTGGGCCGTATCTGGCGGAGTGAGGCGGCGATGCATTGCGGACTCTACCATGGAAGCCGAATATGTAGCCGCGGAGGCTTCTAAGGAGGTCAGTATGGTTCAAGAACTACCTCATGGATCTAGATGTGGTACTGGTTTGCCCAAAGTATCATAGTTTATTGTGATAACTCGGTGCGATGGCAAACTCGAAGGAACCACGGACCCACAAAGCGACCAAACACATAGAGAGAAAGTACCATGCCATACGAGAAATCGTTAGGCGAGGTGACGTGGTCGATTGAGAAGATTGATACGACGGATAACCTAGCGGATCCAATCACGAAGAGCTGCCGCAAAATTCTACGATGGACACGTTAGAGGACTTGGATTATGCTGATGGCACCCACTTAGAAAACTTTTGTATAAGTGGGAGAAGCAAAGTTATGGTTGTTTGTAATAGCTAGTAGAGACACATTGTATACTAAAAGTTTACTTTATTATAAGTGGGAGATTGTTGGATTTGTATCTTGAAAGCGGTTTGGTTGAGCTTGTATACAATGTTTCCTCGTTACCACTATTACAATCTCCTATCTGTTTTGAATACTTGATTGCATATATCGTGTCCCCTTATCTCTTATATAAGTTAGATCATACGAAGTGTAGAAGATCACGAAGTCCGTATGATTGGTCGAAGCAATGAGATATAAAAGTTTCACAAATGAGACAACTTGAGGACGAGTTGTCGGTATGAGTCTCTGCATATAGATAAGAAGTGACTTGACTTGGTTACTTGTCTATGCCGGCACGCGTCGACGTATTGAAGGATCACATTGAGATGTGTTCTTCTCGGCCGACCGCCGTGAAGAACCAAGATCTCGGTGACTTACGATGATCTAAACCTCGATAAGGTATTAGGTGAGTATGAGTTCTCACCATCACTTTGACTTGTTATGGGTGAGGTTATATGTTCTAACCCAAGATTCTCCGTCTTGGGTGGTGACAAGGTTGTATGTCATGCTAGTTATCTCAGATCGAGTCACCGTATCCGCTTAGGATGATGACGCCCCTTAAGGAGTTCAAAGGTTTATTGTACTAAACCCCGCAGTTGAGTTAGCTCAAGTACAATAATAAGGTTGAGTGGTACTACTTATGAATTAAAGATATTAATTATTTTAAGCGATGTAATGCTATAAATAATTAATGGACGCTCGATATCTTAAATACGGGATTCAGAATGTCTAAGTGCAAGCCCGACTCAACTTCGGTAATAAAGGGTAAGTCATCATTTATTCTCTAGTGGCATGAATGAATGTTTATAAATTAATTTATGTTCGGGTGAACATAAGATAATTAATTTATTTGTGGCCATCTTTAATCCTTGCATTTGATCCTGGTCGGCCCATCCAGTTCAAGCTCCGACGAAATCGGGCGCCCCTATCCCTCTAAGGCAAGGATTTGATTCTCTTTATCCTATAAGGATATTATTATATTTATGGGATATGCATGGATCCTTTCCTTATGAGATTATGGTAATGCATTATAAATATAAGGTAAGAGATAGAATCAAGGTTAATCCATTAAAATTAGAGAGCATAATTTTCGCCCATCTTCATAGTGAGATTCTCGAAAATTAGCTATGGTTTGAGGGTGATTTCTTGTAGCATTCTCCATAGATCGTCCTCACTCGACGCTGGAGATTGGGCAACCGGGATACATCCGTAAGGTCAAAGCACGAGTCCGATCCGCTCGATCCATTCATCTCGCTCCATCGACCTCATCGATCCAAAGGTAAACACGAGAAACCCCTACGTGTCGCAATTAATTAAATAGACGCATGCTAGGTTTATAATCAATGTATGGTGAATTAAATATCCGAGATAGATCCTCGGGCGAGGGCTGAACATATGTCATCCCTCTGAGATCCATTCACGAAATGCCCGTCAGAAAAGTCACGCCGGACACGTTAGAGGATTTTGATTGCAAGATGATGGCACCCACTTAGAAAGGAAACTTTTGTATAAGTGGGAGAAGCAAAGTGATGGTTTTGTTTGTAATAGCTAGTAGAGAGACACATTGTATACTAAAAGTTTACTTTAGTATAAGTGGGAGATTGTTGGATTTGTCTACTGAAAGCAGTATGGTTGAGCTTGTATACAATGTTTCCTGTTACCACTAATACAATCTCCTATCTGAATTGAATACTTGATTGCATATATTTGTGTCCCCTTATCTCATATATATAAGTTAGATCATACAGTGTGTAGAAGATCACAGAAGTCTGTATGATTGGTCAAGCTTAATGAGATATAAAAAGTTTCACAGCTAAGACAACTTGAGGACGAGTTGTCGGTATAGCCGCGGTATAGATAAGAAGTGACTTGACTTGGTTGTTTGTCTATCTTTGGTACGCCTCCGACGTATTGAAGGATCACATTGAGATGAGTTCTTCTATCCGACCGTCGTGAAGAACCAAGATCTCGATGACTTAGGATGATCTAAACCTCGATAAGGTATTAGGTGAGTATGAGTTGTCGACCATCACTGACTTGTTATGGGTGAGGTTATATGTTCTAACCCAATATTCTCCGCATCTTGGGTGGTGGCGGTGCTTGTATGTCATGCTAGTTATCTCAGACGAGTCACCGTATCCGTTTAGGATGATGACGTCCCTTAAGGAGCTCAAAGGTTTATTGTACTAAACCCGCAGTTGAGTTAGCTCAAGTACAATAATAAGGTTGAGTGGTACTACTTATGAATTAAAGATATTAATTATTTTTAAGCAATGTAATGCTATAAATAATTAATGGACGCGATATCTTAAATACGGGATTCGTAATGTCTAAGTGCAAGCCCGACTCACCTTCGTAATAAAGGGGTAAGTCAAGATTTATTCTCTAGTGGCATGAATGAATGTTTATAAATTAATTTATGTTCTGGGCTGAACATAAGATAATTAATTTATTTGAGGTCCATCTTTATTCCTTGCATTTGATCCCTGGGCTGGCCCATCCAGGCCCGTAGCTAAGAGTGAAAATCGGCGCCTATCTCTCATATAAGGCAAGGATTTTATTCTCTTTATCCTATAAGGATATTATTATATTTATAAGATATGCATGGATCCTTTCCTTATGGGATTATGGTAATGCATTATAAATATAAGGTAAGAGATAAAATCAAAGCTAATCATCAATTATTATTACACACAATTTCGTGCATCTCCTAAGTATCATAGGAGAGGATTCTCGAAAAATTGAGGAGAGGTTAGGGTGATTTTCCGAAGCATTCTCCATAGATCGTCCTCACTCGACGTTGGAGATTGGGCAACCGGGATACAGTCCAGAAGATCAAAGCACGAGTCTCGATCCGTTCATCCCGTTCATCCCCGACAGATTCAAAGGTAAACACGAGAAAACCCCTACGTGTTGCAATTAATTATATAGACGCATGCTAGGAATATAATCAATGTATGGTGAATTAAACATCCAAGATAGATCCTCGGGAGAGGGTTAAAATCAGATTTCCCTACAGGAAGTAGGGACGTAATCTCCTTGTAGCATTTACTAATGCCAAGGCGAGCTTCTCCAAAGGTTGATATCTCGTTTCTGGCCCCTTTTAGTGCTCGGCTGATGAAATACACAGGGAGCTGACATCCATCCTCTCGTACCAAAACTACACTTATGGTTTCGTCCGAAGTCGCGAGGTATAGGGAAAGGACCTCTCCTTCTTTCGGGACGGATAAAGTGGGAAGATTGGCGAGGTAGTTTTTGAGATCTTCGAAAGCTGACTTGTGTTTATCATCCCAAGAGAACTCCGGAGCCTTTTTGAGTATTTTAAAAAATGGGAGTTGCTTCTCCACGGCTTTTGAAAGAAAGTGGTTCAGTGCAGCTATGCAGCCCGTCAACTTATGCACGTCGTGGATTGTCTTCGGTATTTTCATCTCCAGAACGGTTTGAACCTTGGACGGGTTGGCTTTTAATCCTTCTTATGAAACCCAGCATCCCAGAAATTTCCCAGACCGAATTGCGAATGTACACTTTTGGGGGTTTAGCTTTAGGTTTACTTTACGAAGTAAGCCGAGGACGATCCGGAGGTCGGCAACACATGTGGCTTTCTCCTTACTCTTGACGACGATGTCATCTACATACACCTCCACATTTTGACCGATGTAGGGCTGAAATATCTTGTCCACCATTCTTTGATAGGTGGCCCCGGCATTCTTAAGTCCGAATGACATCTTCTTATATGCAAAGACGCCGAAGTCCGTGATGAAGGCTATTCTGGATGCGTCTTCGTCGCTCATTAGGACCTGGTGATACCCCTTGTATAGATCCAAGAAGTCAAGACCAAAGTCAACCTTTTGTCGATATTGAATGGGGTATGATCCTTTGACAATGTTTATTGAGATCGGTGTAATCGATACATTCGCCATCCCCCTCCTCCTTTCTTGACCATTATCGGGTTGGCTATCCAGGTCGGATACTTGACTTCGAACAATATGCGTGCTTTCAATAGTTGGTTCACCTCGTCATGTATGACCTGATTCCGTTCCGCTGCAAAGATCCGCTGCTTTTGCCGAACTGGTTTCACACTTGGGTCAATGTTGAGCCGGTGAGTAATAATACTTGGTGAGACCCCGGCCATGTCGAGGGGTGACCAAGCGAACACGTCTCTGAATTCCCTTAGGAGTTGGATGATATGTTTTCTTAGTTGAGGTACTTCGGTAGAACCTACTTTGACGACCTTGATGAGATCATCCTCATATAGCGTGACCTCCTCTGCCGAGCTGTCGAGAGCGGACGAGGTCCTTCCCAGCTCCAACTCCTTGGGCTTCTTTAATTGCTATGCCTGTGGGTACTGGGCCGAAGTCCCAGCACCTCTTAAGGCGACCTGCATGCATTCTTTAGCTTGTTTCTGATCTCCTCGGATCACAGCTACTCCTCCTCTCGTGGGGATCTTCATTGTTAGGTGGTACGTGGAGCATACCGCCCTCACTGCATTTAACCAGTCTCGTCCCAGTATAATGTTATATGGTGAGTGGGCGTTTACCACGAAGAATTGTGTCACTTTGGTGGAGCTCGTCGGTATTTTCCCCACCGTGACAGGTAATTCAATGATCCCCTCCGGGCGCGTCTTTTCTTGTAAGAAGCTCCAAAGCGGTAGTGGTGCTGGTTTAAGGGGCCTCAATCCCTAATTTGTCAAGCACCTTGAAGAAGATGCTCACCGACGACCGCCATCGGCGCACACGCACTAGAATAACTTGTCATGACCACCGCTGGATTATCGGTGCGTTTGGTGAGGTACCACGGTGATACAGGGTCGCCCCTCGAAAAGGTCATGGCCTCGTCCTTTTGAACCTTTTGTTTGCTGAGTTATTTGGTTCGGGACTTGGGCCTCGCTTTTAGGGAGGACTTAGTAGTACCACGGGGAGCCCCGGATGGTGGATATAACTCCATCGCATCTTGAGGCTCGCCATCACCTTCTTCGCCGGTGTCGTGCCTTGCTTTCTTCCGAGGGCACAATTTCCTCTCCTTTACTTGCTTCCTTCTTCCGACCTCGGTGTGGGGTCTCGATCGACCAGCCTTAAATCGGCCACGACCTTGGTACTTTTAAGAACCCCGTCATGCACCAACTTTTCGATGTCCGCCATGAGATTCATGCATTCCTCCGTGTCGTGTCCATAATCCTCATGGAATGGGCAATACTTGACTTTGGATCGGCGTTTTGATCCCCCTATCATGGGCGGGGTTTCTCGAACATGTTCGTGTGGAGCTTGTAGATCTCCTCCTCGACTTCGTCGGGGTGCATCTTCGGGTCGCCCGGGGTTATGACGCCGGTCCGAGCCTGACTCTATCGAACACGTTGTATCCTTTCCAAGCACTCCGTCGGCCTTGGCTTCGTTCTCCTCGACCATCCTCTTTCCTCCTCTTGTCAGAGGAGTCCACCTTTTCTGCTTCGCATTTTCTTCTATCAGCTTCGTCCGCTTTGGCGAACCGATCTGCTATGCGCCACGCCCGACGCAATACGGGGTTCGTACTTGACGATCTATTTGTATAGGGCCCCGCAAGATGCCGCTTTGGAAGCCGAGATAATGAGGAGATCGCCACGCCCTTGACTTTTAGACCTCCTTGTTGAACCCGGTCATGAAGTCGCCGATGGACTCGCCGGCCTTGCCTCACGGTGAGAGATGTGCGATGTAGTTTTGGACTCGGCCTTTTGGAAGAACCTTCAATGGAAAGCTTCCATTAGGTCGCGGTAAGATCCAACACTCCGGAGGTAAACTGTCGAACCACCGCGGGCGTTGTCGATCAAGAACTCCGAGAATGTTTTACACATGTGGATGGTGTTGGTACCGTTAATCATGTTGTATTGAATTGTGAAAGGAAGTTTTGTGGATCCTCATCCATTACATAGGGGCGATGCTCAAGCAGCTCGCATTTGTCCGGGAGGGTGTTGAGTATTTCGCTCGAGAAAGGGTAATGATCTTCCGTATCCATCGAACCCGTCTCCCGGAGAGCGATGCTGAGTTCGTCGGCCGGACTCGTTATAATGATAGGGATCGACCTCGCGGTGATCACGACGTCCTGCCCCGCGCTGCTCATCCCTTGCATGGTCGGTTTGGAACCCAACCCGCGTAGAGGTATTATCCGCAGCAGTGAAGTGCCTATCATCCGGAGGTCGGGATTCACCTTTGTGCCGCCTCGTGCTTTGATGAGGCTTCGGCGTCCTTTTCTTCGTGATGATGCCGACCTTGTTCTCGGCTGAGGTACTGGAGGAAGCTCTCCTTATTCTTCTCGAGGAACCCTTTAACCGCCTCGTCAAGGTTCAACTGTGGTGCTAGGGGTTCCTCTCGGTTGCTGTTGCGACCTCCTTCGCTATGGTATTTGTCTTCACGCAGGATTGGATGGCCTCGCTCATCGAGACTTTGAACGTGCCGCCGGGGTCGATTCTTCTCGGGCTTTTCCCGGTCGAGCTCGACGCGTCCTGTCGCTACCGTTGTTGTTGCGGTAGCAGCTCTGGATGTAATGCTTCTTGTATTCATCGTCATGATTGATTCCCTGTAAACAAAGGTTGATCGAAAACACAGAATTTCTCTTCCCACAGACGGCGCCAATGATCGATCTTAATTTAGCAGGGTAATGAATGCGCAATGAACACGAGGAATTAACGGGTTCGATCTGTTGAAAAGATCTACGTCCACGGAGCCAGAGAGTATATGTGTATTGAGTGTGTAAGAAGCGATTACAAAGAGTGTAGATGATCATTTTCCGTCTAATCTAGCTCTATTTATAAACCATTATTTTGAGATTGACTCTAATACGAGATCTTCTCTCAATAGGATTCTTTTGGATATATCCGAATCTTCTACGTCTCCACTTGTGATTTAAGTTGTAGTTGGTTTAGGAGTCTTCTTGGGCCGAACTTGCTTAGACCGAGCTTAGTGTCGGGCCCATTTATATTGGTACCGATGTTTGGCCTAAGAGGTTGGGCAGATCTATCAACATTAATCATAGTGATTAATGAGGATACAAATATAAAAACGAAAGAAGTATTTGAGTTATTGCATTTAATATAAAGTTTAATGTCTCACGTCGAGTTCCCACTAAATAATTTGTTGAAGTTAGTTAAACTCTAATTAACTTCCTTATTTTGTGGAAATTAGTTTGGAAAGTAGTTTCTAGGATTTTGCCTTTTTCTTCACTTGCACATGTGCAGAAGTGCACGTGTTTGTGGAGAAGCTTACGCATACGGTTTCATCACTCCTAGAAACACGAGATTCGAGTCTTAGAGAAGAAGGTGAGGAAGCACGAGTTCGATCAAGAGCTAAAGATAAGGAAATAAAGCTGAGTAAGTCAGCTATGGTTAATTCTTAAAATCTAGGAACTAACTCGCTCCTTCAACAACCACAACTTATTTTTAATGGATAAAATCGTGGCACAAGAGGTGCTGGAGAAGGCCTTTTATCTATTATAAATAAGAGGCAAATCACTTGACACGGACATAATTTGACGATATACACTGAAGATTCAAGTTTGATAATGAGTTTGTTTTCATAACATTTCCTTACAAAACTTATGTTTACTTCTATTATTTTAGAAGTCTAAGTGAGTTTAGTCAAGGTGTGAGAAAATCTTTTTGTAGTTTTCGTTTTTAGTTTTGACTCAATTTGTCCTATTTTATCTTGGATAAATTAGTGAGCTAGTGAATAAATTTCGTCATATTGACATATGTAGATTATATTTATAATATGTAGAAAAAGTATATCTGATGTTTCTTTATTTATTCTATTATTTTTACTTTGTGTATTGGTAACATATTCGCACAACATTCATATCTAGATGAAGCAACACTTTTACAGTCTAAGGTGATGGTTGATAAGCATGAATAAAATTAGATAGAAATGGAATGGACTTTGAAATGAAATGATGATATGAATGGAATGAAATTAAATATGTGATTCATATGACCGATATGTATGCTTAATAAACGAATAGGAATGAAATAAAATAAATAAAATAATCATTATTTTTATAATTTGTGTTATTATTACTATAATAATAATAATAATAATAATAATAAATTAATAATTTATTATTATTATTGTTGTTGTTGTTGTTAATAATTAATATTAATATCGTTATTTTAATATAATGTTTATTAGTATGAATTTTTTTATGTTAATAAATTTTGAATAATATTATTAATTAAGTAATAATATTTATTATTATTACTTAATCATTTTACTATTTTTTATTTTTTATTATGATTATGATTATTATTTATTATATTAATAATATTATTATTATTTTAATGTAACTATTTATTGTATTAATTATTATTTATTATGTTAATGTTATTAATAACTATAATTTTTATCATTTTTATTATATTATAATTATTTATTTTTAATAATTACTATTTATTTATTATCATAAATATTATTATTTTATTATTATTATTTATTTTATAAGATAAAAGATAAATAATAATAGTTTTGTTAGAAATCAAAAAAATATGGCTAATCATGTTCATGTAAATAACTAATACCATGAGGGAGAAAAATAATGGTTAATCCGATGAACATGAGAATAAGCATTCTTTCGGGAATAATGATTCCAATCGTAAATACCTTCTCAGTCACAGAATTGAGAAAACACACAAAAATCACCATTTCGTTCTCATTTTATTCCTGCATACCAACTGCCACCTTAATACGTGTGGGCCAGACTCAAAATTCAAAAAGAGCAAATGCTGCTATAACTTGAATTCGTAAAAACTTGGGCATGCGACCAAGCTCCAAAGATATAGAGAGCCCAGCTTGTTCTCATTGATATTCGTATCAATTGGGGCCAAATTTAGCCCATTTATTGCTTTTTAAACCCGACTAGGTGCTTATCTTGGCCCATGTTTTAGGAATGAATTTACGATCAAGTTCGAATATTTATGTGCAAGATTATGTGTACATTTTATTCTCTAGCATGGAAACAGGATGGAACCAGAAATATAGTTCGGAGGGAACTGAAGTTGAAAAAAATAGACTATAAAGATGCTAATACAAAAAAATCATAAAAAAATCAAAATTATAGTGTTTTATATATATATATATATATATAGAGGATGGTTCACGTGAGAATGTAAATATTGATGAAAATAAGAATGCGCAAAGATTTAACGATAAAGTTGTTGACTAAATGTATAAATTTGTTGCACCAAATTCGCGGCAACAACTTTATATTAAGTGCTACACTTTATATGTTAAATTTGATGCAGCAAATTTATACATTTAGTGCAACAAATTTATACGTTAAATGCTGCATTTTTATTTCTCACCAATATTTACATTCTCACGTGATCCATCCCCTATATATATATATATATACTAGGAGATGCTTGAGCTCACCCCAGCTCCCCCTAAATTTGCCACTAATGGAAACTATCGTGCATGTTTATGGATAAAACAGTATCTAGCATTCAGTATAAACCAACATGCAATAGCTATAACGGAAAAATTAGGGCTACTAAAACTAATATTTTCCACCGTCTTTCTAAGTAAGTGTTTCCAACCACACAATCCCTATATCAACAAGTGGAAAATTTTACGTTTTTTACCCTTAATTATTGCACAAAAAATGAAAGAGTATAATGAATTTGCATTGAGAACAAGTGAAAAATGAGAAGTTTGTGTGTGTGTTGGCCTAGTGGTAGAGTCTTAATCCCGGCGCCAGGTGCTCTGCTCGAATCCACGCGACGCTACTTTAAAATTTCTGTATTAATTGACCAAAAAAAAGAAAAATAAGAAGTTTGACACCACATTCTTATAAAATTCTAAAATGCTATACTTATTAACATCTTCAGATAAAACAGTCGTTTAAGATGGAAGAAGTATTTCCATATATTATGGTTTTGATCCAAACTTATTATTGGACAAAGTCAGGCCATGAGCCTTCAATAATAGCAGTAGGTACAAATACAAGACATTTAGAGAGATCCCTTTGTACACATGATAAATGGAGACTGATGTTTATTGGAAAATATTAAAAGTCAAAAGATGGGTTTGATTTCCCATCCAAAACTTTTGTCTGCTTTTAAAGATAAATATGTCCAAAAGGACCTTTTACAATAGCGCCCTCCTTTTCTACAGTTGATTTTGATTTATACAAATTTTTGGCGGATGCTACACACCTTTTTCTACTATTTATTTTTATTATCATTGATTTTTAAATTTATTTTAGGATGTTGTTCTGAAAGTAACGTTTATTATTTATGTGATTCATTTATAAAATAATTTCAAAGTTAATTCTCAAATATGGCTGTTTATGAAACAATGGATTATAAATATAACTTTATTTTATTTTTTCCGTATTACAAATAAATTCGGCATGCATAATGCGTGCAAATCTCATGGATATCTTGATGAATATCTTCATAGTGATCCTTTTCTTTATTATATTTATTTTTTAAATTTCTGTTAAAACAGTAATTGTGTGATTCTGTTTTCATATATTTTCTAGTAGGATTAAATTGTAAATTGTAACAATGGATTTGAATATTTATATACATTATTGATAAATCCCTCGAGGTACGTACTAATATTTGGGGAAGGGGGATGGGAAAAGAATATATCAATTTGGCAAATTTAGTCCAGCTATCTTCTTCACTTTATTTCGTCATTGCTTAGATCATCTTCCATTTAGGCTATATCAAAACCAAATCTTCTAGAGATTATCTCTAGTTGTTTCCCTCTAAACTGAGCTAGTCATCTGTTCACTCTTGTCGTGGCTTCTTTTTCTGTCCACCTCATATTTTGTATTATTCTTCTCATATTTTTGTAGGATCCTCCATTGATCCTTCTTTGTATCATTTCACCGGGATGATTTACACAGATATTTCTGTTAGCATCATATCCTGCACAAAACCTTCTACAATTTTCAATAGGATATGCCATCCATTTTTCTTCACCTTCATAAAGATGAGCTTCAGCAGTATAATTTAACAGAAATAAATCTGATGTCTGCTGATGAAGCCTATTTTTGAGTCTTTCATTTTTTCCAAAATTATTACAGATATAACATTTTTCTCCTTGCTTTGATGGGCATTCCCTTAAAGATAAAAATCCATATATGAAATTATTCATCCTTTAACTCCACTGATGACGATGAAGATGTTTTTTTTTGTTTTTCTTGATATTATTCACCAATGTCTCTTTAACTGCATTGAAGATATCATCCATAGATACTTCATTATGATCTTGAGATTCCATATATTCCATTGATGTATCAGAATATTGAGACATTGTCTCTTCTCCTAATTTGGACATTAAATCTTTTTTAACTTCATCCATTTATTGAGATATTATCTCTTCTTTAGTTATAATCTCAGACTTCATTTACATCTTCCTAGTGATTAGGGATGGCAATGGGTCGGATCTGGATCGGATCCGCTGGGTCCGATCCGCATCCGATTTTTTTGTTTTGGTCCGGATCTGGTCCAGATCCATTTGGTCCAAAAAATTTAGATCCAGATCCATAAGATCCACAGGGTCCAGGGTCTAGACCCAGATCCATATGTTTTCGCTTCTAAAATAAATTCTAAATCAACTATAACTCACAGTAACACTATAATAATCTAAATACACAATAATACTATAATAATTATTTAGAATTTCTAAAATTATCACTATATTAGAAGACGTTAGTTATAAATTTCATCAGAAAGTAGGAAAAATAAACAACTCGATCATCGGTGGTGTAAGTGGCGCGATCCACCGTGAATGTCGATTAATAAATAATTGAGAGAATTTGAAATGAAATTGGGAGCATATTTATTTTGAGAGAATTTGAAAAAGGAAATTGAAGAGTTTTAAGTTGTGGTTAGGTATTTAATTATAATAAAAATAATATATATATATATATATATATATATATATATATATATATATATATAACTAAAAGGATCTACGGGTCGGATCCGGACCGGATCCGGTCTCAAAATTAAATCCCGCATCCGCATCCGAAATATGGGAATATGGTCCGATCCCGTCCGCATCCATCGAGTCCAATTTTTGAGGATCCAGATCCCTAAAAATGGATCCGGATCCACTGATTTGGACCGAGTCCAGGATCCATTGCCATCTCTACTAGTGATATAATCAAAAGGAGATAGTAATAATTTCTTATTCTGATTGTAACTCTTTTTTTCATAAATCTTGATTTTTTCTTCTATAAGAACCAATGTATCAATACCAAAAATCTTTTTGGTTTCTGGATTTTCTTTTATCATTTTATCCCAAAATTTTGAGTAATATGCTCTTTTTATACATGGAATCAAATCTTCTGTATAACCAAATATTGGAGACACTTCCATATCCAAGGAATTGAAAATTCTGTAAAGAATAACATAGAAGATATGTCTTCTATACATTTATTTTTCTCCCGATATTCCAGAATCCTAGGTGAAATAGTCACCCATTTTAAAATTTTCTTTCCAAATTCTTGCCACCATTTAGCAAACCATGTAGGAATTTCATGGTTATAAACCCCTCTGCAGGTTTTTATGAACCAAGAGTGTTTTCTCTTGTCATTCTCATATAAAATAACCTTATTGAAAGAATCCATATAATCCCAATAATTATACTTCACTGAAGTTTTTGTATTAGGATATATGTATTCTTTTTTCCTTAATGGAGATATTCCTCATTCTTCAATAGATATAATCTTTTTTATTATGATTTTACCGAAGTTATAAACTTCTTCATTCTTTACACTATGAAAATGAACTATTTCACATCCATTATTTATGAGAATATTCTCATAATAAAGTCGAGACTTATATGATCTTCCTGTATATGAAGCATTCTCTATGTACATTTCCATTAACATCCATGGATTATTCTACCATTTCAAATCATTTTCTTCCAAAAGTATTAACCTTTTGGGTTTTATTCATAATATATGTATTATTTTCTTCATCATTCTCATTTTCAACTATATTTGAAAATGATGGTTGTGCATTTTTCTGCAATGGTATATGTTCCTTTTCTTTTTGTTTTTTGTATTCAAGAAACTCTTGATATTCTTTATCTTCTGATAAGTTGAAGCTATAAGCTTCCTGTTTCCATGTTGAACCAGAATATCTGATTGTTTTCCTCTACCACCTCTTCCTCTATAAGAGGAAGTTCCTCGACCTCTTGAATACATTCCTAACACATTCATTGAATATATTCTCGTGTTAAAAAATCAGGAAGACTATTATCTTGTCTTTTTTATAAACAACTTTAAAATCAAATGGAGCTAAATGAGCTTCACACCTTGCAAATATTTGTTTAGAAACATCATGGTTTAAAATCTTTATTAAACATAAATTTAGCATATCTACAATCTGTTTTAATAATAAATTTTTGATTATATAAATCATCTTGAAATTTTAATACACATTTAACAATAGCAAGAATTTCTTTAGCTACAGTTGCATAATTCTTTTGTGCATTATTTCATTTTCCTGAATGAAATCTAACAAGATATTCCTGTTTATTTTCAGGATTTACCTCTTTAAGAATTCCTCCGTATCCTATATTTGATGCATCTGGTTCAATTATTTTTTCCAAATTTGGGTTACTTAGCATTAAACAAGGAAGAGTTTTGATTTTTTCTTTTATTTTTGTAACATCATTTATATGTTGTTCTGTCCATGGGACTGGTAATTTTTTAAGTCTATCATATAAAATAACTTTGTTTGTATCAAGATCTTTATAATATGGAGAAATATAATTTAAACTTGTAAGAAATCTTTGTAATTGAGTTTTATCAATTATTTCATTAGGAAACTTATTTCCAAATTCAATACTTCTATTAATAGGAATTATATTTCATTTTTCAATTTTATGTCCTAAAAATCTAATATTAGTTTGAAATAAAGACATTTTAGATTTAGATATAACTAAACCATTTTTTATAATAATATCTTTAAATATTCTTAAATGTTTAAAATGCATTTCTATATCTTTAGATAAACTAAAATATCATCTATATAAACAATAATAAACTCGCTATAAGGAGTAAATATATCATTCATTATTTTTTGAAATTCAGAAGGTGCATTTTTAAGACCAAAAGGCATAATATTTCATTCATAATGTCCTATATAGGAACATTAAAAGCAGCTTTATATCTATCAGATTTATTTATTTGTATTTGCCAATATACTGATTTTAAATCAAATTTAGAAAATATAACATAATCATATTATCTATTCAATAAATCTTTTTTATTTGGAATGTGATGTCTAATCCATTTTAATACTCTATTAAGTGGTTTATAATTAATTATCAATCTTGACACTCCTCTTTCATGTTCTCTATGTTTATTAACATAAAAAGCAGTACATGACCAAGGAGACTGTGAATGACTTATTAATTCTTTTTGAATTAATGATTCAATTTCTTTTTGTACATAATTCTAAATATTTAGAATTCCTTTGACGCCTTTGTCGGAATTTTCTTTTCATCAATATCCTCTTCATAAGGAAGAGAAACAATATGTTTCTTTCTATCCCAAAATACATTAGGATGATCATTACAAATTTCAATAGAAAATTAATTTCTTAATAATTTTATCTTATCCTGTAATTTAGGATTTTGAAGTTTTTCTTCTATTGTAATTATATTTAATTCTTGTTTTAAAAAACTTAATTGTTTTTCTTTAGAACTAATATTATCATATACTTCATGCAGAACTTTTGTAATAGGTTCAGTAATAAATTTTAAAATAATATTATTTCCTTTAAAAGTTCTTATAATCCCTTCTTTGTCAACTTTTATTAAAGGATAATTTTTTGTTAAAAAGTGTTCCAAGTATAACCTGGCTAGTAATGTCTTTAGCAAGTAAAAACGTGTTTGTATACAATTTTTATTTATACAGACATATGCCTTATGTAATTTATAATTAATTTGTAATTTATTTCCTGCAACATGTGATAAAGTATGTATAGTTTTATGAAAATACCTAGTAGGTATCGGTCCTTCTTGTATAACATTCAAATCAGCTCCACTATCTACTAAAGCTGTAAATTCTTTTGAATAATAATTATCAATTAAGAGTGTTATTTTTATATACCATTTTTGTGATATAATCATTTCTAAAGTAGATAGAAAATTTTCATAATTATGAAATTTTTGTTTATCAATTTCATAATTATGTTCTATTTGAGTTTTTGTTTCTTTATTATTTGCAGGGCTGTAAACGAACCGAGCCAAGCCGAACACTACCAAGATCGAGCTCGGCTCGTTTAAATTTTATTCGGTTCGAGCTCGAATTTGAGCTTTTGAGCTCGAGCTCGGTTCGTTATAACATTTTTGAGCTCGGGAGCAGCTCGAATTCGGTTCGATAACTACTCGTTTATGAGACATATTCGAACTCGAGCTCGAACTCTGGTTGTGTTCGACTTTGCTCGTTCTCGAGCTCGAACTCAAGCTAGAATTCGGTTTGTTAATTTGTTATTCGAGCTCGAGTTCGAGCTCGAACTCGAATTCGAGCTCGAGCTCGACTCTGCTTAAAATACTATTTTAGCATAATTCACTCCATGATTCCATTAAAAGATGCATAGTCTACTAATCAATCACAATCAAACAACAATTACAATAAGAAGTTTAATAAGATTCATTACTAAATGAAATTTTCACAACTAGCACAAGATAAAGATGTCTGATTCTATCTAGTTTTGATGAGATTCATATAAAAAAAGATATCTGATTCTAACTAGTTTTGGATATAGACTATACATTATATAAAATTAATATGCTATTTAATATCATTCGAATACATCTACTCTATTCATCTACTTATGAATTATTATTATTATATTTATCTGATAGTAAATTAATTATGTAAGTTAGATGTTATTTATTTTAGAATTATAATTATCGAGATATAAATATAACTATGTAACTCATACTTGTATATTTAAGCATTATAATGATCTATATTGATATTTTTGTTCATAAGATAACTTAGTAGGTCATGTTATTTTTTTAGTTTTCCAACTTAATATTTCATTTGATTAATTAATTATTAATTTAATAATTTTATTTTATAGACTAGTTTTGTATATAGACTATACAATATATAAAATTAATATAATATTTAATATCATTCGAATACATCTACTCTATTCATCTACTTATGAATTATTATTATTATATTTATCTATCGATAGTATATTGATTATGTAAGTTAGATGTTATTTATTTTAGAATTATAATTATAGAGATATAAATATAACTATGTAACTCATACTTGTATATTTATACATTATAATGATCTACAATGATTTTTTTATCATAAGATAACTTAGTAGATCGTGTTATTTTTTTTTAGTTTTCCAACTCAATATTTCATTTGATTAATTAATTGTAAATTTAATGATTTTATTTTATAATACACATGAAAATATATTTATTAAGATATGATTAAAAATACATAAATATAGTTGTCAAAAGTTTAAAGTATATGTGAAACATAAGTATTTGGTATTATGAACTAATAATATGAACTAAAAATATATATATGTTGAATAAACTATTCAATATCATTCTATTACATTTACTTTTCAAAATCTACTTATGAGTTATAAATTGTAATTGTTTATCTCATAGTTACTTAGTTATATAAGGTAGATGAACTTTATATTAGAATTATGAATTATTATTATATTTATCTCATAGTCAATTAGTTATGTAAGTTATTTATAATTTATTTTTAGAATTATAATTATATATATATATATATATATATATATACTATAACTCATGTATACTTGTATACTTATACATTATAATTATCTAAATTGATATTTTGTTCATAAGATAACTTAATAAATCATGTTATTATTTTTTAGTTTTCCAAATATCTCATTATATTAATTAATTGTTCATTTAATGATTTTATTTTGCAATACACATGAAAATATATATTAAGGTTTGATTAAAATAAAAATATATATAATAATAAATAAGCTGAATATACTATTCAATATTATTCAATTATATTTACTTTTCAAAAATATTATACGACTATAAATATGATAATTAGTTATATGAGTTAGATGAAAATTTATACTAAAATATATATTTTATATTTTATTATTTATTTTAATTATTTAAATATATAAATAAATTATTATCAGTCCTTCATCGGTATGGTTATTCGTTGCTAAATAATTATAATTAACATATAATTTATAATTTATAGTTTATTTTAATTATTTAAATATATATAAATAATTTATTATTTATACGTTCGCGAACATGTTCGTAAAAAATATTCGAATTAAGGTTTGCGAACATGTTCGAATCTAGGTTCGTGAATATGTTCGAATAAGAGTTTGCGAACATGTTCGAATCAGGGTTCACGAACTGACTCGTTTGAGTTCGAGCCAAACATGTTCGCGAGCCTACGAGCCGAACATCTCTAAGCTCGAGTTCGGCTCGAAAAACTTATTGAGCTAGATTCGAGGCTCGAGTTCGGCTCGTTTACAAAACGGTCGAATTTCAAACTAGTTTTTTCAAGCCGAGCTCCAAGTACTAGTAGCTCACGACGATTTGGTTTGTTTATAGCCCTAATTATTTTCTATTCTATAAACTCTATAATCAAGACTTAAATTTTCTTGTTTAAATTATTAATTTCTTCCTTAATATTTTTAATTTCCTTTATAATATCTTTAAGAGAAGTAGGATTCTCTTCTATTTTTTTTTAATAATTTATAAACCTCAAACATCATGCAAGGTTCTTTAGAATTATTAGTTTTATTATTGTCAGTATTATTATTATTCCTACTATTATTAGAAGTACTATGAATGCTTTCTATTTGATATAATAGACCTTAATTCTGGATCTTTTATTAATTGTAGTAGTTCTAAAAAATTATTATTTGTTAAAACATTGAATTCTAAATCTTGAATTATGAAAGAATTTTATAAAATTCTTTTCCTTCATCATCTTCTGATATTTTCTTTGGACAATATTGTCCAAGAATACAAGGTTCAAATTCAGATTCAGTTATTAAGGAATCATTATCTATATTATCAATTTCTTGATATGACTGTATAACTAGAGTAAGAATATTCTCCAGAATCTGAACTTTGATCAGAATTTAATAATATTTTTGAAAGAGTTTCTTTCATATCTTTATCTATATCAAGATTACTAATCTTTTTCCTAGTCCAACAATTCTTTGCATAATGACCACATTTTCCACATTTTTGCATATTACACATTTTCTTTTATTCCAATTCTTTTTCCATTTTTTATTATTTCTTTCATATTTTCTTAATTTTCTTTGTTCAATTTTTTCTTAGAAAACCTTTTCTTTTTCTTAGAATATTCTTTATAATTCTTCATTTTATTTTTACTAGATAATGTTCTAGTTGGCATGGGAATTTTATTCATAGAAATTGATCACAAAATTGTCCTAATTGTTCTTTTCTACTAAATTTTGGCGTTTCATTTGTTGATTTAATTTTGTGTAATGTTGTTGATTTAATTTTATTTCATTACACAAAGCTAATCCTTCTTGAATACAAATTCCTATTAATTTTCCATAAGTATAATTTTGGTAAGGAGTTTTATTTAAATCTTTCCTTAAAAGTCTTCTTATTCTTTCAGCAAATAAGCTAGGAAGACCATCTATAAATTTTAACTTCCAATGAGAACTATTACATTCAGGTAACTCTAAGACCATGCTTAAGAAAGTATCTTTATACCACCTAAAATCTGTAAGTGTTTTGTACATAAGATTCTGTAACAAGGTTCTATATTTTCACTATTATCTGTATATCTTCCTATAAAATATTCTACAATATTCACTATCAGTGTATAAACTGTATTTTCTTTTATTTCATTACCTTCTTGTTTAACAGTATTTAAAATATTATCTTTTTAATTTTGTGAGAGATAATGATCCCACCAACCTTTTAATTATCCTGTAAATCCTGCTATTATCATTTTAGCAAATTTTCTATCTCTATTTCCATTATTATACATTAATATTCTATGCATTGTGTTATGTATTTGTTGATGTACAAATCCATCTATATTCCATTCATAAATATGATGACCACTATAACTATTTGATATTATATCATTTGATTCTTCTATAAGAACATCTACAGGTGTTGGTCTTGGATAATAATATTTTTCTGTAGTGGGTTTATCAGCCCATTTTGATAATTTATTAATTTGATTATCATAACCTTTTTTATAATTAGAATTCTCTATTAATTCTTCACTTATCTTTTTATCTAAGGTACTAATTTTTAGCCCTTTAAATTTTTCTTCCATAAATACTTCTAATTCTTTCATTGATTTTAATTTAACAAATTTTATCTCAGGTGGAGGCTGAATAGTTGGAGTAGCAATTTCTACATATCATTTATAATCTTTATTATTTGTACTACTCTATCATATAATGATGTAATTTGTTCTCCCAAAATCTTTAGGTATAAATTTGTATAATAATTTTGTTCTAATATTGTATTTATTTGTTGAAATGTTACATGCAAAGTATTATCTTCTAATAATTTTGCAAAAGCTAAAAAATTATGAATTTTTTCATTGTTTTCAATTTGAAATGATTGTTGTGGAGGATAAATTTGATTTAAATTTTTTCCATTATTAAGTTTATAATTTCTTTCCAAACTAGAAATATAGTGTTCCACATAAGTTGAAATAAACCAAGGGACAAATGGTATTAACTTATTATTTTTTGTACACAATTTATAAAATTCTTCTTGAATGTGATATTTTTCTTCAGAATTAAAATTTTCAAAAATACATTTTTTAAACAGTTTACATTTGGGTGTATTAAATTCTAATTGTATAATTTTTCTTGCCTGTAAACCAGGACTAAAATCCCATACTATTTCTAAAATCATTAAATATTAAATTTCATTTCTGATTCGATTATATCCGCTTCTCTATTATTATTATTATTATTAATATTAATTCCTTTAACAATATTCTTCTTCTTTATATATAATTTATCAATTTTATCTTCTTCCAAATATCTCGATTCATATTTATTTCTTATTTGAGATGTAGATGTCCTAGATGGCGTAAAGGTTATTCTATCTTATAATCTAAAGGTGAAATATGAGAATACATATTTAAAGATCTCTCAATTTAGATGATAATGATGGTCTACTATTTTCAAACTATAATATTACAGATCATTCATGTGTTTGTATTATTTACTAAATTATTTTGTACTACAGATTGAGGTGTAACTGCTCTTTCTATAGTCCAATTTTCTGAAAAGTTATTTCTTCCCATTTTATTTTTCTTCTTGCAATAATATTAGACTTACTAAAATTAGTTTCTATTAGAATTGTTTCATTTAAAGGTTTATCAACCCTTTTACATTGTGGATTTAGTGTAAATAATGGTTTATAATAAATTCTATAACATATAGATATTACTTCAGTTCCTGGTTTATAATTATAACCATGAGTTTTAACATTTAATGTTAAAGCATCTAAGATATTAACATCAAATAATGAAAGTTATAAATTTGAGCTAGTAGATATTACTCAGTTGGTTAAGAGCTAGTAGATTTGAAACAAAGATCAATAATCGAATCCTAACAGCCATAGTGTGGGAGTTTCACCTTCTTTAAGATAACTCTTTATGGTCCACTAGATAAAGTCCTCATAACTTCTTAATCGTTAAATCACCATGATTTATCCCCTCACATTTTCATGAGACTGGAGTATGAGAGCTCCCGAAAAGAGAGCTTCCCATTTTGGAACAAGAATATTAAAGTCATCATGGTTCTTGTCAAAGGATTAAATGAACGGTGTAAAATATACTTATACTAGATTTAGTCCTCAAGTTGTGCTGCTTTTTTAAGTGAATCAATTTCCTCCCAAAGACTATATTATAAATCCCTCAAATGGCACAGCATTGTAGTTGCATATTTCAGGAAACTTTCCAAAATCATCCCACACACAGAATGATTTGATATATCCCTAGCTACACTTTCATCTTCAAAGCAATCTAATTAATTTGTGGCATCCATTCACTTGAAATTAGGCCGCATTCTCTGCGGTGATAATAGTTTTGACGGTCAATTTTGACAGAATTTGCATTTCGTGCATGCTATTATATGATTAATTATAATTTAAGCCCTCATATTTTGAATGATTTGCGAAAATGGCTTGATCTTGTAAAATTGTAAAAAAATAGCTTGACCTTTGAGGCCAAGTTGCAAATGTGGTCCAAGCTTATATTTTCGGGTGGAAATTCTGATACGGAAGGTTCGTATATGACATGGATATTATTTTATAAATTGCCTGAAAAATATATTTTCTACTTGAGCACCAAAAAGACATTATTTTGATGCCTGAAAATACGTCGTTTTGATGTTCAAGTGGAAAATATATTTTCAAATAATATGTTTTCAGACATCAAAACGACCTCATTTTATAAATTACGTAGAAATTATATTTTCACTTAGTTCACTACAAGAAAATAAATTGAATAGCGACGGAAAATTCCACCGCTAAACATCAAAAATATGTTGCTAAATTCTCTTATCGATGCATTAGAACAAAAATTCAATCAAGAATCGTGATCACCAAAAAAATTAACGACGGACTAAGCTTTGTTGCTAAACCAACGAAGGATCAAAAGCAAAAAATTCCATCACAAAAAAGGGTGTCGTCTTCCGTCGTTGATCAACGACAGAATTGAGACAGAAAATTCTATCGCTGGTGGCGACGGATTCTCTCCTTAATTCGCCTATTCAAGCTTAAACAATAGAATATATCTCAGGTATTATAGACTTATAGCAGTCATCAATAAAAATGAGTAGTTGTTTTTGGATTTGTATACTGAAAGCAGTTTGGTTGAGCTTGTATACAATGTTTCCTGTTACCACTATTACAATCTCCTATCTGATTTGAATACTTGATTGCATATATCCGAGTCCCCTTATCTCATATATAAGTTAGATCATACAAGGTGTAGAAGATCACGTAAGTCTGTATGATTGGTCGCTTAATGAGATATAAAAGTTTCACACCGAGACAACTTGAGGACGAGTTGTCGGTTTAGCCGCAGATATAGATAAGAAGTGACTTGACTTAGTTGCTTGTCTATGCCGGTACGCCTCGACGTATTGAAGGATCACGATGAGATGTGTTCTTCTTTCGACCGTCGTGAAGAACCAAGATCTCGGTGACTTACGATGATCTAAACCTCGATAAGGTATTAGGTGAGTATGAGTTGTCGACCATCACTTTGACTTGTTATGGGTGAGGTTATATGTTCTAACCCAAGATTCTCCGCATCTTGGGCGATGGCGATCTTGTATGTCACGCTAGTTATCTCAGACGAGTCACCGTATCCGCTAGATGATGACGCCCTTAAGGAGCTCAAAGGTTTATTGTACTAAACCCCGCAGTTGAGTTAGCTCAAGTACAATAATAAGGTTGAGTTGTACTACTTAAGAAATGAAGTTATTAATTGTTTTAAGCAATGATTGCTATAAATGATTAATGGACGCTCGATATCTTAAATACGGGATTCAGAATGTCTAAGTGCAAGCCCGACTCAACTTCGGTAATAAAGGGTAAGTCAACATTCTTTCTCTAGTGGCATGATCGAATGTTTATAAATTAATTTATGTTCGGGTGAAATAAGATAATTAATTTATTTGAGGCCCATCTTTATTCCTCGATTTGATCCTGGCTGGCCCATCCAGCCCTTTAGCTTGAGTGAAAATCGCGCCCATCTATGCTCAGAAGGCAAGATTTTATTCTCTTTATCCCATAAGGATATAATTATATTTATGGTATATGATAGATCCTTTCCATATAAGATTATGGTAATAATCCCGAGAGTATGGTAATAATCCTAGAGTATGGTAATTTCCATATAGGATTATGGTAATTTCCATATAGGATTATGGTAATTTCCATATGGGATTAAGGTAGTGCATTATAAATATAAGGTATGAGATAAAGTCTAGGTTAATGTTCATTTTATCCTACACTATTTTCGAGAATTGTAGGTTCCCTCGAGAGAGTTTTCAAAATTCTAGTGAGAGCAAAGGGTGATTTTCCAAGCATTCTCCATAGATCGCCCTCACTCGACGCTGGAGATTGGGCAATCGGATACGATCCGTAAGGTCAAAGCACGAGTCCGATCCGCTCGATCCATTCATCTCGCTCCATCGACCTCTTCGCATCCAAACGTAAATATGAGAAAACCCTACGTGTTGCAATTAATTATATAGACGCATGCTAGGAATATAATCAATGTATGGTGAATTAAATATCCAAGATAGATCCTGGGCGAGGGTTAACACATGTTTTCCCTACACTGGTATCGAGCCCGGATCGAATCTTGCTCGCTGGATTAATTCACGCTGATTATTACGCGCTTTATTAATTGTGGATATGTCGCTCATCATGGCTCGCTTATTATTTTGTCGGATTTTGTTTTACACCACGAGAAATCCGTGGTTAGATTAGATTTTATTCTCGTAAATCTTATCCGTAAAAGAAGAACGAAGACGAAAGAACGAAGAACTAAACGACGGAAAAACAGTCTCTCGATCCTCGGGCGACGTTTCCAGAAGCGAGCCTCGCGGTCGCGAGGGCGATCGCGAGGGCATGGGCGACGGGCGCGTTCGCGCGAGATCCTGGCGCCTAGCGAGCGAGCTCGGTCGTGAGGATGACCCGCGAGGCAACGCGCCGCGAGATAGCGGGCGACGGGCGCTGTCGCTGCGAAACCCGGCGCGGCGAGCGCATCATGGTCGCGAAGTTTCGTCACCGGGCGACGACATCTCTCGGCAGATGTTCGGCGCTCGGGCGTGGCAGCGCAGCGCTGCTCGACGGGTCGCGTCGTTGGTAGCCCGCGAGGACACGCGGCAAAGGCGGCAGGCGTCGGGCGCGCGCTCAAGACAGATTAATGACCCGCCCGCACCCGTTTTTCCACCCAACCCAGATTTTTCGTCCATGCCCATGCACGCGAGGCCCGCTTTGTTGAATCCGTCCGTGCCTGCACGCGAGGCCCGTCAAGTTTATTTCGTACTTTGCAAATCTATGTAATAGATTAGGCTAGAAAGTGCGTGTTTCACGATCGGGCGCGATGAACGCTTTTATTTTATTTTATCGCTCATATGCATGTCGTGGATGTTTAATTTATGCAGAGCACGCTATGTATGTTTATATTACGCTGACAAACCTTTAAGTGTTTTACGAATTGGACGCGCATAGTTAGCATGCTAGGTTTATCGCGTTTTCAAGCATATTTTAGAATTCTCATGAGCATGTTTTACATGTTGAGTTCTATAGAAAAGCATGCTAGATTACGTGATCTGCATGGACAAACCTTTTGAACCAAAAGACTAAGCAAGCAACCCGACAAATTAATTTTTGAATTAAAATGTCAAGACCTCCACTTTTTGATCTCTAAACGCCCACACGCGTGGCTTGCTTGCACTGCTTATCATAAGTTTGTTAGATGAGATTTCTAAATAAAACATTTTAAATCTATTGAGAAGTGGGAGTTTCATGTAAACGCCCACACGCGGCTTGCATGTGCGATTTTCATAAGTTCTCTAGAGATAGATATAAAATGAGATAACAAAAGAATTTGAATTGGAAGCGGTATGGTCCGAGTGAGTATGCCAATTCTAAGAATTCATTTTCTGCCATTAAAAATGTGGTCATTGCTTAGACATCACCGAGTACAACTTCCCGCGAAGTCCCTTCTTGCGATAGTGATGTGGTCTAGTAAGGTCCAATCGTTAATTTCATTTGTCATAAGGTTAAGTTGACATGGATTGAAATTAAACGACTAAAAGGTATATTTTAGTCTGGTCGAGGGGTTCATGTAAACGCCCACACGCTTGGCTTGCATGTGGGATTCCTTGGGCGATTGAGGTTTCAATTAATATTGTTTTATCAAAAGGTTACAATATTATTGTTACGAATTATGTGCGATCGTATGCTTATGTGTTTTCACTATCTTTTCGATATGTCTCTTACTCCGATTATCAATATGCTCGCACAAAACTGCTATCCGTCCAAATTTTATCGAGTGGAAACGAAACATGGAATATGTTCTTATCGCTGAAGAACACATGTTTGTTCTCACTACTCCTAAACCCGATGCCCTTACTGACGCATCGACTAATGAGCAGCGAGAGTCAAGCAGACTTTGGAATAAGTCAAACAATATGGCTAAATGCTATATGATGACAACTATGTCCAAAGGCTTGCAGCTGCAGCATCAGTCGATGGTAGACGCGACTGATATTTGGTCAAGTCTCGAGAGTAAGTTTGGGCAATGGATCGACGATCCGCCCACACAATGAGAGAAATCTTGGCGTAAGATGGAAGAAGGAAGTTCGTCCATGAACATGTCTCCCACACGACTCATCTCATGGATAGTCTTGATCAGTTGGGAGGAGGTATTGACGGCGGCCAAGGTCGATATCATCCTCAATACACCGCCAAGTCTTTTGAGAACTTTCGCGTGAATGCGATCATGAGCAAGACCGAGTTTACACTTAGTCGCTTGCTTAATGATCTCGTTGTCGCGGAAGGAGTTATGGGAAAAGGAGCACATGCTCTTGCTAGCACATCTAAGGGCCCAAAATTTTCGCCGCAAAATGGAAAAGAAAAAGGATACCAAAGGTGGTAGAGGCGAGGAAATAGTGGGAGTAATGGGAGCAAGAACATGGTCGCCACCGAGGCTTGAAGAAGCCAAAGGAGAAGGGCAAGTGCTTCAAGCGCGGCAAGACCGGGCATTGAAGGCTAAGTGCCCTATGCTCATGCTCAAGGTACGCTGCTTGCTTTAGTAACGGAAACATGTTTAGCGACTTGTTCTACCCATTCTTGGGTAGTAGATACGGGCTAATCGATCATGTTTGTTACACCTGCGGGGGTTCCCGCGACAAGGGAGCTGTTTGATGGCGAGATAACGATCTCCATGGGCAACGCGCAAAGTCGAGGCCGCTGCGGTTGGAGATGTTACTTTATGTTTTGAGAAAACAGCTTTAGTTTTAAAAGACGCTTTATATGTGCCGATTTTCATGGAACCTTGTTTCGCTTTCAAATTATATACTCATGGATATTCTCGTTATTTTTGATAGTGGTGTTTCTATCATAAGAAATGACGGTTATCTGTGTTGCACGTTATATAATTCGCTTTATACTATTTCCGCCAAACATAATACCTATAACTATGTTGCATCTTCATCAAACCCAAAAAGAGAAAGTTTTCTTCAAGAAGATGACACCACTTTTCTCCGGCATCTTAGATTAGGTCACATCAATCTAAATAGGATCCAAAGACCGGCTAAGAATGGGCGTTGGGTAACCTAACAGCTACCCCATTCCCATCTGCGAATCCTCGTGATAGAAGGTAAGATGTCGACTGCACCTTCAAAGCGAAGGGTTATAGAGCCAAAGAAATGTTGAGTTAGTCCATTCGACTGTGGACCGATGTCCACACAAGCTCGTGGAGGGTACGAGTACTTTGTCACTTTCATCGACGACACTCAAGGTACGGATACGATACCGCTCACCGAAGTCCGAATGCTTTGAGAAATTCAAAGAGTTTAAGGCGAAGTGAGACAAAGCTAGGTAAAGAATCAAGTCATCGCGTTCGATCGCGGTGGAGAATACCTCAAGAACGAGTTTATGGACTATCTAGTGAAGTGTGGGATTACCTCTCAACAAGATTTCACCGGCACACCACAAAAAATGGTGTGTCGAGCGAAGAAATAGGACTCTTTTAGAAATGGTTAGATCAATGATGAGCTATGCAACATTGCTTATTTCGTTCGGGGTATGCCTTAGAGACGGTGACATACTTGCTAAATCTAGTACCGCCCAAGTCACCGAAAAGACCCTTCGAGTTGTGGTTTGGGCGCAGCTTCAGTTTAAGCCACATAAGGATATGGGCGATCCAAAGACATGTGAACAACAAGAAGGACAAGTTGGAGGCTAGATCCGACGCAAAGTCGCTTTATCGCTATCCTAGAGGAACGAAGGTGGTTTATTCTATAGTCTTAAGGATCGGAAGGTCATTATTAGCACTAATGCCCGATTCTTAGAAGATGATTATATGAAAATCATAAGTCCAAAGTTGAAATAATTCTTCAAGTATTAGAAGATGATCGATTCCACCACCGACAGCCAAATGTACGAGATGTCGAGTCTAGTGGGAGGATCGACACCGATACTTCAAGAAATTGAAGTGGGTCGAGTTCCACCGAGATACCGACCGCATAAGTGGTACCTACACAGCAAGTTGTGCAAGTTAGAGAACCACAAGTATCTCGCACCCACCGCTGCCATTGTGCTCAGAGAACCTCGTCGTAGTGGGAGGTTGTTCGTCAACCCGAGCGATTTATGTTCGTGGGTGAATCTTCGGATTTAGTCCCGTGAGACGAACAGCAATAATTGACCCATGGACATATAAGGAGGCGATACAAGATATTGATTCAAGATTATGGCACACCGCTATGGACTTAGAAATCGAGTCCATAACGGCTATGGATGTATATGAAAGACACTCTACCGATGGCAAGGAAGCCATAGGTAGTAAGTGGATATACAAGAGGAAGAGAGATTCCGATGGAGAGGTTTCGCTTTTAAAGCCGTGCTTGTGGCGAAAGGGTACACTCAGATCGAGGGCATCGATTTCGACGAGACCTTTTCACCGTAGCAATGCTCAAGTCCATCGAATTCTTCCGCCATAGCAGCCCACTCAACCTAGAGGTTTGGCAATGGATGTTAAACCGCTTTTCTAAACGGTTACCTTGAGGAAGGTAGAGACATCTATATGCAGAACCTCAAGGTTATGTGGTAAAGGGTGAAGAGCATCTAGTATGGAAGCTTAAGTCCATTTATGGACTTAAGCAGCCTCCCGATCATGGAACTTACGCTGACAAGGTAGTAAAGTCCCATGGATTTACCCAATTGCTCAGCGAGAGTTGTGTGTATCGGTTAGATGTCAACGGTGATGTGGTATTTCAGACTTTACGTAGATGACATCCTTCTAGTCGGCAACAACGTGAAGTCATTATCGACGAAAGAGTTGGCTATCCGATCGCTTTCAAATGAAAGACTTAGGAGATGCAGCGACATTCTTGGGATCAAGGTTTACCGAGATCGCAAGAAGAAAATGTTGAGCTTATCTCGCACGCCTTACATCGACACCGTGATTACTGTTTTAGTATGCGCACCGCCAAGAAAGGATTGCTACCTTCGCACATGGCGCCTTTATTCAAGACGCAGCCACCCATGACCGCAGGAGATAGAGGAAATGAGATAAGTTCCTTACGCCTCCGCCGTAGGAAGTCTCATGTACGCAATGCTATGCACGAGGCCCGATATCCGCTATGCGGTAGGCATAGTAGCTAGATATCGCCTAACCTCGACAAGCTCATTGGATCGCAGAAGCATATACTCAAGTACCGTAAAAGGACTCGAGATTATAGGCTAGTTTACCATGCAGATAGTCTAATGCCTTGGGTTATACTGCACTGGATTTCCAAGCCGACCGTGATGAGAAAAAGTCAACCTCGGCTATGTGTTTACCTTGGGAGGTGGAGTCGATCCTCAAGCGAGTGCAAAGCAATGATGCATTGCACTCTACCAAGGAAGCCGAATATGTAGCCGCCTTGAGGCTTCTAAGGAGGTCAGATGGTTCAAGAACCACCATGGATCTAGATGTGGTACCGGTTTGCCCAAGAGTATCATAGTTTCATCGTGATAACTCGTGCATGTGGCAAACTCGAAGGAACCACGGACCCACAAGCGACCAAACACATAGAGAGAAAGTACCATATCATACGAGAAATCGTTAGACGAGGTGACGTGCCGATTTAAAAGATTGATACGACGGAAAATCTAGCGGATCCATTCACGAAGAGCCCGCCGTAAAAGTCTACGATGGACACGTTAGAGGACTTGGATTGCGCTGATGGCACCCACTTAGAAAGGAAACTTTTGTATAAGTGGGAGAAGCAAAGTGATGGTTGTAATAGCTAGTAGAGAGACACATTGTATACTAAAAGTTTGCTTTAGTATAAGTGGGAGATTGTTGGATTTGATAATCGAAAGCGCTTTGGTTGAGCTTGTATACAATGTTTCGTTACCACTATTACAATCTCCTATCCGATTGAATACTTGATTGCATATATCCGAGTCCCCTTATCTCATATATAAGTTAGATCATACAGGTGTAGAAGATCACGTAAGTCCGTATGATTGGTCAAGCTTAATGAGATATAAAAGTTTCACACCGAGACAACTTAAGGACGAGTTGTCGGTTTAGCCGCAGATAGATAAGAAGTGACTTGACTTAGTTGCTTGTCTATGCCGGTACGCCTCGACGTATTGAAGGATCACAAGTGAGATGTGTTCTTCTTTCCGACCGCCGTGAAGAACCAAGATCTCGGTGACTTACGATGATCTAAACCTCGATAAGGTATTAGGTGAGTATGAATTGTCGACCATCACTTTGACTTGTTATGGGTGAGGGTTATATGTTTTAACCCAAGATTCTCCGCATCTTGGGTGATGGCGATCTTGTATGTCACGCTAGTTATCTCAGACGAGTCACCGTATCCGCTTAGGATGATGACGCCCCTTAAGGAGCTCAAAGGTTTATTGTACTAAACCCCGCAGTTGAGTTAGCTCAAGTACAATAATAAGGTTGAGTGGTACTACTTAAGGAAATGAAGTTATTAATTGTTTTAAGCAATGATTGCTATAAATGATTAATGGACGCTCGATATCTTAAATACGGGATTCAGAATGTCTAAGTGCAAGCTCGACTCAACTTCGTAATAAAGGGTAAGTCAACATTCTTTCTAGTGGCATGATCGAATGTTTATAAATTAATTTATGTTCGGGCCGAACATAAGATAATTAATTTATTTGAGGCCCATCTTTATTCCTCGCATTTGATCCCTGGCCGGCCCATCCGTGCCCTTTAGCTTGAGTGAAAATCGCGCCCATCTATGCTCTCTAAGGCAAGATTTTATTCTCTTTATCCAATAAGGATATAATTATATTTATGGTATATGCATAGATCCTTTCTATATAAGATTATGGTAATAATCCCGAGAGTATGGTAATAATCCTAGAGTATGGTAATTTCCATATAGGATTATGGTAATTTCCATATAGGATTATGGTAATTTCCATATGGGATTAAGGTAGTGCATTATAAATATAAGGTATGAGATAAAGTCTAGTTAATGTTCTTTTATCCTACACTATTTTCGAGAATTGTAGGTTCCCTGAGAGAGTTTTCAAAATTCTAGTGAGAGCAAAGGGTGATTTTCCAAGTATTCTCCATAGATCGCCCTCACCGACGCTGGAGATCGACAATCGTGATACAATCCGTAAGGTCAAAGCACGAGTCCGATCCGCTCGATCCATTCATCTCGCTCCATCGACCTCTTCGATCCAAAGGTAAACACGAAAACCCCTACGTGTTGCAATTAATTATATAGACGCATGCTAGGAATATAATCAATGTATGGTGAATTAAATATCCAAGATAGATCCTCGGGCGAGGGTTAACACATGTTTTCCTACGCTTGTTACCTCATCTAAAATCACATCCGCCGATGAACCATTTGATGCAATTTGTTCTTCATTTTCTTTGTTTCGTTCCTTTGGTTGTCTCGATTTATCGAAGTGACGGGAGTTCTTTCATCCTCGAAATTGCCCTTCTTCCACTTCATAAATCCATCAAACCCCATGTTTTCTTCACTAACTTCCCATTTTCCTTGTTGTCAAGAGCTAGATCATCGCGGCCGTTGATCGATCTTATTTTCGTAGGGGAATAAATGCGTAAGGAACACGAGGAGATAAAGTTGATCGAATCAAACCAAAGTTGATCGATCTACTTGTGAGCAGTTATGAGTAAACTTTGGTTTCGGTCCGGTTCGATTCTTGCACTCATCGTAGGCGAATAAACCGAGGTTGAACACGGGATGTCGTGCCGAGGTCGAACACGGAACACGTCACATCCATTTAATGTATACGACGGTTGGGGTCCCAATAAAGTTGTACGTTAGGCAAATAACTTCCCCAATACCCCATTTCTCATTTCACTTTATCCGCCGCCAACTTTCAAACTTGAGAAAATATTTCTTCTCAAAACGCTCAAGTTTCCAAGATTTTTCCTCCGCTGCTCGTTCTCGAGCACCGCTGCCATTATCCTCGATAGTCCTTCTAAAACAAGTAAGTTATCTTATATGGCTTCTTCTTCTTGTTCTGAGGAGGTTCACGGCCGTGAAGGCTGTGATGTGTAAGTATCGCCATCGGGTTCGCCGGTGGTATCTTCACGGCGTCCTTCTGTCGTTGTTTTTTGATGTTTTTACCGTTGATTCTTCTATTCCTTCACAGATAGTGTTGCTTACCCGCCTTTGCGGGATTTTGGTGGTTTCCATTTCCTTCGTGTGTAGATTCTTCCTCAATTAAAGAGCTTTGTTTGAGATTTCATATCCCAAATTTCGTAGAGTTGGCTGCCCCCGATTGGAGGATAGGGCTTGTGCCTCTAGAGGGTTTTGTCACCAGATATGAGGATAGCCTTAAATGTGGTCTTCAGATTCTCCACCTTTTTGTATGCCGAATCGCAACAAAATTCGCATACCTCTTACTCAAATAATGTCGAACTCTTTTCTCAGCTTGACGGTCTTGGTGTCTATGCCCATCGCCATAATTTTCCTCTTACCCTAGGGCTGGTCCTTAGGTTTTTCGCTTTAAATCCACTGAGTGGTACTATTTATCACTCGTCGTAGTTTTAAAGTGAAGACGAGGTCAAAATCCCAAACCGCAAAAGAACTTTTTTTTTGTCGCTCGATGATGCATTCTAGTTCATCCGAATATGGGGAAGCTGGCGGACGAGGTCACCGATGATGCCTTCGGTGGCCTCGAGAGTCGTTAGAAAGGACCGCCTTGTTGACGAAGTTTTTCCGAGGCCGAGCTCGCCGCTATGGGCCGAGCCCTTATGATCCTCGCTATCATGTAGAACCGGTGAAGGCGAGGCCCCTTCTTTCACTTCGCTCTTTGATTGATTTTTTTTTATGTTCTAACTCACCTTTCTTTTGACTTCGCAGTGAACTTCGGTGCTTCGAAGAAGAGGAAGAGACCGAGGTCTGATCTCGAGACATCTAATGTGGCTTCGAAGATTGTGTCCGAGGCCTCTTCTGAGAGGACCGAAGACATACTGAGGTTGCCTTCGCTTTTGTCCATCCCACGCCCCAACAAGGAAAGTCGTGTAGTTTCCCCTCCTACCGGCGATGATGAATGTGAGATCGTTGGTTCCCAGGTCGCACGTCGGTCTTTCCCCGAGGTAATGCAATTGTTTTGCACGTCATAAAGTTATGTGTTTATGTAATGGTTTGACGTGGTTGACTTCGGTATAGGGGACCGAGTAAATGACGGCTGAGCTCTCGAGGGTTTCCACCCAACTGACGGCGACATCCACCCATCTGACGGACTATCTTAATGATGCCGTCGTCCAGTTCCACCAGGTGGATCTCGTCGCGAGGGGTTTGGAGGAGGAGAAGACCCTCCTCGTCCACGAGGTGGCCGAGGCCGAGGCCGAGGCGAAAGCTCGGGATGCGGCGAAGAGGGAGGCCGCGGCGAAGGCTACGGCCGAGGTGGCGAAGGTGGCCGAGGTCAGCCTGCTGAAGGCCGAGGTGGAGGCAGCCAGGTGGCGGGAGGCCGAGATGGCGGCCTCGCAAGGAGAACTTCTCCGCGCCTTTGCGGAGAGGCTGTTTTTGTCCGGGAGGTTCTCCGGCTTGGTCAGCGAGCTGGCCTCGGTCCTCAATACAAGCGTGGCGGTGGCCACTCTCGATGAAGTCTTCGAGGATTACCTAGATTTGGATAAGTCCAAGTACGGGTATGAGGTGATGTCGAATGAGGCAATGCTGCGGGCGTATGCCGAGGCTCTCGCTGACGGCATGAAGAGCTTTCCTGTTGTGGAGAGCCCGGCGCCTCTTCGACCGCTAACCGCCGAGGAGGTTCGTGCTCGTGGTGGATGGGACGCCCAACTCAAGCTGCTATGGTCGATCCGCTAAGGAGCGGTGCGGCGACGATTGCCGAGGCCAAGTCATGAGGTTCGAAGGAGGCGGAGGAGGTGCGGCGAGGGAGAAGTTGCCGGAGGTCATTGATCCCTTTTCTTTTCTTTTTTTTTCTTTTTTTTGTAGATAATGTACTCACGACATCATTAAGATGTCGGTTTTGACATCGCTTTAAAGGTTTGAATAAAATTCTCCAATTTTATTGAAGAATGCTTCTTTTGTTTTTGTCTTCATCTGTTCGAACTTGTTGATGTGTCCGTCATCGAACCAAATCAAAATTTTGAATCGAGCTCTCGGCGAAAGAGGTCGAGGTCTTTCACTGAAGGCAAGTCGGGCCATGTGCGAAGGTCGATGTAAAATTCAAGGCTTCACAAGAGAAATTTGATGAGCTTCAAGCTCGGTTTTGGAGTTGGAGGAGAAGTCGGAGATCTCGAAGGATGATGCCAAATCGGTCGCGGCGAGGAGCACACCAATACGAGGCGTTATTCACGAGGTGGTGGAATGACCATCTCGAGGTCAAGCCAAAGTTTTAGAGATCGTAGGTCGGTGTTCGAGCTACGTGCATGAGTACGGTCGGACTCTTGCCAATTTCGTGAGCAGCCGGTCGACCGAAAAAAATAGTCGCCTATACAAGACTATTGTAGCTCGTCATCCGTAACTTGAGCGGGTGCTTCGTTCGACTGTCGAGGCTTCTTCTTCTGCCGAGGCTTCTCCTCCTCGACGGTGCGCTCAAATACTGGGATTGTCGATAGGCATCCTCAGGATTTTTATGCGCACGAGAGACGGCAGTTATCAAGCAAATGGCCTGGATGTCGAGACATATAGGTCGAGTGGCCGAGCTCCCGTGTCGATCAAGGACGAGGTAGAGGTAGGATAGGGTAAGCATAGATGAACCATCAACCCTCGATTTTGCTAGAGATCGGCTTAGCTTATCCCACCTCCGGTCCTTCATCGCCCTCGTAATCTTTGTGTATGCGTTGTATATTTTGGATAGAAGAATAAATTTTTCTTTGCCTTGTGTTGATTTTTTCTTTTATCAAACACTATATACATTTCGTCCTCGTAATCAAACGGAGGTAGGTCATCCTCGTAATCAAATGAAGATAGGTCGTCTCCTCGAAATAAACGAAGGTAGTTCATCCTCGTATTTAAACGAATGTAATTCATACTCGAAATAAACGAAGGTAATTCATCCTCATATTAAACGAAGGTAATTCATCCTCGAAATAAACGAAGGTAGTTCGTCCTCGATTTAAACGAAGGTAGTTCGTCCTCAGATAAACGAAGGTATAAGTTCCTTATTTGTCGAGAAGTGTCGATAGGGTGGTCCCACGCGCTTATTTTACCCCGTGTCGGGTTTATTTATCATCCTCTTAGAGGGTATTATATAATGGGAAGAGGTAGTTTGCATAAGTGACAAATGAAATATGCAAGACTGAGCACATGAAGTAAATAAAGAAAAAAGATTTTATTAATGAAAGACGACGTAACAAAAGAAAAGGACCTAAAGACACGACTTAACAAAACTAAATGAACAAGTTTTTTCTTTTGACACTTATGCAAAATATCTCTTAAGATGAATGATGTGCCACGATGAGGTATTTGCTCACCGGATAAATGGGCGAGCTTATATGACCATTTTTCAAGGACTTTTTCAACTCGGTATGGTCCTTCCCATGTGGCTTCTAACTTGCCGAGCTTTGCGACTTTTATCGACTTCGTTATTTCAAGCACGAGGTAGCCTACTTGGAATTGTCGGATTTGACACCGGTTATAATACCGAGCTACTTGTTGCTTCAGACCGAGCTTCTAATGTAGGCGAGGTCTCTCTCTTCTAGCGATCCGTGTCGGTCAGAGATTCTTCCATTTACTTCACCGAGAAATGGATGGTACGGGGCTCGACATACCGATTTCGCGGATTATCGCCTCGGTTTTCTTGTCTGTAAACCAGACTAAAATCCCATACTATTTCTAAAATCATTAAATATTAAATTTCATTTTATATTCGATTCGATTATATCCGCTTCTTTATTATTATTATTATTAATATTAATTCCTTTAACAATATTCTTCTTCTTTATATATAATTTATCAATTTTATCTTCTTCTGAAATATCTGATTCATATTTATCTCTTATTTGAGATGTAGATGCCCTAGATGGTGTAAAAGGTTATTCTATCTTATAATCTAAAGGTGAAATATGAGAATACATATTTAAAGATCTCTCCAATTTAGATGATAATGATGGTCTACTATCTTCAAACTATAATATTACAGATCATTCATGTGTTTGTATTACTTCTACTAAATTATTTTGTACTAAAGATTGAGGTGTAACTGCTCTTTCTATAGTCCAATTTTCTGAAAAGTTATTTCTTCCCATTTTATTTTTCTTCTTGCAGTAATATTAGACTTACTAAAATTAGTTTCTATTAGAATTGTTCCATTTAAAGGTTTATCAACCCTTTTACATTGTGGATTTAGTGTAAATAATGGTTTATAATAAATTCTATAACATATAGATATTACTTCAGTTCCTGGTTTATAATTATAACCATGAGTTTTAACATTTAATGTTAAAGCATCTAAGATATTAACATCAGATAATGAAAGTTATAAATTTGAATAACATCAAAATAAACTGGACCATGTGCCAAACTGGTTTGTATTATTCCCATTAAAGATTGTTTCCAGTTTAAATTTCTTCCATCTCTTAAAGTTGTTATAAAACTTTCTGGTAATCCTTCTAATGTTAAAGGTTTAAAAGCAATTTGTACTAATCATATATGAATAAATTTATGAGAATGTCTATAAGGCATTAAATCACTATCTTGAAGCAATTTTAGAGTCAATTCTTCCCCATGTAAAGATATTGTTTCTTCCGTAGTCTTAACAATTTGTTTTAATCCAATTTTTTCAAAAGTACCAAGTTTATATATCATGCTTGGTTCAACTTTAGACATTGTCTATTTATTCAATAATTCTAAATTTTCTGGTATATCATATTCTTCTTTCATACTGTTTTAACAGTATTTTTTCTTCTTGCTAAATTCATATGAATTCAAATATATGATAAATTATATCCTTACTATACAACTATACCACCATGGCTCTGATACCATACATGGAGCATGACCAACAATATTATGATTAAAGAGGTAGATAGAATTGAGGAATATAGCCAAATTGCTCTGATTACAGGAAAACAGTATCAGTCATCAGTTTAGAATATCAAGATCAAAACATCTCGCACCAAAACTGCCCAAAGAATAGTATTTCAACATGGCATTGAAACGGACAAAAAGTGCAGATCAACAGATCTTACGATACCCTAAACATGCTTGATACATATTTTCAACCAACCTCCATATCTCGACTTTAATCATCGTATTATTAATCTTACTTCATATGATTTCAAGTTTCATAACAGAGATAATTATATAGCTTAGATATAATTTATCATATAAGGATTTAGCCTATAAGGCTATCCATAGCATTAAAATATAAAACGTAAATACAAAATAAAAGTAAAGAGAACTTACAACAATAACCCAAGCTTTATTTATTCTTCAGAAATATTTTTACAATACACTCTTTCTTTTTTCTCTCTCGTCACTCTCTAATTTGCTTTCTATTTCACTCCCACTTCACACTCTGCTCTACAACACACTAATTAATATTAATACAATTATTTTAATATAATGTTCATTGTATTAATTACTTTTTAATGTTACTATTAATTAAGTAATTATTAATATTTATTATATTATTATTATTTTAATGTAGCTATTTATTGTATTAATTATTTTTTATTATGTTAATATTATTAATAAATATAGTTTTTTCACTATTATTATATTATAATTAATTAATGTTAATAATTACTATTTATTTATTATTATAAATATTACTATTTATTATTATTAATTTTATAAGATAAAAATAAATAAAATTAGTTTTATTAGAAAAATAAATAAATTTGACTAATCACATGTTCATGGGAATAGCTAATGCCATGAGAGAAGCGAGAAATAACTAATCACATGTTCATGAGAATAAGCATTCATTCGAAAATAGTGATTCTTATCTTAAAAATCTTATCAATCATAATATTGAGAATAAACGCATGAATCATCATTTCATCATCATTTTCATTCTATTCCTACATACTCATCGCCACCTTACCCACCGCCACATTAAGGAACGTGGTTGTGTCTCCTTAATAATTTAAATATTTCGCTAAAGCTCTCATCAAAAGCTTAATTAAAATTGTAAATTATTATCTACATGCCCGTTGATTTATGGAGCATTGAATCATTACTATAAATTATGACAAAAACTTGGGTAAGCTCCGTCTCACCGTGAGCTCACCCTTGTTTTTGTTAAAATAATTGTATATTAATTATGGTAGGTAAGGATAATTAGATTTTTAAATTTATAATTAAATTTATTAATTTATAATTATAATTTTTAATTCTAAATTAGAATTTATTAATTCATAATTAAGGTTTATTAATTCATAATTAGGGTTTATTAATCACGATTAGGGTTTATTAATTCAAAGTTAGGTTTATTATTCAAAATTAGGGTTTATTATTCAAAATTGTGGTTTATTATTTCCAATTAGGGTTTATTAATTCATAATTAGGGTTTATTAATTCAAAATTAGGGTTTATTATTCAAAATTAGGATTTATTAATTCACAATTAGAGTTTATTAATTCAAAATTAAGATATATTAATTCAAAATTATTATTTATTAATTTACAATTAAAGTTTATTAAACTAATTAATTTTAATTTAATTTAATTAATTAATTAATTTAATTAAAATTAATTTAATAATTAATTAATTAGGGTGGTCTCACTCTGCGCACCCCTAAATTTATTGCTTGAAATTACATTTTTGGGTTCTTAACATCACATTTTATCTCTTCGAGCTTGTAAATATATAATTTTTAATTGTATTTTATCATGTTTCTGAACTGTTTCACTAAGCCATTTCTGGCTTCTACATCCATTTTACTTTATCAAGCCATCATGATTCTATAGGTAAAAATTAGCGATTTTTTTTTTCTTTTGAGTAGTTCTGTCAAATCAGTTGCCTTTGAACAAATTAGGCAAAAAAAAATCGAGGATGAAGACCATAAACAGACCCCGCCATGCACGGAGCCACGTTGGGGCACGGGGAGTCCACGGGCCCCTCAATTTTTTCACATTATTACTATTATATACCCATATACAAATAAATAATCTATAGTAGTGCAGTTGGTTTAGAGATTGTCTCTCATTCCATTTGGCCAGGGTTCGAATCTCTCCTAAGACTTGTCTTTCCATTTTTTTTCTCACTCTTTTTCCTACTTTGTTTTCTTTGTTTTTTTCTCCACTTTATTTGTGTGTTAAAGTATACTCCTGATTGAGGTGCCAAAATTTATGAAAAGCAATTACTTTCGGGCTGGTTCGTCAATGAGAAATCAAATTTGGTGAAAGGTCTTCCATCATGTGCGATAGGGTTTTCATTGAAGATAATTTTAATATGAATATATTAAAAATGACTTCACATCAAAATAACATTGTTTTGCTATCTAAAATAAATAAATAAAATTTTGACCAGAGATAGTTTGGATACTTAATTATGATTATATATAGTTTGCACATTAAAAGTTAATAATTTGAATATTAAAATATAATTTGCTCTTAAAAATATGGCCGTGGATGACTAGCTTTTACATGTTTAACTATCTACTCTAATTCAGTTTTATTGGTCATAAAAATAACATGTTATTGCAACATCTCCAACACTCGTAATTTTTACATAAATAAATACATTGTTTGAGCGTCATTAAATTGGATGTTAATAATCATTCTTGTGAAATGATATTTACACTAATATATGGTATTATATATACACTTATGTTTGGTCTATTTGCTCAAAAGATAAATAGTAAGTGAGGATCTGCTCCTCCGATTAAATCAATAGTGTGTTTGCATCTTATTTTAATAAATAAATACGGCCTATATTCTACGGCCTATAAAGAATTCTATTTTCCGCAACGAACCATAGAAAATGCAATCTAATTCCAAGGACAATCTAATGATACTATTTCAAGAAAATAATGAAAAAGAAATTTAATATAAACAATTACCTCTATTCAAATAATATTATACTATTATTTAAATTATTATTATTATTTTAAAATTATATTTTATTATCTTTTAAAATTATAAATGATTGGGCCCAATTAAATTTTCCTCCTCCGCCATTGCCACCATGTCTATCTTACTATAAAATATTTACTCATGAGTAGGGAAAATTCTTATTTTTTTATTCATAATTTCTCTTTTTATTTTTTCTAGACTGTAGCCGTAGGTATTCAATATTGAGCATTAATTTAATAAATGAAACCAAAATATGTCTAATGTATAATTACCAATTAACAAAATCGGAAAAAGTTTTTCAGGGGTTTAATAAATAATTTAAAAGTCTAAAGACTTAGTAAAAGATATTAGAGCGGCTTAAATAAAGCTAGAAAATGTATTTTGCCGATTACATCGTTGATTTATTTGATATGTGCATGACATAGATAATTCAGCTTGTTCCATTTTATAAAGCAATTTGTAAGTGCATGCCAAAGAATAATTAAATGCCATTTCCCTTGCGAGCAAACATGGCCTTCCATCTTCCATGGCATAACAAACGAACATTGAATAAGGGCCATACATACTTTTGGGAATAACTTTATTCCAAATGCAAAGAAAGTACTCATAGTCATATTATATATATAAAAAGAATATTAAAGTTGCACTAGGTTTAACTCAGTTGGTTAAGAGTTAGTAGATTTGAAACGAAGATCAAGAATCGAATCCTAACATCCATAGTGTGGGAGTTTCACATTCTTTAAGATAACTCTTTATGGTCCACTAGATAAAGTCCTCATAACTTCTTAATCGTTAAATCACCATCATTTATCCCTCACATTTTAATGAGACTGGAGTATGAGAGCTCCCGAAAAGAGAGCTTCCCATTTTGGAACAAGAATATTAAAGTCATCATGGTTCTTGTCAAAGGATTAAATGAACGGTGTAAAATATACTTATACTAGATTTAGTCCTCAAGTTGTGCTGCTTTTTAAGTGAATCAATTTCCTCCCAAAGACTATATTATAAATCCCTCAAATGGCACAGCATTGTAGTTGCATATTTCAGGAAACTTTCCAAAATCATCCCACACACAGAATGATTTGATATATCCCTAGCTACACTTTCATCTTCAAAGCAATCTAATTAATTTGTGGCATCCATTCACTTGAAATTAGGCCGCATTCTCTGCGGTGATAATAGTTTTGACGGTCAATTTTGACAGAATTTGCATTTCGTGCATGATATTATATGATTAATTATAATTTAAGCCCTCATATTTTGAATGATTTGCGAAAATGGCTTGATCTTGTAAAATTGTAAAAAAATAGCTTGAAAAATATATTTTCTACTTGAGCACCAAAAAGATATTATTTTGATGCCTGAAAATACGTCGTTTTGATGTTCAAGTGGAAAATATATTTTCAAATAATATGTTTTCAGACATCAAAACGAACTCATTTTATAAATTACGTAGAAATTATATTTTTCACGTAGTTCACTACAAGAAAACAGCTGAATAGCGACGGAAAATTCCACCGCTAAACATCAAAAATATGTTGCTAAATTCTCTTATCGACGGAATTAGAACAGAAAAATTCCGAATCAAGAATCGTGATCGCCAAAAAGATTAACGACGGACTAAGCTTTGTTGCTAAACTAACGAAGGATCAAAAGCAAAAAATTCCATCACAAAAAGGTGTCGTCTTCCGTCGTTGATCAACTACAGAATTGAGATAGAAAATTTATGTGGTGGCGACGGATTAAATTCCGTCGTTGATCAATGACTGAATTGAGACAGAAAATTCCATTGCTCTTAGCGACGAATTGTATTCCATCGTTGATTAGCTATGGAATTGAGACGAATTTTTCTATCGCTAGTAGCCACATATTATATTCCGTCATCAAATTCAGTGTTCTGATTTGTAAGCGTTCCGTCACTAGCTCGTCGTTGTTTTTTAAATTTTTTTTTAATAAAATGATTCTTCTAAACCAAAATAATTATAATTTGTTCAAACTGCAAATTCATCTTAAAAATGCTAAACCAAAAATTCAACAAAATGCGTAACAATTTCGAAACACAAACATAACATAAGATAATCTACAAACGTAATCCTTAATACAACATAATCCACAAATACAATTTATAACATAATCCAAAAGTAAACATAACATAACATAATCCAATAACCAAATTCTAATTTATCTAATATCCGATGATGCTAAAAGTTAATGATATATTAACCAGATCAAGATGGTGGATGTCATGTACCGTTAGTAAAACTCGAGCGCAACATGAAACCTCATGTTGAACGCGTAATTGTTCAAGTATCTGCTTCTGTGCCTCGTTTAGCACCCTCATCTGAGTCTCCATTTTCTCCTCATATTCCTGATGCTGAGCTTCCATTTTTTCTTCATATTCCTTGCGCTGATGTCTCTCACGTTTTAGTGTCTCCTCCACCTCTATCAACTTTTGATTGTACTCATGTATCACCATTGGATCGATCCGGAATGTCGCTGTAGAATCGACACTCGATCCACTAGAATTACTCATGAAGCTCTTCTTCTTCGAGGGACCTCCTAGGACTTGCTTGAGGATCTCAATCCTATCTACCTCCGGCATCTTCTTCACAAGATCAAAAGAAAAATGAATGACAAGATATCACATCCCTTCATTCCCATTCAGGAGTGGGCAACTTGGAAGCAATATTGGAGTTGTGATGATGTACAAACAAAGACGATAAAGCGGAATAATAGGATGACTGAGCCCGATGACGAGGGAACAGGGATTGTTAAGCATAGAGGTGGCTCAAGAAGTGCTTTAGAATATTCAATGGAGATGGTAAGTATCTCAGACTTTAATAAATTTCATTTTTTTATTTAATTTCTACTTAAAAAAATTTCATTTGTTTGATTGAATGCACAGGCAAAAGCACGTGGTGTCGAAATACCTCATGTACAGTGGGTTGTATTCAAGAGGTATCATGTAATCGAAGATGGTGAATATACCGATCCAAAGTCTTGTAGTATTGGGGTAAGCACCTTCAAATCGGGTAAGTACCTTCAAATCAAAAGACTTAGAATTATTAACTACATAATCTAAATGAATTTATTTTATAGATTGCAACTTGAAGATAATTTTCAGACATTGAGCCAGCATGTTGTATCTATCCCCAGCCTTCGTGCGCCAGAGCTCGTAAACAATGTCATCCTTCAAATCTTTATCCTAATAATAAAATTTCTATAGAAAAAAATATTTGGAGATTAAAGTATATACAAAAAATGGAAGGCAGAGGCATGCTTGCAGTGTAAATTGCAATGCATAAAAGGGAAGGCAGAGGCATGCTTGCTTCTTTTACCTATAAAAGGGCATAGGGTTAGGAACTTAGGATAGAACATTACTAATATTTTTATTACTATATTACATTTGGAGTAAAATGGGAGCTAATGATAAAATCACCCTTTAAAAAATTGAAGATTGGTTTTTTCCCTTCACTACCTGCCGAACATGGACAACGGACGTTGTCTCCCTAACAAAGTTCAATTTCAAGTCAACATATCAAATTGGATTTAGATAAACTCATTATTCTGCAAACACAAACTGCACTCAATGCGTTGCACTAATAATTCACATATATTTCCTCATAATGGGCTTCAATGATTAGTCTGCAATTTGCATATGCTTGGAGGCAGCTAACAACTATCTTCTCTTTTTATTTGGTCAATTTAATGCAGAAATTTTAAAGGCTGCATCACGGTGGACTCGAACCCGAGACCTTTGGCCTCGGGCATTAACCACTCTACCACTAGGCCAACACACACACACAACAACCATCTTCTCTATCAAATATAAACATGCCACACTATAAAACTTTTTGTCCCTGCATGTCTCTGTCTATATATATGTTTTGCATTACGTACAATAAAGATTAATTAGGATCTTCTATAATCTATTTGGAAAAATTAGATTTATTTCACTATGCTGACGACTAGAGTCTGGCGGAATAATAAACTAATAAGTAGACAACTATGATGTTTGTAAAATATATATGAGATTAAATCACAAACTAATCCTATGCAAAATTCTAGGAGAATGTTTGGAAAGTATATATGAGATTGTATAACCATTAGCATAATTCTGTAAGTTAACTTCTTTCAGCTGAAACTAATACTCTTACCAAATACTATTCAAAATTTCCAAGAAATAAAATAAGGCTTCAGCAATTTTGCTGAAGTCAAAATAAAGCTTCATTAATTGTAGCTTCATCAGAATATTACATTTTAATTAACTAAAATTATTAAGAAAATGAAATCTCAGATTCAGATTAATTGACTCCAAGAATCCAAATTAACAGCAAAAGCACAACTAAAATTTCAAGAAACAGAGGAATATGAATATGAAAACAAATATAAGTTCTCTAACATGCCCACACATTAAACACGCAGAAACCACATGCATAACAGGAATCTGAAATCGAATTACGTGAAAGAAAGAAAAAATCTCAAACAGAAAATAAATCAACCGTGTGATGCTACCAAAAGCGAGAGACCGGATTATATGTGCGAGTTTATACTCATCTGATATGATTAAAGCAACACTACCTTCATTTCTAGACTCACGTATCTCATTAGGTCAGTCATTAATTAAAGGCGAGAGACCGGATTCGATTTCCATAGCTCTAAAGTCTAATCCAACTCAAAAAAATTAAATAAGAAAGGCATTGAAGGGGACCGACGAGAGCTTCGATTACAAGGCATTAATGAACGATAATGATCTATTGCGAGTTGGCTTGTCGGACTTGCAATGAAACTAGAAATTTACCTCAGTTTAGGGGAGTTGAACTTGCAAAGGCCGCGTCGGAACGACGAGGGCAGTGACGACGAGGTAGGGCGAGGGCTGAGTGACATCGAGGGACGGCGACGGGGAGGGACGGCAACGTCAGGGACGGCAAGGTACGGCGAAGGCGTGACAGCGAGGGATGGCGAGGAGAATTAGGATGCCAGAGAGACAGAGAGCAAGAATTAGGGCTTTAGGATGCGAGAGAGAGAGAGAGAAGAAAAAATATTAGCTGTCTTTGTTTTAGGGCTAATGTTGGATTAATTCAAATTTTGAATGACTTAATTTTACCTCTCATCACGTATATAAGCTGTCTTTGTTTTCGATAGTTGGTTGTACGTGTAAGTTTATTGTTTCAAATGGTGCTTTGCAGATGTATTAGTTGATGTTTTCCTTCTTTAGATGTCATTTAATTCATATTTGTTGTTTTTCAGTCTGATTTTCTTTTCATACGACCTTTTTTCCCTTTACGATTATATGCATTACTTTAATGTAATATAAAGTTAAATATTTTAAATTGAAGTTTTTATTTATTTAGAAAATAGCTTATTGCAAAAAGTAAAATAAAAAAGATTAAATAAATGTGAAAGATGCTCGCTAAATAAAAAAGATTTCAACTAAACATTGCTTAGCTGGCATGAGGAAAACAGAACATTCATCGAAAAATTATGACGATTTACCTCATGTAAGTTGAACATTCAAGAAATCTTTTATTGTGCAAATTCCACAAAAAAGGAAAAAAATAATAATTATAACGTGATTGTATAAGGTAAATCTTTTATTGTGCAAATTCTACAAAAAAGAATTCCATTCGGGACATCAAAATTTCCAATCCAAACTGTAGGTTCGGGCCATATTTACAACTCGATCCAAGGTCGGGCTATTTTTATAAATTCTCAAAAAGTCATGCTATTTTTGCAACTTAGTCCAAAGTTAGTGAATAAGAAAATAACAAATTATCATTATTATGAATCGAAACGTTCTACTTATTGATGTCTACAATTTGCTAGAATGATCTAAAACTCCACCATAATTAGACAAAAACAAAATTATCTTATTAGATTAGTATGTTCTTAATGAAGTTTCGACTCAACTTGAGTGTCTAGTTATGTTGGACGTAGGAGGGCAATGTAAGAAATCTGTCTGATCGTGTCGTATCCAGGATGTTAATTAAGATACTGAGACACAATATTTGCTTATTTTATCTCCCACATTTACTCATTCATGTGAGTTTACATCGATCTAGTTGCATATTAGACTTTTGGCATCTTTTTGTTTGAATTTTTTACAATTTCTAAATACTTCTATAATTGTAGCTAGGAATGGCAATGGGCCGGATCTGGCTAGGTCCAGATCCAGATCCCATTTTTTTGCTTGGATTTGGATCCGATCCAGATCCATATGGTCTAAAAAAATTAGATCAAGATCAAGATCCATAAGATACGCAGGTCCGTGGTCTAGACCCGGATCCATATGTTTTTGCTTCTAAAATAAATTCTAAATCAAATATAATTCACAGTAACACCATAATAATTTAAATACACTAATACTATAACAATTATTTAGAATTTTTACAATTATCACTATATTGGAATCATATAAATCCACAATAACAAACATCAAAAAACAAATCATACATGATTAATCCATAAAAAACATCACAATAATCCAAAATAAGTCATAACATTATGTAAATATTACGATCATGTTGCTTTTCTTGGGTTTTCGCCAAAATTACAGAATTATTTTAATAAGATAAACGGTGATTACAACGCGAAAATTGCTTATTCTATAATTTGTTTTCTTTATAATACAGCCAACATAGTTATCAAATACTCTATTCACTCAATTCATGTAATTTATTAACAAACTAACATATTATTATTACCCAAAAGACAAAAACAGGAAAAAGTTAGTTATAAAGTAATCTTAAATCTTGGTATTCTTACCAATAAAGCTCTGCATCCATTGGAGGAATCGGTGGAGGGGGTGGAGGAGGCGACGAGTTGCGGAGGGGGTGGAGGTGGCGATGAGCTACGGAGGGGTGGCAGAAGTGGCAGCCGATGGATTGGAGGAGACGGTGGATCTTCAAGGGTTTGAAACTTTGGAATGAAAATGACAAACAGAATTAGAAATTAGGTTATCTAATTTAATTATAATAAAATTATATATATATATATATATATATATATATATATATATATATATATATTGGAGGATCTGCGGGTTGGATCTGGACCGTATCCGGGTCTAAAAAATTAAATCTCAAATCCGGATCCGAAATATGAAGATATGATCCAGATCCATCGGGTTCAAATTTTTAAGGATCCAGATCCTAAAAAATGGATCTGGTCCTGGATCCATTGTCATCCCTAATTATAGCCACATCAACTTATAATTTGAACGGGTCGGTCCAAATTCAAAGAGACTCAAAATTGAGCTCGAATCTCTATAAACCTAATCATCTATATAATTAACCGATAAATATAGATTTTCAACGATTTATAATGCTTATTTGTGTCTTATTTGAGGCTGGAATTCATGTTTGTAAGAAGTATTTGATTAATTTTACTCATATGTTAAGAAATGATACTCGTAGGCAATTTTTGCCTTTTTGTAAGTAAATAGGGAACGAATTAAAGGATAATAAGTGGATATAATTAAAGCACGTCTCGATTTTAGTCCGTGGGCATAAATGATTCGTATACTGAAGCTCCAAATGAGAGAGAACGGGAAAAAAACAAAAACGTTATACGTGTAGCCGCGGCTGTGGCGCTAAAGGCCAAAATTGGTGGATGATATGGGCAGAAGAAGCGATGGTCGCCGCGGCCGCATTTGAGGATTGTTTTTCAGGCCAAGGGCCCGGTCGGCTCGTGCACGAGCCGTGACCGCAGTCCAGACGTGCCCATATCTTAATTTTCACTAATTTTTCAATTTTATCTTTTTTTCCTTGTATTTTTTAGCCCATCTGAAATTTATATTTATTTTATGGTTCAAGAAGCCTTCTTCACCTATAAATACCGGCTCTTAACATTATATCAGTGTTCTGGTTTATCCTTTTTCATATTCCTTATAATTATACTTTATTTTAGAATTTCCTACATGATTAGATTTTATTATTTCACCGTTTAGATTTCACGTTCTTCATTGTGGAATTCCTGCCTGGTTTTTATTATTTATTTCAATCATATTTCTCTTCTTTTTTTAAATTCTTGTTATGGGTAACTAAGTTCTATTGATTCTAGGGTTTGTATGGTTTAATAGAATTTTATGTGACTGATTTATGGAGCTTATTACTTATCAATTTATGATTTATGATACATGGTGCTTTTTTTATGTTATATAATTGGTCACTATTGATGCATGATAATTGCCTTATTAAAGACCTAGCAGTTTAATTGAGTAATCGAATTCAGGAATTCATAATACGATTAATCTAAAGACTTGATGATTTTAGAATTAATTATAGGATGATAATTTTTATTTGCTTTTTTGAGTTTTTATGTGTTCTTGAGGCCTACTGGAGATATTACATATATTAATCTACTATTGCAGGCTGTCTAAACCAAGAAACTAAATTATATATGTGATTCTTCATCTGAATTGACTTAATTTTAGTTAATATGACTATAGATTGATTGTGTGATCTTATATTATATATTATATTCTCTAGAATTAGTCTTTTTATCTAATATTTCTTCTAGATCATTTTATTTTATTCTTGTTTTATTTTTTCTCCATTTTTATCAAAAATTTCTATATTTTTAAGGATAATTATGAAACATTTACATTTATCACTTATTGCATTTTCATGATATCAGTTTTTATGAATATGATACTCTACTTACTATTTAACTTCAGTAGACACTATTAATTACATTATTTTACTGCTAGTACTTCAGTAATCATTAACCCATTTAATTATACATCAACCTAGTTTAAATATACAATCTATATCATTCCAAATATAGTGCAAAACAACATGAGGTATCCAAATCAACAGAGAAAAATTGTCGAGTTTAAAATTTTATAATTAGTTAGAGGGGCCAGAGTTACGGCTACAACTACAAAGAGCTATAGTTCCAATATTATGAGTCACCTATATTTAGATTCCAATTAAATTAATTGGATAATATGGAGCCACGTCTAAGGTTGCATTGCATCAACCGCTTTCCTAATCCGATTGACACATATTTGACACTCAATTTATTTTATTTTATTTTTGTCTCTGTTATGTACAACAATTTGCTATTCCACATTATCAAATAAAATAAAATAAAAAACGAAAACAAATGTCATTTCAATATTTCGGCGGTATGATTGTTTTCGGACAGCGTCCATAACGGTACCTTCTCGTTACTTCCAATCTTTGTATATTTATTTCTATTTATCTTTTTTTATTATACTCGATCTGTCACCAATTTTTTTTTATCTTTGGTATAGATATTAATAAAGTTATTGGTGTATTGTAAAAGAAGTAAAAATCTCACACTAGTATAATATTAAATTAATTAATAGTGAATCATAAATAATAAAATATATAAAGCAATGAGTTATTGAGAATAAGAAAGAGAAATAATTGTGAGTTATGGATAGTAACAAACGTAAGTAAATGATATTATTGAGTGCAATGAGTATGAATATTAATAATAAAATATTTAAGTATGATCCATGTAAATTAATACTAAAACGGTCGCTTTTCTTTCATACCGAACACAAACGATTTCATCACCGTACATTATTTATGCCTTTTCCTCGTCCTTTTTACTTAGTATTGGATCCGGGTTTCTTTGTCGATAACTACTAATAATTTTCTTCTCTTGTAATATTATCATAATCTTTGCTTTATACAATATCTCGATTTCAATCTTCGGATCAATGTTCGTAAGCTTACGTTAATACTTGACTGTGCTTAAGATATAATGAGAAATAATTCTACATGACTCTAGATAGGAATTTACTCGGTACATTTTATTTTATTTTCCCCTTTTTGGAAATTCGTTTGGGCGAATTCCAAATGAATCTGTCCCGGTATTCAAAAAATTACAATTTTAGTACATGATATTTGCGCATTGTCAAAAATAAAAAATTGGAACAAAAATTTGGTATGTGAGAACGGACATAGCTAGACTGGGTCCAACATGTATTTTTAGCACTTACGAATTAAACAGTTATTAGCATATAAATATACAAACTTTGTACATATTTCAGTTTTTCACACAAATTTTACAGAGTGTATATAAATATACGAACCTATACATTGTAGTAATTTTACCATGATTTTGTTTTATCCAATTTGAAACAGACATGGTAAGCCGGAATATTTATGTGGATAAATCGATGAACTTTGAACACATTAGTTTTCCAAACAAACTTTAAAAAACATATATAAATACATGAACTAATATGTTGTAGTAATTTTCTATTTTTCTCCAAATTGAAACAAATGTGGCAAGTCGGAATGTTGATGTGAACAAATTAAACGTTTAAAAAAACTATGTCGTATCATCTTAAAATATCGTAGTTTTCATTTGGATTGTATACAATTAAAAATCAGAACTTTTGAAATAGTTGAGAAAATGTTAATTGTGACCTACTGTATTTGAATATGTTGTGATGATACTTCCAAATATAGTGTTTCACAATTTATCATTTCTCAACATTTTTAAGATGTAAGGTGACATAAAACAACGACGTTTTAAAATGATATGTACGATATCGTTTTTCTTAACGTCCAATTTGTCCATATTAACATTCTGATATATCACGTCTGTTACAATTTAAGAAAAAACATAAACTATATGGTAAAATTACTACAACGAATAAGTTCGTATATTTATCTATTCTTTTTAAATTTAAATGCAAATCAAAATATGTGCAAAGTTCGTATATTTATATGTCAATAATCCAACTAAAAAAATGAAACAAAAAGTACATTTCCCCCCCAGCCAATATCAAAACGACGATATTTGATATCTGACCAATTTGAAAATACGAAAAAAAAATCAAAATCAATTTCTTAGTTATCTTCTTAACTTTTGATAGGGAGAAAATACAAATAAAGAAAAACCATAAACCTGTGCATCTATTGGTTTGGCACATTTCGTAAAAAATGAATTAGTAAGGACATATACTACGAGTTTTGATATATTTCAAAATATCAATCTAACCACCTATAACTTTTAAGAAGTTTTAATACACTTGAAATGTGACTTATGATATTTCGCCAATATAAGTTATAAACATACTTGTGCAATAATAATTTTCATAAATTGAGACCTTTCACACCTAAAATTAATCAAGTAGAAAAAGCATCGAACCAATTATGGTAGAAGGTTGACTATTAAGCTCCAATCGGCCAACTTGTCGATAACTCCTACCCTAGCCACTAGGTTTTCGAGATTGCTAGTTGTCAAAGAATAATAATTATATATTCTCTTGGGATAATTTAGAAGTAAATATTATAATTCAATTTCTACTAATACCTTTTAGATTGAATTATTTTAGATGAAATTTTATTGTTTTTGTCATTTCTCTTCTTACAAATTGTTGAATTCAAGTTTCATTAGATGGATTCATCGAATAGACCTTTAAACTCCTACATAATTTTCTTTAATAACCTTTCAAAGATGATTAGATGATTTTTAATCAAGAATGTAAATTCTACTTACTGAATTTACATGATTCAACTCCGTCAAAATTATCCCGCAAAAGATTTATATTAATAGTTAGACTTTGAAACTCATATTTTTACAATAGTTATGGCTCATTATTCCTTTCAGAATTCGTACTACTTTATTTCAATGGAAATATATTCTTATTCCAAATCTGCTAGCTTTTAACCAACTAAACTAAATTTGTGGGAATAAATATTCTTGTTACTTATTATTGTGGTCGGATGTAATTCATGCTTAACTGTTTTCAAACAAAATATAACATAATTCGGTCTCACCGGAATAAATTTGTCAGAAATATCGTCAATTAGTTCCTTCAACAATGATGTGTTTAAAGTTAGTACCAAATTAGGTATGACATATTTCTGTCTTTGACTGGATCTTGAGTGTTGACAAATAATTCACATAGTTAAGATAGTCAAAAAAATTATTCTTGTTTAGATTAGTAACTACAAGTTATTAATAGAAAAGCTAACTTTTCTTTTCATACAAAAACTAGACCAATAAAACATAAACTCTTAATTGGGATCCAGAAGCCAATATACAAATATCAAATTGAGAGTTGCCTATGTCTCATTTGTGAAATGAGTTATGAATTTAGATCCTAATCTTAACCAGATAAAATAATCCCACCCAAAATTCTAATTAAAATAAACCTACTAAGATATTTGACAACTTGAAAAGACCTTAGACAAAATGCCCTCAATATTCATAGACCCTTAATTTGGATTTTTGAAAACACAATTTAAAACTATCTTAAGCTGTATATAGCATAAGTCTCAAAATAAAAAATAAAATAGCATAAAGTCATATTCAATCCCTTGATAATTATATACTCTATTTGTCCATCAAAAACTTGTATTTAATATTTTTGAACATATATTATACTTATAATGTGGAACCTCTTTTCCACTCACTAGAATTATTAAAATAAGTACCACCAAAAACAATGTAAGTTTTTGATGGACTGAGGATGTACTATTTATGGAGTTGAAATCACATCATACTATTTATTATTATTATTATTATTATTATTATTATTATTATTATTATTATTATTATTATTATTATTATTATTATTATTATTATCTATGTATTTTGTGTTAGAGTATACACCAAAATAAATCACTAATATCTCAACGCGAGCTTGACAAAAGAAAAAAATAGAAAGAAAATTATGCAAAAGATTAAGTAGTTCAAACTAATAATGTGTTTTTAATTAGATTGAGAAATTCGAATTATTAAAGAATATAACCGACTCTTGCTGTCACAATTGATTCTATTTCTTATTTGTTAAATTATTCGAGCTTTTGAAAGGGAATAAGAAAAAAAAAACAGATTAATACAATCAATAAAATAAACATAAATATAATTTTATAGCAGTAAATTTTTACAACTTTCGAGTATGACCTGCTATGACATAGATTACCTAAAAAGAAGAAATCCAAAATAGAAGCACCCCCAAACTCCAAAGTAAAAGAAAAACTCACCCCAAATTTATCACAACCATGCTTTCCACAAGCACTAATACAAAAATCTTCAGCCACCCCCAACCAACCCCTCCAACTCACACACACATAGTCTCTCTCTCTCTCTCTCGCCGCCCCAACCCCCGCCCCCCACCACCCCCACCACATAACATAATAAAGGAGCCTGTACAACAGAAGTCCAAATTCCAACATACGATAGAACGTAACATCTCTCTCTCTATTCACAGCATGATCAACATATTCTGAGAATCTTCTCCTCCCCCATCCCAGTCCGGTCCAATCCAATCCAGTGCCTCATCACTACTGGTAGCCATAGTTTCGCCTCAAATATTCTCAGCAGAAGCCACCTCCCACGAAATTGCAGAGAAAAAACAGAATCGAGACCCTTGTAGTTGACCATAAAAACATCATAAAAAATGTGTGTTCAAGATGCAGAGCAAGTCAACGAGGGAATGGAAGATATGGGTCTTCGAAATGATGATGATGCGAGTGAGGGAAACGTGAAGTCTATGCAGTCATCACATTCTGGAGCTGATGCCAAGGAAAATCGAGATAACAATAATGTATCCGCTGCCGTTGATCCTGTTGCAGCTGCCACAATCTCCTTCCCGGTAGGTAAAATTGGTATTGCTTTACATTTTTTTTTCTTGCTAATATTTTTCCTATTACTTTTATCCGCTGGCTCTGTTATGCGCATGTCTATCTCTCTCTAGGATTGGATGTTTTAGTTTGGCTTGATTTGGTTATGTAGAGAAGGTAGTAGTGTGCGCTTTCTGCAATTTCGGGAGTTATATCTTAGTTTCAAGTTTGAATGTGAAAAAGAAGAGAGAGAAAGGAAGAAGATTTTCTTTTCACTTTTGATATTGGTGAATTTCCTCTGTGATGTTGTTTGCAACGGTAAAGCTATTCGAATTAGTGAGTTGCTATTTCATTTACTGTAGGGAAGATTGCGATTTTTGGGTATTGATAAAATAATTAGGTCTGTTTATTTGGGGGATGAGGATTGGGCGTTGAATCAATTAGTAAGTATCACATCTAAGACTTAAGCTCATTTTGACCTTTTGCTTTTCATAATTATTGCTATTGCTATTCTAGATACAACAAAATTTACCTTCTTTTGGCATAGCTATTAATTCAAATGCTCTTGTTTGTTTGAATTTTTTCCTGTCTTACCCAATATCTCGTCTTTGTACTTGAATTGTTGTTGCCTTCTTCTGTCTAGTGATTATTCTCGACATATAGCGTTAGTAATTAACTGTATATACATTTCTGAGTTGAGAACAAAGATTAGATGTAATTTTCCTTTTCCGACCCTTCTGTGAAAGGAAATTAATCGTGTCTTGCAGTAGAAAGAGTGAAACTTTAGCTTCGTTCATGCCATATGCAACATCAGGATCTGTTTCAAGTATCCGAAAATCCCAGTAACTATGGACTTTAAAAATTAGTGTTCTTTCTCCATTGGAGCTTTACTTCATAGCTGTTATATCTCTCGATGCTGACACATATATTGAGGATTGCGTGCCTTAACTTGATGTGAATGGATTTTTCTTTTTGAGCAACATTTATGAACTTTGATTGTTTTTCATCTATCTGGAATCTATGGTCCACTCACAAGGCTAAGGCACAGCCTCACAGCTTTCCAGCATGTTTTTCCAATATCTGAAATGGACATCTGTAATTGAAATCACTCCAAAGTGCTTACCTTTCTGAAATCTGGTCAGGGACACACACACACATCTGTGTATTCCAAAAAGTTAGGTGGTGATGTTTCGTTTTATTCACACCAGCTAATGGTGGCGGGCTGGGGATTGGTTTCACAGCTTTGCAGATTATCTCATATGATGACTGAACCTTATATTTTAAATTACTAATCTATCTTTAGAAATAAAAAAAAGTAAGATATTATAGGCATATCATAATCTGTAAGAACACACACTTTGATATTGAGATGACAGTAATAGATATAGTTAGAAGTTGGAAGTGTGGATCGTGGAAGTTCAGTGATAAGTTTTCCTGGACTATAATGGTGGTTGTAGATAGAATCTTATGTTTTAGTGGCAAGAGTGTTATGTTGGTGGCTATGTTGATGCGAGTTGGCATCAAATGACCTTGATGGGAGGAGAAGTACAACCGGTATGTCTTTACTTATGGTGGTACCGCTATTTCTTGGGGTTCTAAGTTGCGAAAGTTGTTGCTTTGTCCACAACCGAGGCGGAGTATGTGGTGTAATGTGAAGCTAGTAAGGAGATGGTGTGGTTGCACTTTCTTGGATGAGCTTGGGAAGGAGCATAAGAATAGCACTCTTACGCCGATAGTCAAAGTGCTATTTTCTTGGCTAAGAATCCGGCATTTCATTCGAGGACAAAGCACATTGAGTTGAAGTATCATTACATCCGTCACCTTCTAGAGAAGAAAATTATGCAGCTCGAGAAGATCCTTGGAAGTAAGAATCCAGCCGACATGTTTACTAAGGTGGTGACCTTAGAGAAATTGGAGCTATGCATAGCTTCAATTGGCCTTGGAACTTGAAGATGAGGCTAGGCGATACCAAGCGGATACGGGAGGAGAAGCAAGAAGATATGGTTACTTGGAGGATTCAGTCTCCAAGTGGGAGATTGTTGGAGTGTGGAGCCTGAATGGACTGGACGCAAAAGCCCAATACCGGTGATCCAATTTTTGGGCCCACGTTTTTAGGCCCACGTTTTTATCCTAATGGGTTTAGGGTTAGGGCTTAATTGCTATGATATAAATAGCGGTTTTCTCCTTGTATGCTGTATCCGAAAAATAGTGAAATAACCTGGCTTGGTATCGCCCCCAGACGTAGTCGAAAGACGAACTGGGTAAACAATTCTCTGTGTTCTCGTCTTTATTCGTGATTGTGTGTGTGCGTTTTTCCCAACAGAAGTGTGGAAGTTCAGTGATAAGTTTTTCCTGGACTATAATGGTGGTTGTGCTCTTGGTTCTACTCTTTCCTTTGTCTGCATGGTATTCAAGAAATGTTCTGGAACAGGGAAACATTCCTATTCTGCTTGATTTGTACCTTTAAGCTTATTTTGGTTGTGGCACTGCTAACTGATGTGTTTAAGATCACTTCTGTTTTCTTGCCATTAAGCACCCCGTCTTCAGTAGTTCCTCATATCCTCCCTCATCTTTTCCTTCACAGCTGGAAAGCATTTCTGAAGAATCAGCAATCTCGGACAGAACACAGATGTCGAACAATTTTCTACCTGCCCTTCGGTCTGGGGAGTGGTCAGACATTGGAGGGAGGCCAGATATGGAGGACACTCATGTTTGTATTCCTGACTTGGCTATGAATTTTGGCTTTGCTGCACATGGGGAGGAAGCTATGTCCTTCTATGGCGTAAGTTCTTTAATTTGCCCACTGTGTCTTTAAGCAGATTTGCATTTGGACTTGATATTGACATGTGAATATTTTGTGATACTCATTCAAAACTGATCAAGAAGTATTTTTAATTCCCTAGCTCATGGCTGTTGTATATGGTCAGTCATGCTATTGGATTGTGCTTCATGTTCACAGGTTTCCTTCACATAATACTTTATTTCCTCTTGCAGCTACCGTAATCAATTTATATCTTCTGTTAAAACAATAAAATGGCTAGAATCCACACCATTGAAAATGATTTGGAGGTTTTGTGTATGATCCCTGCTACTGAAATTTAGGATTCCATGATATCACATGCAAAGAGAAATCGAACTAGGTGCTGAATGTATGTTTAATATCTAACTGCACTGGAAAATTTCTCATGCAGTACTTATACGATAGCTTACTACCCTGTTTGAGGCTCTCTCTCTTTTGGGCTTCTTTGAATTATGATCTCTTATTGATGATTTCGTCATTTCCATTTGCTCTAAAAAGTCATATCATGTATTTTTCAATTGAATGTATTCTTTTTATTTCAACATGTATTTATCAATTGAATACATTTCATATCTATTTTCTGGCTTACATATGTGTTGGATTTATGGCAGGTGTTTGATGGACATGGTGGGAAGGGTGCGGCTCAGTTTGCACGGGATCACTTGCCAAGAATTATTGTTGAGGATGCTGATTTTCCATTGGAACTCGAGAAAGTGGTTACAAGATCTTTCACGGAGGCTGATGCTGCATTTGCAAAGTCTTGCTCTGTTGAGTCCACGCTGTCATCTGGCACGACTGCATTAACTGCAATGATACATGGCAGGTAAAAGAGCTGTCGAGTGTCGCTCTTTGTAATTAGTAACTGCATTCGAAATCTCTGGTTTCCGAATTGACAGTTAGTTGATGAATATGCCATAATCAATCTGATAAAAAAATTCAAGAGATTCTAAAAATGTTGTGCTGAAAATGTTTTGAACAGGTCATTGCTAGTAGCAAATGCTGGAGATTGTAGAGCTGTTTTATCCCGATGTGGAGTTGCTGTCGAGATGTCAGAAGATCACAGGCCTTGCCTTGCAAGCGAAAGGAGGAGGATTGAATCAGTAGGCGGGTACGTGGATGATGGCTATCTAAACGGGCAGCTAGGAGTGACCCGAGCTTTAGGCAACTGGCACATCAAAGGAATGAAGGAGGGGGAAAGAGGCGGACCTCTGAGCGCAGAACCGGAATTGAGGCTAACGACACTCACAAAGGAAGACGAATTTTTGATAATTGGAAGCGATGGAATATGGGACGTCTTCATGAGCCAGAATGCAGTAGACTTCGCAAGGAGGCGGCTCCAAGAGCACAACAACGTGAAGCTGTGCTGCAAGGATATAGTAAACGAAGCCATAAAGCGAGGGGCTACTGATAATCTGACAGTAGTGATGGTGTGTTTTCACTCCGAACCGCCACCTCCGATTGTTGTTCAAAGGCCTCGAGTTCGAAGGTGCATTTCTGCAGAAGGGCTTCAGAGCCTCAAGTTCCTGCTACAAGGCTAGAAAGGAGCTGCAATAAATTTGCCAAAATTGATCCATTTCTTCTTACAGGTAACAAGTTATGATTACTATGATAGTATTTGATGTTTGTGAGCAATTTGTAAATATTCTTCCTTTGTAAGCTTCCATTTCGTTGTCGATTTGGTTGCGCAATCGGGGAATAAATCTGAAATTATTGTTGTATGTTGTCGGAAGCAACAGGACCATATGTACATAAACACAAACAGTGTATACAACTGTATGGCCATTTCTGAGTTATTAAACCATTTTATAAACACTTCTATTCGTGCATTCGTGTATTAGTTGCAGGAATGGGATGATTGTATGTATCATGAAGAAATGTGTAAAATATGCATTTCAAATCTTACAATGGCCTAAACCGATTCTTTTTAAACTATGGGAAGGGCTGAATAAGATGCAAGAAAAACATAATATAAGCCAATGTTTCTGTATTCAAATCTCCAAAATCTGATCTCTGTATGCTTCTACAAAATGCATTTCTTTACTATACCTATAAATACACACAAATAATGAAGCTATATTCAGCTATCAATACAATGGAACAAAAAATTACAAAAGTGGAACAAGCGCATGATCACCTAACAATTATTCTGAGCCATAGCCATCTACCCTCATTCAGCTTTCCTTTAATTTCATTCTTGACAACACGAACCAACAAACAGGCAGCGCAAGAAATCGAAATAATAAGCATAGAGAAAACGCTGTTCCATCCTCTAGTTGAAATATATCCAGCAAGAAGAGGACCGAGGGCAGCACCTACAGAGCCAGTGCCATCTATAATTGCTGTAACAGTAGCTAATGCGCGGGAGCTCCCTCTTATCGTGCTCTGGGTGCCAAGATCAGCAGCGACTGCTGTTGTTATTAGTGAGTAGGGTCCATTTACAAGTAAGCCGGATGCAAACATTAGTGCAATGTTTGTGAACATCGATATACTTCCATAAAGGCGGTAAGAAATAAGGGCCGGTATGGATAGCAGTAAAAATGTAACTGAAGTAACACCACGGGCCTCAATCATATCGGATATGTAACCTGCTGAAATTCCGCCAAAAATTCCTCCAATATCAAAGATTGTTGAGAGAATCCCAGCTGTTTTATGTGACAGATGCACTCCAGCAACAGCTGCAGTTTACAAGAATAAAACAGAAGCTTGATAAGTTTACAGTACTTTCACCTACAACTACAAGGAACATCAGTGGGCAATTTTTTGCAGAAAGATAAGCTTAAGGAAAAAAAAAATTCTATTTTAATACACACTGGCAACGTCAGTAAGAAAACAAAATAATAAACAGACGTCAATTTTACAGAACCTTGACATTATAAGAACAATTTGTTTCATGAGAAGTGATGACAGAACCTATACTTAGGTAGTTTGAGAACCCATAAATGCATCAGAAAACCAGTTTGAAATTGATCTTGAGAAATCATAATATTAGTTGGGCAACAAAAATGATATAAGAGTATCCTGAAAATGTTCGTACAAAGAGCTTAAAATCCAACATCATTCCAAATTATTTAGGCAATGATGGCTTTTCAACTACGGGTTTATATATCTCAAAATGAAGTCAAACATTTCATTAGCTTCTCAGAACTAAAGTAAATTAAAAGCTAGCTTCTTTCTGAGACATGTCCCACAGAAAATCCGAGCAGTCCTTAAATTGAAGCCAAATGAAGAAAAATGCCATTCACATCATTTCAGCATGTTAAAAACTACTTTCAACCACTAAAAATGCAATGTACACTCTGCTATCTAACAGGGGAAGATAAAAAGATGAATTACCTGTGTTCCTAATGTAAAAGGGCAACCAATACAAGAATGTGTAAGCCACAAGTTTTGAGAAGAACAAGCAAAATGCAAAAGATGCCACATTTGGCAACCTCCATGCATCCAAGAAACCTATAGCAACCAACCCCTCATCATCATCCTCAACTTCCATCATCTCCACTTCTCCCGACTCAACCAACGCCACGCCCTCTACATTCGACTCTGCATCATCTCCGGGCACCTCAAACCCAATGTTTTCAGGATGCACGACAAGAAACGAGTACACGAAAACCGCCACAACCATGATCAGAAACCCCGGCAGGAGAAACGACCAGCCCCACCCGAACCCCAGCACAGACGAAGCTATAACAGACCCTATAATATTCCCCACTGAGGTGTGTGAATTCCACACCCCCATGATCAGCCCTCTCTTCGCCTTACCGAACCAGTTCCCCACCACCGCCACCACGCACGGCCACCCTATCGATTGAAACAACCCACACAGCAACTGAATCATCACAAATGCCCTAAAAGAATGCAAATCGAGAAAATACCCCAATCCGAATAGCATCACAAAAATGCCGCTCCCCAGCATCCCAAAAGTTAACAGAATTCTCAAATCAACCGTATCGCCCAAATGACCCGCGAAATACATGCCGATGGCGTAAGCCAATAGGAAGGAGAGATCCAGCTCACCGAGACGGTGCGGGCCGTTCGGGCCATCGAACGGGGTCCACCCGGTTCCATTCGCGGCGGATCGAGATGGGTTGTGATCAGAAACCGGAGAGGGGGCGGCATTTGCGGCTGCGTTGGTGGCTAGGGTTTGGTTAACTGGGGACGTCAAAACCGCTTTAACTATGCTGGGGGGTTTACGGGAAGCGTGGAAAGCAGCGTAGGCGGCGAATGTGAGGAGGAGGACCAGAAACTGGTGGAATTTGCGGGTTCTTTCTGCGGCGGCGACGCCGGGGAGTAGTCTGAGGCCTGGCGGTGGAGAAGGGGTTATGGTCTTCAGCTGCATCATATTGTGACGAAAGCGTTGTCGATTAATGGAACGCGAGTTTAGCAAGAGAAATCCACGTTTTTGGACGTAGATTTAAGACGTGATGAGAATGGGTTGTTTGGTTTGATCTAAATTTTATTGAGTCTGAATCTGTTCCTCATTCGAAACTTGGCTGAAATTTCATGTAGTTTGAACTTCATTATTTGATTGTTCGTTTCAATTGGGTGCTGTCGTACGGATTAAGATTTGGCCCTTTAATAGTCAACGGGCTTTAATCACTGTGGTTGGATTTATTCTCACAAACCTATATGATTATATTAATTTGGATTTTTTTGGAGATACAGATTAATTAGGATCTTAATCATCGAACTATATCTATTTAATACAGTCATGCAAAGGAGCTTTTTATTCCAATTTACCCACTCAATTTGAGGTGCCAACAATTTGTTTCTCATTTTTATATAAAGTGAAATTTGCATATACCGGGACGGTTTAGTGATAAAATAGATTTTTATGGTCAAAAGATCATAAGTTCGATATCAAAACTTTTATGAGCCTGTTACATATGATTTTTAAATGTAATTTATTCAATACATACATAAAGTGTAATTTAATAAAGCTCTTTGAGCTCATTTAGGGAAGTTCGCTAGCTAAATGAACAAGCTTCAATTTGACGATATTCCATTCGTCAACTTGTGAACACACTTGTTAAATGTAGGAGTGAGAAAAATACCGAAAAATCGATATACCGGACTTATCGTGTCGAAAAAATATCGAATTTTTGGTATATCGTAATTTTCGGTACAGTATGATATCGTACCATTAATTTTTTGGTATGGTAACAGTATCAATTTTTTAGATGCCGCGGTATATCGATATATACCGTACCGCGATACATACCGAAAAATTCAGTATACCGAATTTTTAGGGATGAATTCTAGTACGGTATACCAGTATACCGTACCGAAACATAATACTTATTTATTATATATAATTAGTATTAGCTTGAAAAATATATATTTATTTATAATTACTGATAAATTACAAATACATTATTATTGATAATTAAAATGAATAAGAACTTTTATACTTAATAAAATTATAATTATAAACTAAGTCACATCTATGTTATATAACTAATTTACGACGAGTTTAAAATCATTATAACTTTTAAAGACTTTGAAAAGTAAATAAATGGAGTAAATATAAATTAGTATATTCAATTTATAGTATAGTCTATATTACTATTACATAATGAAAATAACTTATGTTTTACATACGTTTTAAACTTTTGATAACGGTGTTGAATATATAGTATAGTCTATATTACTATTACATAATGAAAATAACTTATGTTTTACATACGTTTTAAACTTTTGATAACGGTGTATGATTTTTTTTTTACTTTAATCAAATCTTAATATATACTTTTATGAATCTTATGGTGTAAAATAAAAAAAGAATTAATACAATGAGATATCGATTGGTTTACATGATCTACTAAGTTATTATTTGAAACTATAATATCAATATATATAATTATAAATTGAATATATAAGTACGTGTTATATAGTTACATTTATATATCTATAATTATAATCGATAAATAAGTTACGCCTAACTTATATAACTAATTTAAATTGAGATAAGAATAATTATAATTCATAAGTATATTTAAAAAATAAATGGGATAAATATAATCAAATGATATTAAATATAATATTTAATTCATACATTGTATAGTCGATATTATTAGTATGTAATGTAAAATACTTATGTTCAACATTTACTTTAAACTTTCAATAACTATATACTAATTTATATTTTAATCATATCTTAATATATATTTTCATGTATATTATAATATTAATATAGTTAGTTAATGACACTAGATTAGAACAATATAATATCATTATAGTTAATTATAAAATTTGAGAAATAATTGCATGATTTACTAATTGTTTTTTAAATTAGAATATCAATATAGTTAATTATAATAAAGTATATATAAATAGTACGAGTAACATATTCATATTTACACACCTATAATTATAATTAAGTAATTTTTGATAATTTCGGTAATTTTCGGCAAGTTCGGTAATTTCGATATACCGAAGTTCGGTACGGTAACGATATAAAATTTTATCATACCATAATCTTCAGTATACCAACTTTCGGTATGTCCAATGGTTCGGTACGGTATCGATATGAAAATTTTCATATAGTAATTTTTGATACGATATACAGTACGACGAAAAATTTGGGTATTCCGTACCGACCCACCCCTAGTTAAATGATTTGCCTTAAAACATAAAATTGTTACCCAATTAATAATTAGTTTTAAGTCTCTAATTAATTTTATTTGCTATATAATAATAATAGTGAATATATTGAATTATTATGAATAAAAAAAATATTTTTTAAAAATAATTATTTAGATAGAAATCTAAATTTAGAAAATAGAATTAGACTTGATTAAACTTAAATAAGTTAACGACTCTAAGAATATTTGATAAATAAATGAATCAAACTCTAGCATCATATTCTTTTTTCTCCACTCGATTCTATAATATCCGTACAAGAATTTGGTGGTCAATTTATAATTTTATTTTTTCCAATAATATTATAACACAGACTTCGATATGTTTAAAGGAGCTTTGCTTTCTCTTTATAAAACACAAAAAATGGAGCCTTTATCGCTAGCAGAGACCATCTTTCCACTCCGACATCTACATCACAACAACTCTCCAAAATATACATACAAAAATATTTTGTACGTATATTTGAACAATGGAACATATATAAGCCGGACTAGCAATCCACTATAATCCGAATTCTTCTCTTTGTGTCTCTTCCCCGGGAGAGAGAGATACCGAGAAGAATAAGCCGCGGATGGGGTTAGGCGCCAGCCATAGGGGAGACTCCGCCCGTTATCATCGGGCGGAGCCGTTGCGAGGCCGTCGCCCCTCGATCAGACGCACCATCTCCTCATTCCTCTTATGCGGCGCCCCCTCATCCTCCTCCTCCCGCGTGGTATACATACATACATACATACCTATATATAAATGCATATTGTTGCTGCGGCCGTTTGCTTTGATGCTTTCATCATTTTTTTCTTTGCTTTTACTTGAACGATCTATTCATTATTTTTGGCATTTCATAAACTGTCAAGTGTATGGAGCTGATCACAATATTGCTTGGGTGAGATTTCTTTTGTTAAGTTTCCCTTTTGAAGATTTTGATTACTCGACTTGTCAATTTTGGATGACTGGGCTTTGCCGATATTGATTACCAGATTGGATCTTTGTCCGTTGATTGCCCATGAAATGCGTTGAAACGGGTTGTGATGGGAAGATTCGTATCTATTTGATTAATGGAGTCTTACGTGCATATTATGTATTTGATTGAAGGTTGTTGATTGCATTAGTAGTCAATCTTGGAAGATGGGATGGCATTAACTGTGGAATTCTGCAGTTACTTGGAATCGCTGATATTTCACTGAGCAGAATAAATGCTCATAACTCTTAATATGATAAAATGGGATTAGGGATTCTCCATCATGAGATGACATTAGGTCCCGCATTTAAATATATGGAATTGCAAGCCATGTTTTCCTCAGTAGCACATTAAGGAATTTAACTTGTGATTAAACTTGCTTTGGGTTGCTAATTCGAATACAAGACTTCATCTTCTATATACATACCGAGAATGTGCTCATTCGCATCTGGTTATTTTTCAGTAAATAGTTTCAGTTCTCTTATGGTTAATTGAGCATCTGATAGGATAAAAGTTGATTCTATCTATGTGTTATGCATTTGTTTTTCTGTAGATGGAGGATTGTCCAGCTGAATTATTGATGAATTCAGCGAAAATTGGTTATGGAGAGAGGTTGAGGGAAAAAAGAAAAGGTTCTGATCTTTCCGTGGCTAGGAGAGCTGCTCTGGTTGACATCACTAGAAACACGGACTCTTCTGGAAGATGGGTAACTGGAAATGAGATTGCAGCACTCGAGACGGTCCCAGGCAATTTAGGGCAAGAGAAATGCTTGTCTGAAAGTGGGAGTATGATTTCTTGTCAATCCCCGGCCAATTATAGCGATGATGGCACTGCAAGTGCTTCCCCCATGGTTCAGCCAGCTGAGTTTGATTCTGCAAAGGACATCAGCAGCATCACAAGCAGAGATTCTTCTCAGAATAATCTTCCTTCTCATTGTTATCGAGAGTCATCTCTAGATGAAGTTTCAGCAGGAAACAGCACTGCTGAAGCTATCGGTTCTTACTCTGAAGATAGTTCTTCTTTTCATGATTCACCCATGACTTTCCACTTGGTGCAAGATGATAATCCACGGGGGATGATGCCTTCGACTGCAGGATTTATACGAGTAGGAAGAGAACAAAACAGGCAAGAGGGCACTCTACGTCAGGGAGATTTAATGAGTTTATCCTCAGACAGTTTAACGAGTATATCCTCAAACGGTCATGATATAAGGAATTATACATCATTTTCGTTTTCAAGAAACACCGTCTTTTCAACAGATGGATCTGACTACTCGAGATCTCCAGATGGCTCGCACCATGATTTTAGTACAGATTTCTTTAGTGACAGTCTTCAAGGAGGTTTTGCATCTCCTGGGAGTGGAAACCATAGAAGTAATGAGCTGGGATGGAACCCAAGATCTGAGGTACTACTCTTGCTTGTAGTTCTTTGATTATAAACTTCTTTATTGATTCAAAGAGGTTCTATTCCAATTTATGCTTCAATTCTGCTTTTTAAAAAACTTCACTCTTTAAAAATTAGTCAGCTTCCTTTATTTCTCTATCTTCTATAGGGGTTATGATCAGGTCCGATTCATTTGGACCTCTAATGGTAGTTAATAGTTTCTTGTTGTATACAGTTTTGGGAAAGATTCCATGGTAGTCTCGATACAAATCATACTCCAACTGATGTGTGCCCTAGACGGATACATGCGGGTAGCTCATGCTTATGCCGATCTGGTTTGTCAGCAGAGGAGCCTGGCCCAAGAGCAATTTCTCGAATAGTTTTGCTTGCTCAAACATTGTTTGAGGTAATGTTCTGGATGAGACAAGCTGTAATATTTATCTGCTAGCATGCAATATATCTTCCTGTGTGTATAAGAAAAGGTAGAAGATGGTTCTATTTCCTTGTGTTGGGAGCTAAAGACTGTTAGCTGGTGTTGTGATTGCATATTTCTTTTTTTTACCTCATATCTGCAGATTAGATTCTTATGGTTTTTTTAATAATTCTTTTTTATGTATATAATGTTATGGTTTATTTGTGCTCTATTCAGGTGCTTGACCAAATACATCAGCAGCCCATGTCGGTTTCCTTGTCTATTGTCTCACGTCCAGCTTCAGAATCAGTTGTTGAATCGTTTCCAGTGAAGATTCACGGAAAGGAAAAGGCATCGGACTGTGAAGAAGATATTTCACAGTATGTTTCTCCTATTACTTCTGTACAACCAAAGTAATTGATAAGAACGACCTATCCTAGAAGGGACTTATCAACGAATTTGACACTATTCGACTGCCTTGCAATGCTACCTGCTTTGAAATATCACTTTACATTTCCCCATTCATCACATAACCATGTTGTGCAGGTGTCACATTTGCCTGGGTGCCTATGAGGAGGGCGACAGGATACGAGTACTTCCATGCCAACACGAGTATCACATGTCATGTGTGGATAAATGGCTCAAAGAGATTCATGGGTAAGTAGTCATGCCACCATTTTGCCCATTTATGTGTCTGTGTATGTCTCGATATAACAGAAACTGTGCCGGTGCCTTGCAGCATCTGCCCGCTCTGCCGAGGAGATGTTTGTAAGGGCATCAGTGAAGCATCTTGTCCAAACCTAGACATCCTTCCTCATTAGCTCAATGGTGCAGACTTTCTGAGGTGAATGGGAATTATGTTTGTGAAGGAAAATGATTATATTTGCATACTGAAATATACACAGTACAGTTATTTTCCAATAATTAAAGGGTGTACGCTCTATCTACACTGGAGATATATTTTGATCTTCAATCTTATTTCAAAAAGAAGAAAATGAAAAGGTTGAGAAGCATCGAGGCTGCATCTTTCAAGGTATTGATTGAGATTATAAGTCGACTCATTTGCCGCCTATGAAACAGAGTCTAGTATGCATCAAGAATTTATTAGTGATTATACGAAACAGAGTATAGTATGCATCTACTGATTCTTTTACTTTCTTTCTTCCTTTTCTTGTTTTAAACCAATGAAATACATCAAGAATAACAAAATAAAAACAAAATACTACTTTCAATTATTATTCGTAAGTAAATACATACTCAATCTTTGGAGATGTATGTCAACCAAAATACTATCAGGATCATTCATGGTCTTCTCTTGTGAATTATCAAAATAATTAACCCTATGACATCGGCACAACAATAAAAAAGTATTGATTAAATATAATACATATTATTCTATCCGTCCATCAAATAAGTTCATTTAATTCCATTTTGAGCCGTCCACAAAAAATATTCACTTTTCTTTTTAGAAACATCCACTTTACACTTTTATTCTAAATTTACTTACTTATTTACAAGAAAATCACTCATGATCCACATTTTTACATCCACTATCAATCAATATATTCATTTATTATTCATATGATCCACCTTTTAATCTCACTATCCAATAACGGAGCCACATAGGGACCTGAGGGGCCCATGGCCCCCCCAACTATTTTGCAAAAACATAGTATATATTTGATATTTAATAATATGTTTAAAAGTTTCTTATAGATAAGTTGGTTATGATGCTATTTTCATTCACGTCTTGCACCTGCACTTTTTAGTTGTTTCTTTCTTTCCTTTTTTTTCCCTCTCTGTACCTTCCTCTTTTTTTTTTCTTTTCTTTTTCCGTAATTTGTCATTTCTTTTCTTCTTTTTAGTTGTTTCTTTCTTTCCATCCTTTCTGTACCTTCCTCTTTTTTTCTTTTCTTTTCCTTTTCCGTAATTTGTCCTTACTTTTCTTTTTCTGTAATTTGTTGTTTCTTTCTCTTTTTTTCTGTAATTTGTTGTTTCTCTTTACTTTGTGGTTTTTTCTGTAATTTATTTTATCTTAATAAAATAAAATATATATACAAATAATAATACTTTATATGTGAATTAATATGATTAATTCAACTTTTCAAAAGATTATGATAAAATTATTCTAACAACAATCAACTGAAAGCATTTAAATCATTTGAATTTTCATTTTAAGCCCCTAAAAATATTGTTGATGATAGAGCAATTAAAATATAAATTGATTGAATATATAAGGATTATTTTAGAAATATAAGTGTTGATCATATTTTTATTATCACAAGTCGAGTATACAATTTTTGTTTGGGGTCGACTTTCAGAGTAATGAGTGTCTGTGATGTCGCCTTAAAGAAGAAGAGGTTGTGTTAGTAGATCTCAAGAAAATCTTCTCAAATATTTTTAGCCCCAACTTCAAATTTATGCCTCCGTCACTGTCACTATCCATTAATCTATTTATTTATTATCTCCACTAACTTTACATTCATTATAATTCATTAAAACTCGTACCACCAAAATCAATGAACGAATTTGGTGGATGAATGGAGTACTTATTAATGTTGTACTACTTCCATCTACGATGAGTTATTACAATTGTCTTGGTTTCCACGAAAAGTATATCACTTTCCTTTTATGACATTGCTCCTTGTTATTCAATTTCACAACCGCTTATTATTTACAAAAAAATCATTTCCACCACTCATCACTCATAATCTAACACATGGTAAAATCTTTTCTCCACTCAAACAACAACCACCGATAATTTGCATTCTTACATGATTCATCCCATATATATATATATAGAGAGAGTTAGGTATATATATAAAAGCTCGACATAATTGCTACTCAAATTAGCAGCGATAAATCATTTCAGCAGCATTAATATGAATAATAAACACACCAACTTCTCATACAAAAATCTCTTGAAGTCAAACATTTGTGTCTCGCTTCGTGTTTCACTGTCAAAGTCACATAGCTTCAACATCAATCCATTACACTAGTTGGTTTCCGAATGATACTATTACTAACTACAAGTTAGATTGATTGAGGTTGCATCATGCATACACACTATTCTCTTGGAAAAATAGCATATAAATCTAGTCCAATTCTCGAACCAAAACACAAGCCAAATCTCCAACAAGGTCCGAAGAATTTTAGTCATCGAATAGGCAAGAGCCAATGTAGGGTTGACTCTAATGGTGGTGTTGAACGCTCGACACACCTTCATGGTGGTGTTGGACTCCTCGTTCACCCCTCCGAGCACAGCCCGCAGACCCACTTCCCGTAGAAACGGGCCCGCGTGTGGTGGATGTAGGCGGCCGTGCAGTCCTCGGAGAGGCCGCAGCACTCGCATGCCACCTCGTTGATATCGTTGGACGCCGCGTGATAACTCGGCGTTGGAATCCTCAAATCCATGTACTTGAATATGCCCCTCTCCGAGATTCTCTCTCCTGATCTTTGCACCATGTCCAATGATAATCTCCTAGTGTTTCTGTTTGACAACATTGTGAACTTGTTTTCAAACATATCTTTCTGTCTCTCTAGATGGCTATACCAACTATATATATATAGATAGCTTCTAGGTATGCGATGATAGACCCAATTTGGATAGGGGTTGAGAGATATTTGGTGGTTTGTCACAGGTTGGGTAATATATGCCATCCGTTTCATGTAGCAGTGGACTGTTGAGGAAATTAATTAGTGTACAACGACATGTTTGTGAAATTTTCTTTTTCATGTGAATTGTCGGTGATGAGATATGGCCCAACCGATTGGGCCCACTAACAGCCCAAACGAGCTGGCCTAACGTTGGTAGAGCCCACGCGGTCGGCCCAAGCGAGACTTAATCATCGCCTAAACCCTAGCCCCAGGACCGCTACCTCGGCCAATGAGAGGGCGCCTGGAACCAGGTCGGCGCCACCTCCACGTGGGCGCACGTAAAGCGAAAGGTCCGGCTCCGCCAATGGAAGGCATGCAGAGGAAGAGTCACACCACCACCAATGGAGAGGTCGAGGCGCGCCTACGATGGCGTATCGGAGTCAGATAAATAGAAGGAAAACCGATGTTAGAAGGGTTAGCAATTTACTGAATACAAAGGCTTGTAATCAATACTCTCTGTACTAAAAACTCTAGTAAAAGTATTGAGGAATCATTCCTCCGTGGACGTAGATCTTATTAACGATCGAACCACGTAAAAAGCCTGGGTGTTCTTCATTGCTTCACATAAATCTCGCACACTCACGTAGCTAGATTCATCATTGGCGCCGTCTGTGGAAAACCCTGAACAATAAAGCTTTGTTTCCCTCTACAACTTAATGGCGAGAACACGCACAACCGCCGTCAATGCTGGCAACAACCGTGCTGAGGACGACCAGGTGGTCACTCAGCGTCGCGGAAAGGAGGTCGCAGACGCCACGAGCGCTCACACTCCTGAGGGCAACATGGAAAACGTCTCCATACACCCTCAGGACCGCCTCCCCAACGTAGGGGGAAATGCCGACCTCAACGAGGATGAACAAACAGCTCACTCGTCCCACGAGGTCCTCGGCCGAGCTGTGACCGAGTTCCTCCACGCCAATCTTGGCCAATTCCAAAGCTTCTCAACCGAGGACTAAGGAGCGGGCCCCGAGGGCTCCCTGATGAACACCACGGCCGCCCGAGGCGCCCCCATCCGAAGCGCCTGGCGCTCGCCTCGGCGTGATAGCCGAGAACGAGCATCACGCCCGATGCAGGGGTCGCTCACCGCGACCGAGCCGCCCTCATTTCTCGGGCCGCCACCGCGGCGAGCCGCCACCACCAGTCCCCCGCCATTCGCGGAGCCGCTCTCCACCTCGTCATGCCGACCGAGAGCCGAGCAAAAGCGAGGAGGAAGAAAGGCGAAGTCGAACCCCTGAGGAGGACGATAGCATCGCTATCGATCCCCCACCCTCCGAAAGAGATGGCAGCGATCTCCGGGTTCGACCGATGCACGGAGGATCATTTCCCTTTCTCCGTGGAGATTCTAGACACGCCCGCCCCGTGTGATGCACGGCACCCAATATAGCGACCTCACGATGGCCTCGGAGACCCTCCGACTTCCTTTTCGCCACACCACCAACATGGCGAATCGAGGAATGGAAGATTTTCACATGTGCAAAATCTTCCCAGAGTCTTCAGGTCTCCAACGCGGCGCTGGTTCACCTCGCTCGCCGAACAAAGATACACCGCTTCCAGGACCTCATGGATCGCCTCAGTGGCGCTTCTATCGAAGATGCCGCCCAGCCACCTTCCTCCGACTGCTCACGGTCCGCCATATGGACGAGACGATGTCAAACTTCGTCTCGAGGTTCATCAAAGAGTCGCTCAAAATTGACGACAACAACGACCTCTACATCATCAACGCGTTCAAAAACGGGATCCGACCCGGCGCGCTGAACAAAGAAATCACCAGGGAGAAACCAAAGACGGCGAGTAAGCTTTGGAACCTGGTGGATAACTTCGTCAAGGGAGACGAGTCGGACCGGAAGAAGCGGGAAATCTGGGACGAGCAGAAGTCCGAGAGGAAAAAGCCGGATGACCGGAGTCGAGGCGTTGATCGCAGAGCGCGCTCGACGAGAATCGAGAGAGGCCATCTGAGTCTGTGCTCGGACCTCGGCCCAACCTCGGCGGGGCGCCTCTACTCAAATCAAGGCGGAAATATTCGAGCTCACGAGCTCTTCCGAAACCCGCCCCTATGAAAGGGGATCCAAGAAGGGTCCACGGACGAGTATTGTGACTATCACCAAGGGTATGGTCACGATACCGAGATTGCGTAAACACAGGCTCACGGATCGACGAGCTCGTTAAGGAGGGCCTCAAGAAATACCTCGGACGAGCCGGTCCAAGAACGAGCCTTGAGAAGGAATGGAGGCGGCAACAATGGGCCGACCCCAAATGACGACCCAACTCGAAGACGACGAGGGCGAAGGTCCCAACGCTATGGAGCAGGTCTATGTTGTTACCGGACTGCCCCTCGGGACGACGAGGTCGTCCCTGAAGAACGACGCCCGGAGGCCGGCCCCTGAAGAGCCGAAGAACAAGCGACTCCGGGATGGTGAGAACATAACGTTCTCCAAGGAGGACCCCGTGCCCAAGATCATGCCGCACCAGGACGCCATCACGATACAGGCTGCGGTGGGCAACAAAAACGTCCACCGGTCTATATCGACGCCGAGCCTCTGTCGGATCATCTTCCGTAGTATGCTCGGATAAGCTTGAGGTCGGAGGCATTCTGTACTCCGCGCCTCCGATTCCACGGAGCTTCACTCAAGAGCGATCCGGCCGAGGGGGTCATTACCCTTCCGGTCACGGTAGGGCGGGCTCCCAGGTCGGTCACCAAGGCCATCCGATTCTTCCTGGTCCGAGCTCCCTCTCCGTACAACATCATCCTCGGGAGAGATTGGCTGTACGCCACCAAGGCCGTCTGTTCGGTCTACCACCTCACCGTCAAGATTCCCACCCCGGTGGGAGTGCTCAGCATCCAGGGAGACCAAACGGCAGCAAAAGAATGCCTACGACTCTCAACTCAAGATGCGGCCTCGCCCCAGGCATAGCAATTACCGAGCCCTCGGAGACCGACACCCCGGGATGACCTGACCGAGGGCCTCCAACTATACGACGACGATCCCTCGAAGGTCATCCAGGTCGGCACCCAGGGCCCAGCGGACGTCCGGCAGCACGTCATACGACTTCTGAGAGAATATAGGGACGTGTTTGCTTGGTCCCCGCTCGATATGACCGGAGTGTCACCCGAGCTCATAACTCACCGCCTCAACATCGACTCGGCTACCAAGCCAGTCCGGCAGAAGAAAAGGATATTCGCGGCGGAGCGCAGCCAGGTCATAAGGGACGAGGTGACTCAACTTCTGAAGGCCAAGATCTTGTTCGAAGTCAAGTACCCGACCTGGATGGCTAATCCAGTCGTGGTCCGAAAGCCAGGAGGAGGGTGGCGCGTGTGCGCCGATTATACCGACCTCAACAAGCACTGCCCAAAAGATTGCTACCCCCTCCCTGATATCGACAAAAAGGTGGAGGCATTGGTGGGCCACGAGATGTTCAGCTTCCTGGATCTATACAAAGGATACCACCAAATCCTGATGAGCCCGGAGGACGCACCAAAGACCGCATTCATCACCGACTTCGGCGTCTTTGCGTACCGAAAGATGCCCTTCGGCCTCAAGAACGCGGGCTACTTACCGAGGATGGTGGATGCAACATTCAAAGACCACATCGGGAGATCGTCGAGGTCACGTCGGCGACATAGTAGTCAAAGTCGAAAGCGAGAGTCTGCGCGACGACCTCGGCACCATCCTCCAACTCCTCGGTCGGCCAACCTCAAACTCAACCCCAAATGTACATTTATGGTGAAGACCGACAAGTTCTTGGGATCTTGGGTTTCTCGGGGAGGCACAAGGCCAATCCCACCAAGGTGAAGGTAGTGCTCGACATGCAGTGCGAGGACCATCCGTGAGATCCACAAACTCACCGGTGCCTACCGCCTCTCAGATTTCTCTCGAGCCGAGAAACAGCTCCCATTCTTCAAGATCCCGAGGAGAGCTCGGGACTTCGCTGGCGGAAGAACACCAGCCGCCAGCCTGGGTGAAGACTGCCGACCCGACCTGCCGACCACGTCCCCCCAAGCAAGTGAATCTCTCTCCCTATATTTGGCCGCCTCGGACGAGGCCATCAGTGATCTTGATACGAGATGAGGTGGGACGACAACTCCCCATCTATTTTATCAGCCGAGCTCTCAAAGGACCAGAGACAAGGTACTCCGGCCTCGAAAAAGTAGCACTGGCCTTGGTGAACGCCAAGCGACGCCTCCGACCCTACTTCCAAGCTCACTCCGTCCAGTGCTAAGCGACTTACCCTGAGACAAGTCTTGTTGAAACTGAGTCGTCCGGACGATAGCTAAGTGGCACTGGAGCTCGGCTCGAGCACGACATTTCGTACTCACCCAGCCGCCATAAAAGGCAGCTCTGGCGACTTCCCGGTTGAGGCCAAATTCACCGAGGTAGGCTCGCCGGCGAGGTAGCTCCACTCCGCCCCATCGGAGGAGGCCGTCCCGACACCACCGGATGGTTGCCGCGCGATGTACGTGGGCGGGCATCGTGCAAGACAGCGGGGCGGGCATCCTCCGCCGGCCCGAATAAGCAAGAAGTCACCTACGCCCTCCGGTTTACCTTCCCAACCACCAACAACGAGGTGGAGTATGAGGCCCTAATCTCCGGACTCCGCCTCGCCACGGAGCTGAGGGTGGATAAGATCCAAATCTTCGGCGATTCCCAGGTCATCGTGAACCAGGTGTTAGGCAAATCGAGGCCAAGGAGGAACGAATGAAACAATACCTCGAGAAGGCGAAGGAGATGTTGACCTTGTTGGTACTTGGCATCTACCGAATCCCAGAGGAAAACGGTGAGCCGACGTCCTCGACAAGTTAGTGCGTCGTCAACAAGTCCACCAAGGGAGGAGGTCCGTTCGAAGCATAGCGGAGTCCCACGTCGGCATCATCACCGAGATAGAGCCGAATTGGATGTCTCCCCTGAAGGCCTACCTGGAACACGGCGCACTACCTCAAGATCGTCTCGAAGCCAAAAAGATGATGGCGAAATCCCGAAGTATCTCATGCACGAGGCGCTCTACCTAAAGTCTTACCTTCAACCCTCCAGATGCCTCGGGCGGAAGGTTTACCACGTGCTCAACGAAATTCACCAAGGGTCTTGTGGAAGCCACATCGGTCGCGAGCCCTTTCAAAGAAGACGAGGTCGGGATATTCTTGCCCACCTCATAAAGATTCGGCCGAGCTCGTCAAGAAGTGCCCAGTGCCGATTCACTCCACGGTCAAAAGCCTCGGGACGGTTGGCGGCTGCAGTCCGTGGCCTTTCATGCGGTGGGGATCGACATCGTTGGCCCGTTCGATCGAGCACCGGTCGCCCGATACTTAGTCGTAGCCATAGACTACTTCACAAAATGGGTCGGCCGAGCCACTTTCGAGCCTCACGGCGTAAGATTGAGACCTTCGTGGAAAAATATAGTCTGCCGCCGGCATACCGCACATCCCGGTCTCGGACACGGCACCCAATTAGTCGACAAAACTTCAGGAGTGGTGCGAAGAGCTTGGATCGATCACGCTTCACCTCGGTCGCACACCCGCAAGCGAATGGTCGACCGAGGTGACGAACCGCACGATCGTACAAGGATTGAAGAAGAGGCCGGACCGAGCTAAAGGCGATGGGCTGAAAATCTCCCTCAAGTCCTCGGTCCCACAGACCACACCTCGAGACGGCGCACGGGAGACCCTTTTAGCCTTTGGTCTCACGGTGCGAGGCCGTCATACCAGTGAGATCGGCGCCGAGCCCTCGCACTCTTCACTTCGACCGGCCGGGGCGAGGAAGACTCATGGGCCAACCTTGACGCCCTAGAGGAGAAGCGAGCTCAGCATAATAAAGCCAAGTCAAGGCCCAGTCGCACGGTACCACAACAAACGGGTCAAAGCTTCCATGCTCCATGTGGGCGACCTCGTCTAAGAAATAATGAAGCCGAGAGGCGAGCGTCTTAACAAGCCGGATCCGACATGGGAAGGCCCGTGCAGCGTCCACGAGGACCTCGGCAAGGGCTTAAGGTGGCTCACTTGTCCGGGGCGCTTATCCCCCGAACTTGGCACATTATGCATTTAAGGAGGTATTTTACATAGCTTCGATTTAAAGTCGGCATCATGTTAGTTCCTTAATTGTTTTGCCAAAGCACGATGTTGATTACATGTTCAATAAAACACCTGCTTTTATAATGAATATTTCACTTCGTTTCATACATATGTGAACATCTGTTTGGATACACCACATTTAAACCTTCACAAGGGGACGCCCTTACGAAGATGAAAATCCCACCAAGTAGGGTACGCATACAGATTACCCATTAAGTTGGACGTCTACATGCAAAGCGCACAGATTACCCATTAAGTTGGACGTCTACACGCAAAGCGTCATGATTACCCATTAAGTTGGACGTCTACACGCAAAGCATACAGATTACCCATTAAGTTGGACGTCTACATGCACGCGACATCCAGACCGATCTCGCCATCTCACACCCCTTTATTTGGGAAGATATGCACTCCGGTACAAAGTCTAAATGCATTAACGACTATCAGCCAAGTACCAAGCTATATACGAATCAACCGGGCTTCCGAGCTCGTTTATATCCCTTTATTTGGGAAAATACACACTTCTGTATACAGTGTAAATGCGTTTACGACCAAAACGAAGTCCTAAGCTATGTTTATACCTCTCAAGGAGGGAAATATACACTTCGAAACGAGTCTAAATACATTTATATCTACATACAAAGTTCTACACTATACATGGCCTCATTCCGGCCTCCGGGCTCCGCCTTGCCAGGACTTGCTGAAGCTGCACCAATTCTCTACAAAATCTCCAGGCCGACGGTGTATGCCTGGAACGAACTCGGTGCCTTCAACCCAGTCGATAAGGCCGGAATCACCACGGCCTGCTCCCGAAGCGCTCGGCGCGGCTCGGGCGGCCGAGCGAAGCGGCGACTCTGTGGTCATCTTCACCTGCTCCTGGGACACTTCGAAGTGGCGAAGGCGCCAGTACGGGCATTCCGGGGAGTGGGGACGTACCCGAGGTCACACCCCGACCGGGAGTACGACCTCGCCCCCTACCCGCCGCTCTCCCCTGCCGACCTGAGGTCCTCGGTCGCCGACCGCTCCCAGAGGATCGCCCCCTGGACGATCCACCCCCTGCCGGACCCATCAACCTGAGCACTTCGGCATGATCGAGATGGCCGCCCTCCCTCACGGGTTCTTCTATGATCGGGTCGGCGGAGCCCAGGTGGCTCGCCGCGCCCGGGCATCGACGTTCGCGGACGATATACATCTCCATAAACTTCACCACTTTAATCGACGCAAAGCTTTGAACTTCTTCTTGTTGGGCCCTCCTCATCCCTCAAGACCATGCCCTCCGCCAAGAAGCTCGAACTCGATGTCGACTTGGATATGGTAGTCCCACCAGCTCGGCGGACTCGCCTCTCAGACTCCGCATGCTCCTCCGACACCCGAGCTAGCCTCTCTGCGGTCGATTCGAGCATCTCACACTCTATCAAACGCCTTGGATAGCGTCGGCGGATGAGTCCGCCTGGACTCGGCCCCTGTGACCCTCAACTTTAGGGCCTCGTTCTCAGCCAGGAGGCGGGCCACCTCTCGATCAGCCTCGTCCAACTTCCTCTTCAGGTCGGCAGACGAAGCCGAGCTGACCTCCATAGTGGCCAAAACTTGGGTCAGCTCGGCGCACCGGCTCCTCCAGGAGAGCACTTCTTCGTCCTTCTCGGCCAAGGCGCCTCGGACCTCTTTTAACTTGGTCAACAATTCATGATCAAGTCCGAGCCATTCAGGTGTGGAGTACTGTAAATAAAAAAGATAACAAAAATCTTAAAAATGTCGCGTTTATTACTCAAAAAGGGGAAAATTATTACAAAGACCCAGGGTCCTATCGACCCCGGCGGTTCAGCCTATTACAACAGGCCCACTAACCTCGGCCCTCTCTCCGGACTCGCCGGCCTCCTGCTCCTCCTGCCGTTCCTCCTACCGCTCCTGCTTCTTCAAGGGTCATGGGTCGACTGAGCCGCCGAACTTGGCTCCTCCTCCTCCTCCTCGCCCGGGCCCGCACCTCGGCCAGAAGCTCCTGAAGCTCAGGATCTTCATCCACCTTGCATTGGGACACAGCCTCGGCCGTCAGGAGCGACGAAGAGGAGGCTAAGGCCTCCACCACGGGGAAGGCGGCTGCTTCGGCAAGCACCCATCTTACCGCAAGTTCACCGCCCTCTGATCAATCTCGGCCCAACCGTGCTTCGCCTTGTCAAAATCGGGCATCGTGGCCGCCAACCCCTCCAGGTGGGTAGATATCACCTGCGGCCTCATCACGGCGGCCAGATCGGAGATAAAGGCGGAGAAGGACTCGACTGATAAGTTTCTTTGGCGAAGGCCTTGACAGATGGGTCCTTGCCCTTGACAAAGCACTTGTCCGATCGGCCGGTCTCTTCTCGCGCATCGGCCACCTCCTCCGAGCGCACTCCACCTCGGCGCGGGCCTCCCGACAAGACCGCGCTCTTCTCCCTCGCGGCCTCGGCGGCCGCCTTGCAACCTCCACCTCCTTCCTCGCACCAGCCGGCGAGGACTCACGTCGCCGGCTTTCTCTCCAGCTCCTCGTGGGAGGCAACAACATCGACCATGCGGCGATCTCGCCATGATCGAGGCGAGTCCTACAAATCAAGCGGTTAGTAGCGTGAAAAAAAAATAAAAATAAAACAACAACATGACTAGGCGAGGCGGAAGATCGGCGGAGATCGGTGCCTCGCAGCGATCATGGGCACGAGCCTCACCTCAAGGCCCGAGCTCGAGATCGGTGCGGACCCTTCAAAGGATCGGCCGAGGTGTTCCACCACCACGGGCTGCGGGTTGGGCCCGGCCACCTCGCCTCTTTTTAGAAGGCTCGCATCGTCCGGTGGTGGCGAGGCGAGGCAGGCGTCTGTGACCTCCTTTGTGTGCTTAAGCTTCACCGCATTCTGTAAGAAAATCGCGTTAGTCGAAGAGAGGTCGGACTTATAAGAATGAGAAGAGAGGTGCCTCACCCACTCGGACCCCGACCGAAGCTGCGACCATGCACACTCGGCCCGGCATCATTAAAGGCGTCTCGGTGAATTCTAGAGAAACTTCACCGAGCGTGTTGGTGATCCTCTACCCAGTCGAGGGGTTTAAGTTTTATATCCGTCACTTTACCCGTCCCCCAACCGTAGATCGGATGCCCATCGGCCCTCAAAAAGAAAAACTTATTTTGCCACCCCGACACTTTCGGGGTTGACTCACCCTAAACGTCCGCCGAGGCGAAGATAGTCTGACCTCTTGAGTACTTGACGCTAAAAATCGCATCAAGAGCTCAGGAGAACTCCTCGACTACATTATAGCAAGTTAACCCCATCTCAACCACCGACCTAATGGAGTTTGGGGTGAATTGGCGTATGGGGATTCGAAATACTCACGGAGGCTCAAAAGATGAGGGCTAACGGAACCCAAGACCGGCCCTCAAGGCGTCTATGTACATAGTTATGAAACCATCCGGAGGGTTAATGCTCTATCGGATGGTTGGAACATACCACCAGCGTCGGCCGAATGTGACATTCCTTCCTATTTTTATCACATCGTCGAAGATTAGAGACGATCGGCGTCCCCGACCTTAAACCCATCCCACGCAGATGATATTGTTGGGACCACAGCGTTAATCTTCCCCGCACCTACGATAAGGTATAGCGGTATAATCCCTAACCTCGATTTCACTATCGGGGGTGGATGAGCGGTTCGAACCGAACTCCACGGAGATGATCGGGCGGACCGGAAGCAGTGCGGTACTCGAAAACAGAAGAAGACATACTTACTTTTTTTACTCGAGTCTTGAATTCGAAGATGATCAAAAGCTTCTCCAAATCGGAAATTCTCTCGAGTATAGAGGAGATGAACAGTTTTAGTAAAGGGAATGAGCAGCTTCCCGACCTCAGCGCATTTAAAGCACAAACCGGCGCCTGAAGCTTTCCACGCGCTACGTGATTGGAAGTGGAGTACACGCACGTGTAGTTCGAGTGCACAACTACCGCGATGCGTATGACGTCGCTAGGCTAAGATAGACCGCCATCGACCTAGAAATCATCATACGGACCCGGCATCCTCCGGATAGTCGCGCCTCGATTGCACCCGCCTTCCCACAAATACCAAGGAAATCCACGTCGGACCCGGCGTCCATGTCATCGGGCCGCCTTTACGGAAAGCCTACATCCGGATCGAACTCGTATAACCGAGTCACAGATTCGTTGCGGCCGGCGCACCACGAAATCCCGAAAAAGACGGTCTCGTGTCGGACACGGCGACCACCACGGGGTAATGCCACTTCGACCGCACTCGGCATAACCAACGCAGGGCGATTTATCCGGTCGGACTACGACTTCCTTCGGTGCCACATCTTTCTCAAGCGACGGACAATAAACAACCCAACTCGGATCGGCGCGAAGACCCTCACATCCAAGAAACAACTTGACCGAGCCACACCTCACCGGCGGTCACTGTCTTCACTCCACCTCGGCCTCACGTCCCCGGCTATTCGTGGGCTATGATGGGATATGGCCCAACCGACTGGGCCCACTAACAGGCCCAAACGAGCTGGGCCTAACGTTGGTAGCAGGCCCACGCGGTCGAGCCCAAGGCGAGACTTAATCATTGCCCAAAACCCTAGCCCCCAGGACCGCTACCCTCGGCCAATAGAGGCGCCCGTAACCAGGTCGGCGCCAACCCTCCACGTGGCGCACGTAAGGCGAAAGGTCCCGGCTCCGGCCAATGGAAGGCATGCCAGAGGAAGAGTCACACCACGACCAATGGAGAGGTCGGGCGCGCCTACAGTGGCAGATTCGGAGCTGTATAAATAGAAGGAAAACTGATGTTAGAAGGGTTAGCAATTTACTGAATACAAAGGCTTGTAATCAATACTCTCTGTACTAAAAACTCTAGTAAAAGTATTGAGGAATCATTCCTCCGTGGACGTAGATCTTATTAACGATCGAACCACGTAAAAAGCCTGGGTGTTCTTCATTGCTTCACATAAATCTCGCACACTCACGTAGCTAGATTCATCAGTCGGCATAGATCTCTCTCTGTTGCAGCTGGCGAAATTGACATGTGCACCTGAAAATCTCAACCACTTAGAAATTATGAGAACTCATTCTTTATGTGCGCACTGTATGAACCCCTCTCATGGAAGCTGTTGAAAGGTTCGAAAGAAAAAAGTAAATAGTGTAATGACTAATGAGTAAATGAATTGAATAAAATCATTAATTCAATCTATAGTACAACATGGTTGTAAAGTATTACAGAAAAATCGTCAAATCTACATAGGACAATATTTTTGAAAAATCAATGAATAGATGTGAAATTGTATGATACAATTCTTGTATATAGAACATGGCTTCTGGTTCTTGAAAGGTTCGGCCGATTCAGATTTCGGTTTGTTTGCGGCTTAAAAATCTTACATTTTGAAAAAGGGATTATGAGGGTGTTTGGCTAAGCTTATTTTAAAGAGCTTATAAGATATAATGTTTGAAGAGCTTATAAGTTGTCAAAGTGTTTGAGCAATTTTAGCTTATAAGCTAGAGAAAAAATCGTGAGTTAGAGAGAGAAAATCATAGTTAGAGAGAGAAAATTGACGAGAGGTGAAGTCGATAGATTATAAAGAATCATAGTAAGATTATTTTGGTAAATTCACTATTACTTACAAGCTTATGAAAAAATAAATTGGGGTTGACCTACTTATTTTTAAGGGAGCTTATAAGCTATTGAAGCTTATTTTCACAGCTTATAAGCTGTTTAGGAGCTTATTTTGCCAAACACTTGTAAGTAATAGTGAATTTACCAAAAATAATCTTACTATGCTGCTGCTATTATTAAAAGACATGCGCCAAGTCCTTGAGGAAGACAACCTGGCTTGAGGAGCAAACAGATTTGGATGCGAGTTTTCTTCTTCATCATCATCAAATATGGTCCATCTTTTCGAGTTGCGTTTCACTCTCGCTACATCTACCACAGCTTGGCCATTGCGGTCACAACTTGATCTAGAGTATCCACAAAAGATGGGAGCAAACTATCAGAATCAACATGTTTGTTATATTGTTCTTAAATTGTACAATAATCTGCTAGTAGTCATTATAATAACCACAAACAGAATCATTCAAGTTTGATTGTATGATCTGAGTAATACTTTCAACTGAAGAAATGAGAAACAGGCATTCACTTACTTTGGAAAACCCTTTTTCAGCTCGTCGACTAAATGACTATTTGAGACTTCATCAACTTGATGATCTCTGGCATATCAAATTAAGCAGCATTTTGTTCAGAATTGTTGCGATAGATAGATATATTAGTAATAGAACCCTATTGGTGATGCCAAACTGAAGTGCTTACGGAAAATGGACGCGTGTACTTCTTGCACTGAGTTCTGTTTGGATTCGAGACAGTTCCTTCTTTATATTCTCTCAGCCTATTCAAGCTTAAACAATAGAATATATCTCAGGTATTAGACACTTATAGCAGTTATCAATAAAAATGAGTAATTGTTACCTCATCTAAAATCACATCTGCTGATGAACCATTTGGATGCAATTTGTTCTTCATTTTCTTTATATCTGGTTCCTTTGTGTTGTCTGATTTTCAGTAAGGGACAGAGGAGTTCTTTCATCCTCGACATTGCCCTTCTTCCACTTCATAAATCCATCAAAACCCCATGTTTTCTTCACTAACTTCCCATTTTCCTTGCTGTCAAGAGCTGGATCATCGTGGCCGTCATGCTCTTCCTTTTGCTCCCTTTGAAAGATGGCCCTAAATGGCTTCCTCTTCCCTTTCTCACTACCAATTTGCTTCTCACATTCAGGTAAGCTTTCCATCAAGAAAATGGACTTGGATTCATTTTCTTTCTCATTCAAACCAGCATTCCAAAAAGGATTTTCAGTAGACCTCAAAAGCTCATTCCCTGTAAAGCTAGTGCTTACATTCTGATCTTTTGGCCTCATATTCTTTCTATCCGAGTCACTTGCATCCTTATCCTCCTTCAACTTTCCATATTTATTGGGCAACACGAAAGCCAAAACAGAAGAATCCCCTTTTGTTTTCTTTGATGCTGATTTAACCAAGCATTTCTCTTCCTTCAAATCTATTACAGACCACTCTTCGTTCAAGATCTTCTTCCTGCGAACCTTCACATCTGTTTCCTTAATCTCTGCTCCCTGAACTGCTAGCCTCTGCAACATAGGCCTTTTCGATGCATCTTACTCATCCTCTGATATGCAATTCACGTAGAGTAACTCCTAAATAGGAAATCATCTGTTAAAGCACAATTTATCGAAACTGTAATTGGATAATATTCTATACGACAACTAAAGTTCCATTTACAAGATTCATCACAAAATGGCTTAGTCCAAATTGATAGCAAGTTACAAATTCTGCAATCGAACAAAGTAGTCCAAGAGCTAGAAATAGGATACATGCATAATTGGTTTCACGAAATCAATAGCTGAATAGGTAAAAGAAATCAAACTCAATAGTATTAAATCATCACATTATCTGCTGATGTAAGTTTCTTGGAACAGTGAGATATGTGGTAGAAACTCCAATCAAACAATTTCATAGAGATCAATACAATACCAAAATTCTCAAACATGAAACCCTAATACGTCACCGAAAATGAAAATTTGAAAATTTTGAATTTACCAAAAAAAAAAAGCAATAAAGATTCCAGTCACCTGCAAGAAGATGAGCTTATCCCTGAGAATCATCGGGGGCTCGTAATCGACTGGATATGCGATAAGGGTTTCGAGAAGATGCGCTCTGAAAGCAGAGACCTCATCTTCATGAAGAATCCCCTCGTTAGAAAGGCTCATAAAATTATGCATCTGATGGAACGATTCCTGCTGCCACTCCAGCTGATCCGATTGCTCCTTCGCCCGCTGCTGCTCCGCGGCAGCTATAGCCGGCATCCGCTTCTTCTTGAAGGAAAACGGGAGGATAGTCTTGCATATGGAGGTCATGGAGTCGTTCAGTGATGTGTAGTATGTGGGCTTGTATGCGTACACCATTTTTCTGATCAAAACAGCAGGAAAAAAGAATAAATTTGTTTGATCTTTGGCCTGATTCAGCTGTATTTTGCAGGTTTTCAATTCTTTTGTGGCTTTTTTTATAAATAGAAATTTACAGCTGAGTTCCTACACAGTTTGATGATGAGGTGCGGCTTTGCTGTAAGAAGCTTCTGAAATGCGGGTTCCTTGTTAAAACGGTATGGTCGAACTAGCCGTTGGGTTTTGAACGTTGCCTTGATGTGAAAAAGCGACGTGTTGTGTTTACTTCCATCTTTTTTTTCCCAAGTAGGCTCGACGAATGGGCCATCAAATGGGCTAAATTGGGTTTTGGGCCACCAAGTAATATGTTGAGGGGATTTCAATTTCAGTCTCAATTTTGTCCCCTCACATCCCAAATAATTAATAAAACTATAGATACTATTGTATTGATTTGTGCTCTGGCTTGTAAAATAAAATAAATATTTCAAAAAAAATTCTTTTTTTGTGGAAAATAGATTAATGTGGCTTTTCAATAATAAAAAAAGAATTGTAATTCACTTCAAAATAAAATATTTATCTATAAGACATATTTTAGTAAAATAATTATAAATAGAAATATTATTTTCTAGCTTCATTTTTGTGTTAAAAACTCTGTTCGTGTGGCTTTCTAATGACATAGGAATTGGACAATAGTTCATTTCCAAAGAAAGCAATTAATTAAATTTGACTGAGTAAATTGAATTATCGTATAGAAGCAGTACACAAACAGACTCTGTTTTTTTTTTATAAAAAAAAGAAAAAGAAAATAAACAACACATAACTATTTCTCAGAGTATTAGTCATCATTATCAACTCCCTTTTTTGTTGGAAATTAGATTCGTGCGATTTTCCAATGGTACATACATGACTTGGATCATAATTACTTCCAAAGGAAACAGTTTAGTTTTATAAAGTTGACTCCAAACTAGTTGAATGTTCCGAATTCACATATATTGGCCAGTGGTAGAATGGTTAATGTCAGGCGCCAGTAGCAGTAATTGAAAAAACAAAAAAAACAAAGTGATCACATGCTTTCATAAAATAATTACAACATAATAAAAGAAAGAAAAATAAATTCTAGGTGAATATTTAAACTACCAATCTAAAACTCAAAATCACCAACTTTTAATTATCTCCGTTGTTTTCATAAATTCTTTATTAAAGTGGAACAGATCATTCATTTCGTAATCAATACTGCAAGAATAAACGTTCCAATAAAATCTGAAATGTCTCTGAACAAGACATTAATGTACACAGTGCACAAATTTTTTCAATAATGTGAGTCAAGTTCTATAAGAAATAGGTGTGAATGAAGAGCAGCATTTTTCTTGCGAGAATATCACGCCAGAAGAGACACGAGATTTCATTTCATGGAGGAAACATTATTAATATTGAAAGTGAAAACTCAAGAAATCGCCACCCCCCACTTGTCGGATAGAGCAAATGACAATTACATGATAAATCTCTGACATTTCTAGTCTATTATTCGCTTTCGCACTCCATCTATACATGTAATTAACTTTGACAAAAATTATTAAAATTCATTTGATTATTATTTGAAATGAATAAAACAAATGGAGATTGTTATTGATACCGAATGGCCAAATAAGTCGGACCACATAGAGACATAGATTACCTGCAAGATATGGACTTGGCTGGCTTTACAAGAAAAAAAATTCAAAACCCTATTGAGTGAGGTAGTTACATGCTATTTAAAACAATTTATGAGCTCCTTAGAATTGTTTGGCAGTCAATTAAAAGATCTTACTTACTTTGTGTGAAGAAGAATTAATTAAAACTCCAATAACATAATTTCGAAACACGACAAGCATATATTACAAGATTGTAGGAGTTATTAATTATGAGGAAGGAATTTCCATTCTGCAACAAGGGCAGTGCGCATTGGCCTCTAACCAAGGTAGCAAACAGTGGGTGTGGAACCTGTGCCCACACCGCAGCTGCATTAGAGTTTCCGGCGCGGCGCCGCCGCCGTTGATCTCATCCAAGCACACCGCGCACTCCTCCTCTTCCGCCGACCTCCAGCTCAGCTTCAACCACTTCAGCCTCTTCGATCCACTCTTCTTCACTTTCTCAACTTCCGAACCCTTACCCCTGTCCAACAACAACGTCCACATACACGACTTCGATCACCGATACTCTAAATCATATTTTAAGCCAGATAAATATGCATTTTAAAAAATAATTTTTAACCAGCTAGTTGATCCGTTGATGGATGAAATTTGCACATTTCCAAAACCTCAAGGATGATTCTGTAAATAAAGTAAAAACGGAGGACTGATGAAGAAATAAATTTCCCATGACAAGGACAAGTTAGAACATGCAAAAGCAAATGCCCTCACTGGTACATGCCGGAAGGAAATTCTAGACATGGAAAGTTACCGGAAACAACATATGAAGAATAAAATCATGAAATTTCAGAGAAAAGAAAAATTAAATTTATCGGTTTCGGCCTAAATATTAATTAGCGATAATTACATATCCTCACCTGGTGGTTTCCGATCTCCACTGCGCCTGCAGCCTCTCGTCCAATCTCTTCTTCGCTTCTCTCGCCTCTACGCCGAGCCGGCTCTCGTCACACATTACGTGGCTCCTCTGCTGTTTCCAGATCTATACGTTCAAGTCTTTCGATACAAAAATACGCAAACTAAAAACGATACAGAAATTGAAACTGATTCAAATTAAATTAATTGATCTGTTGTTGGTGTATTAGAATTCGTACCATGGAAGAAGTGGAGCTGCGGAGATGGAAGTCATGGCTGCTGACGTATAAACAGAGAGAAGATCGCCGCGTGGAGCAACCGCCGTGGCCGGAGACGGCCGGAGATGGTTCGGCGCCGTTGAAGTGATTGCTTTTCTGGTGGAATCTTCTTCTTCTTGCAGCTTCAACTCCGGGAAGCATACCGGCCATTTTTTCGATATTATCAACTCGAAATCTTGGTTTTAATTACTGTTGTCATTTTTTTTCTAGTATTGGATGCTTCTGATGGAATTTAAGGCGGAGAAAAGAAGTTAGTCACAAATTAAAATTGTGAAAAAATTAGTCTATTTATTTGCTCTATGGTTCACTGTGCTTATTTTTAGTTCGGTTTCTCTTTTCTAGTTTCTTGAGGCTTAATTGCATTATTTGTAATATAACATTAGTTTTAGACATTGATAACATGATATTAAATTTTTTTATTTGTTGTATTTGGGATCACCTCAAACTCGTTCGATTCGCCAAACTTTTTATTTCAAACAATTTTTTAATTGTCATTCGAGATCATAATATGAGAAATTAAAGATTGAGTTTTAACAGATTAGAAAAATGATCATTTTATTATATGAATTGACGTCCGATACTTTTTAACCGCGATAAATTGTGTCGAAGCACCAACATATTCAACATTGATAACCACAATTTCAAATTTTGTGAAATTTGTCACGATTATATAGTATTTGATATGGATTCATATGTCAAAATATTCTTCGCCCAATGTCAAAGTATGGACATTGAATTCTTGAATCATATGCTTAAATGGTAAAATTTTATTTGAAATTGAAAGTTCGACAAATTAATAGAGTTTTTGGCAATCTTAATTGTAAAAAATAAAAAATTGCACATCTCATTAACAAAGTCTAAAAGTGATATTATAATCTTAATGGAGTTAATGGAGTTTAGTGGGAAGTGAGGCAGATTGAAAAGGTCTTAAAAGTTGCTCAATTATCTGAGTTTGTACTAACAAAAAAGAAGATTCATCTTGAAAGAAAGTGGAGAAATAATACAGGTTGATGAATGATTGAGATACAGTGATCGGGCTGGGCCCTACCATTAAGTCGCGCAACCATAGTCATTCGATATGATTTATAAAATATCATTCTATCTTTTTTTTTGTAGGGATAATTATGCATATTATTGATACTTTTTTTTAGTTCTTAAAAAAATATAAAAAAACTCTAAATTTTATATAATGAGAAAGGGTTATTAGTGCATAAATATACCAACTTTGGACCAATTTTGGTTTTTTCAAATAACTTTAAAAATTGTCACAAAATATACAAACTTAATGACTTTAGTGTTTTTACCACGATTTCAAATTCAGGTCAAATTAGATCTGATTTGGTTTCTTAAAAATTTACTATAGACTAAAAGATTAGTGATATAAACGACATCGTAGAGAGGGGACATAAACATCGTCGTTCCATCAAAATAAATCAGATTTTTTTATTTCTATGATTCATCGCACAACTTTAATTACAAAATCGTTTTCCGTTTGTTTCATTGTTACAGCTTCAGTTGGGATCGAAACAATCAATATTCTCTCTCTACGATGTCGTTTATATCACTGACTATTTTATCTATAGTAAATTTTGAGATGTCAAGTTAGATATAATTTGATTTATATTTGAAATCGTGGTAAAATTACTAAAGTCATTAAATTTATGTATTTTGTGATAATTTTTTAAAGTTAATGGGAAAAACCACAATTGGCCAAATGCAATTATGCGCTAACGACCCAATGAGAAACACTATAAACATTCTCTATTGGAGGTCTCATTCTTTTCTAATTACGACATTCCCTTCGATTGCCCTGTCCTTCGCAATTTGGAACATTTTTAAAGGCATTCTATATTCGATAACTAGGCCAAACCTTAAATGGATTCTTTTTATTAGCCTTACTTTTTATTTTTGTGAAAAGAAGTTTTTTTAAACAAAATATAATGTATAACTATGATAGCGAAATATGCAATGCGATACTGTTTGACAACGAAAATTCAAGATTAAGTTAGGAAACTATATATGTTTTCTAAATTTATATAACTACTACTAGAGTAAGTAGGAGTTATTAGCAAAGTTGTTCTTTAGTCAATTTGAGAAAGTTTGTAACCATAAGCAATTTATATAATACGTAACTAGTTTGAAATATTCTAAGAAATAAACAATAATATGAAAAATATGAAATGTGTACGTTTGCCCCACGATTTCATATTGGCTTGCCTACTTTAATTTCGATGTTTTCATGAAATTTGTGATTTGAATAGTCCTGTGAGAAATAATATGTTTTCAAAGCTTTCGGTATTTTCGAGATTCATGAAGATTTGTGATTTCTATGATATTGTCTCACACGTCAACATTCCTAAAATGATAATCATATGATTACAGTTAGGAATTGATCGATCTTAATTTCGTAAGGTGATAAATGCAATAAAGAACACGAGGAGTTAACGTGGTTCGATCTTTAAGATAGATCTACGTTCACGGAGCAAGAGAGTGTATGTGTATTTGAGTGTGTAAGAAGCGATTACAAAGAGTGTAGATGATCCTTTTCCATCTAATCTAGCCTCTATTTATATGCCGTTATTTTGAGATTGACTCTAATACGAGATCTTCTCTCAATAGGACTCTTTTGGATATATCCGAATCTTCTATGTCTCCACTTGTGATTTGAGTTGTAGTTGGTTTATGAGTCTTCTTGGGCCGAACTTGCTTAGGCCGAGTTTAGTGTCGGGGCCCATTTATATTGGCACGATCTTGGGCCTAGTAGTTGGGCCGTATCCTATCACATCCCCCACGAAAGACGTAGAAGTAAGGTCGTGATGGATGGGGACAGCGATTCGACATTGCTTGGCGAAACTCGTGATCCGCGAAGTGGAGCGTCTGATCCCGCCGAGTTGTATGTCGCTTGGCCGCCTGTCGAGTTGTATGTCGCTGCTTCGCCGCCGAGGCGCTCGCCGGTTGTATGTCACTGCTTCGCCTACCGAGGCGTTTCTACCAAGTCGAACACGAATACGCCACCTTCATTTAATGCGCACAACGGTTGGGTTCCCGATAAAGTGCACATTGGGGAATAACTTCCATGATACGCCTTTTCCCATTTCATTTTTTCGTATCCTACTTTCAAATTCCTCAAAAACTCTTTGTCTTTCTGAAAAAGTGCAAGTGTTAGTATCTTCACCATTGTCGTCTTCGCCAGAGCTTCAGTGATATCTTCTTCGATTTCTACATAAAACAAGTAAGTTTTTATGGCTTCTTTATCTTCTTCTTCTTTTGAGGATTCTCACGGCTATGAAGGCCGTGATGTGTCAGTGTCACCACCGGACTCGTCGGTGATTTTAGAAGTTTTCACTCTCGATTCCCCTCTTCCTTTCGTGTGTAGAGTAGGTTTCCCATCTTTGAGGGATTATGGTAGGGTTTCTTCTTTTCCTTCATATCTAGAAGCCCCTGCTATAATAGAGCTTGCCTCTAGGTTTTTTATTCCTAAATCTTTTGGGTTGGTCGCTCCCCGACCGGAGGATAGGGCTTGTGTCCCTCCGGAGGGTTTTGTCACCATTTACGAGGACAGCCTTAAGGGTGGCCTTCGTCTTCCTTTTCCTCCCGTGTATGTCGAACTGCAACAATTATTCGGCATACCTCTTGCCCAGATAATGCCAAACTCTTTTCGGCAGTTGACGGGCCTCGGTGTCTATGCCCATAGGCATAATTTTTCTCTTACCCTAGGGCTTGCCCTTAGGTTTTTTCAGTTTAAATCTAGTGCGGGGTGGTTTTATTTATCACCTCGTCGTAGTTTTAAAATAAAAACAAAGTCAAAAATCCCTAACTGGCAGAAGAAATTCTTCTTTTGTCGGTTCGATGAGTCCCTCCAGTTCAACTGGAATACAGGGAAGCTAGCGGATATGGCCACCGACGAAAGCTTCAGTGGCCTAGAGCAGTCTTTGGAAAGGGCCGGCCTTGTAGACGAAGTTTTTTCAGAGGCCGAGCTCTCCGCTGCGGGGTTGAGCCCTTATGATCCTGCTACCGCAGTAGAGCCGGTGAAGGGTGAGGCCTCGTTCTTTTACTTCGGATTGCTAACTGATCTTTTGTTTTATGTTCTGACTATGAATTATTTTATCTTTGCAGTGGACTTCCTTAAAGGGAAGAAAAGGAAGAAGTCGAGTTCTGGTCTCGAGCCCTCCACCTTGGCACTGAAGGATGTGGTTGAGGCCTCTTCTGAGAGGGCCGAAGTCCGAGTGAGGTCGCCTTCGCCCCCATCTATGCCACGCCCCATCAAGGAAAGGCGCGTGGTTTCTCCTCCTGCCGGAGATGATGATTGCGAGATCGTCGGCACCCAGGCCGCACGTCGGTCCTTCCCCGAGGTAATGCATTTTTTTTCACGTCGCCAAGTTATGTATTGATGTAGTTTGTTGACATGGGTGACTTCTTTACAGGGGACCGAGCTCGCCAAATATCTGGATGATGCCGTCGCCCGGTTCGACCAGGTGGCTCGGTATTCCAGGGAGCTAGAGGAGGAGAAGACCCTCCTCGTCCTAGAGGTGTCCGAGGTCGAAGCGAAGGCTCGGCACGCGGCCAAGAGGGAGACCGCGGCTGTGATGGCTGCTGAGGTGGCGAAGGCGGAGAAGGCGACCGAGGCGATAAGGGCCGATGAGGCGGTGGCGAGGGCCGAGGCGACGAAGGCCGAAGTCCGTCTGTTGAAGGCCGAGGTTGAGGCAGCCCGACGTCGGGAGGTCGAGGTGGCGGCCCCGCAAGGAGAGCTTCTCCGTGCCTTTGCGGAGAGGTTGTTCTTGTCCAGGAGCTTCTCCAGGCTGGCCGACGATTTGGCCGAGGTCCTGAATACTCGCGTGGCAGCGGCCACCCTCGATGAAGTTGCCGAGGACTACCCGCAGTTGGATAAATCAAAGTATGGGTATGAGGTCATGGAGAATGAAGCCCTGCTGCGGGCATATGCCGAGGTCCTTGCTGGCGGCCTTAAGAGCTTGCCCGTGCTGGAGAGCCTGTCGTCCTCTCCGACCTTGCTGACTGCGGAGTCAGTTCGTGAGTGCTCGATGGATCGGGACGCCTTGATTGAAGCTATAATGGCTGATCTGGCTAAGGAGCCGAGGGCGGCGGTGACTGCCAAGGCGGCGGAGGTTAGGGAGGAAGCGGAGGCGCAGTTGGGTGGCGAGATTCGGAAGATGCCGAGGCTGCTGGAGCTCGGAAGGAGGCCGAGGCTGCTGAGCCTGAGGGAGAAGCTGCCGGAAGGGTCAGTTGATCCCCTTTTCATTGTTTTTTTTTCAAATGTATATGTACTCCTGACAATCTCCTGCCTTAAAGGCTTTAATAAAATTCCCAAATTTTATGGAAGAATTCTTGTCTCTTGTTTTGTCTCGATCTGGTCTCAATTTGTCGATGTGTCTCCTTGGTTGGACCAAATCAAAATTTTGACTCGAGCTCGGCTAAAGAGGTCGAGGTCCTTCACTTGGTGGGCAAACTTGGCCATGTGCGAGGAAGAGGTCGATGTCAAGTCTGTGGCTTTCAAGAGAAGTTTGACGAGCTTCAAGCTCTGCTTTTGAGTTGGAGGAGAGGCTCGAGATCGCGGAGGATAAAGCCAAATTGGTCGCCGAGAGCACGAATAATCTGGCGGTTATTCGCCGAGTGGTGGATGACTATCTCCGAGGTCGGCTAAAGTTTCGAGAGATCGTAGCCCGTTGTTCGAGCTACGAGCATGAGTACGATCGGGACTCACAGCAATTCGGGAGCGAGATGCCGACTGAAGAAAATAGGTGGCCTATCTGAGACCGTCAGAGCTCGTCACCCACAACTCGAGCGGGTGCTTCGTCCGGCAGCCGAGGCTTCTTCTTCCACCGGGGCATCTCCTAGGATTGCAGAGAGGTTTTCGTCGGAGTTCTATTCCCAAGAGAGACGTCGTCCATCGAGCAACCGGGGTCGTGGATCATCGAGCAACCGAGGTCGTTTGGCGAGGCATAGAGGTCGAGCTGGCCGAACTCCTGGCGTCGATCGAGAACGAGGTAGTGGTAGGGGTAGGGTTAGCATAGATGAGCTGCTGATGAAGGGATGACATATGTCTAGCCCTCGCCCCGAGGATCTATCTTGGATATTTAATTCACCATACATTGATTATAAACCTAGCATGCGTCTATTTAATTAATTGCAACACGTAGGGGTTTTCTCGTGTTTACCTTTGGATCTGAAGAGGTCGATGGAACGAGATGAATGGATCGAACGGATCGGACTCGTGCTTTGACCTTCTGGAATGTATCCCGGTTGCCCAATCTCTAACGTCGAGTGAGGACGATCTATGGAGAATGCTTCGGAAAATCACCCAATGCTCTCCACACAATTTTCGAGATTTACTCTCTTGAGAATGAGATGGCCGAAAATTTGCTTGTGTAATAATGAGGATTAACCTAGACTTTATCTCTTACCTTATATTTATAATACATTACCATAATCCCATAAGGAAAGGATCCATGCATATCCCATAAATATAATAATATCCTTATAGGATAAAGAGAATAAAATCTATCCTTAGAGAGACCCATGGGTGCCGATTTTCATGAGCCAACGGGCACGGATGGGCCAATTTCCGAGGATCAAATGCAAGGAATAAAGATGAGCCTCAAATAAATTAATTATCTTATGTTCACCTGAACATAAATTAATTTATAAACATTTATTCATGCCACTAGAGAATAAATCTTGACTTACCCTTTATTACCAGTTGAGTCGGGCTTGCACTAAGACATTACTGAATCCCGTATTTAAGATATCGAACGTCCATTAATTATTTATAGCAATGATCGCTTAAAATAATTAATATCTTTAATTCCTAAGCGCACCACTCAACCTTATTATTGTACTTGAGCTAACTCAACTGCAGGGTTTAGTACAATAAACCTTTTGAGCTCCTTAAGGGCGCCATCATCCTAAACGGATACGGTGACTCGTCATGAGATAACTAGCGTGACATACAAGACCGCCACCACCCAAGATGCGGAGAATCTGGGTTAGAACATATAACCTCACCCATAACAAGTCAAAGTGATGGTCAAGAACTCATACTCACCTAATACCTTATCGAGGTTTAGATCATCGTAAGTCACCGAGATCTTGGTTCTTCACGACGGTCGAGATAGAAGAACACATCTCACCGTGATCCTTCAATACGCCGAGACGCATCAAGCATAGACAAGTAACCAAGTCAAGTCACTTCTTATCTATACATGCCTATACCGACAACTCGTCCTCAAGTTGTCTCACCGTGAAACTTTTATATCTCATTAAGCTCGACCAATCATACGCACTTCGTGATCTTCTACACACCGTATGATCTAACTTATATATGAGATAAGGGACACGATATATGCAATCAAGTATTCAAAATGATAGGAGATTGTAATAGTGGTAATGAAACATTGTATACAAGCTCAACCAAACCGCTTTCAAGATACAATCCAACAATCTCCCACTTATACTAAAGCAAACTTTTAGTATACAATGTGTCTCTACTAGCTATTACAAACAACCATCACTTTGCTTCTCCCACTTATACAAAAGTTTCCTTTCTAAGTGGGTGCCATCAAGCGCAATCCAAGTCCTCTAACGTGTCCATCGTAGACTTTTGCGGCGAGTGCTCTTCGTGAATGGATCCGCTAGATTTTCCGTCAGATCAATCTTTTCAATCAAGACGTCCACTCGTCTAACGATTTCTCGTATGACATGGTACTTTCTCTCTATGTGTTTGGTCGCCTTGTGGGTCCGTGGTTCCTTCGAGTTTGCATCGCACCGAGTTATCACGAGAACTATGATACTCTTGGGCAAACCAGTACCACATCTAGATCCATGAGGTAGTTCTTGAACCATACTGACCTCCTTAGAAGCCTCAAGGCGGCTACATATTCGGCTTCCATGGTAGAGTCCGCAATGCATCGCCAGACTCCGCTCATGCCAGATACGGCTCCACCTCCCAAGGTAAACACATGGCCCGAGGTCGACTTTTTCTCATCACGGTCGACTTGGAAATCGAGTGCAGATAACCCAAAGGCATTAGACTATCTCGCATAGTAAACTAGCCTATAATCTCGAGTCCTTTTCGTGTACTTGAGTATATGCTTTCTTCGCATCCAATGAGCTTGTCCAGGTTAGATCGATATCTAGCCACTATGCCACCGCATAGCGATATCGGGCCTCGTGCATAGCATTGCGTACATGAGACTTCCCACGGCGAGCGTAAGGAACTTGTCTCATTTCCTCTATCTCCTTTGCGTCATAGGTGATCAAGTCTTAGATAAAGGAACGCCATGTCCGAAAGGTAGCAATCCTTTCTTGGCGGTCGCATACTAAAACGAGTAATCACAAGTATCAATGTAAGACGCCCGAGATAAGCTCAATATTTTCTTCTTGCGATCTCGGTAAACCTTGATCCCAAGAATGTACGCTGCATCTCCTAAGTCTTTCATTTGAAACCGATCGGATAACCAACTCTTTACGCCCGATAACTTGACTTCACGTTGTTGCCAACTAGAAGAATGTCATCTACATAAAGTCAAGAAATACCACATCACCGTTGACATCTAACCGATACACACAACTCTCGCTAGGCAACCGGGTAAATCCATAGGACTTTACCACCTCGTCAGCGTAAGTTCCATGATCGGAGGTTCGCTAAGTCCATAAATGGACTTAAGCTTCCATACTAGATGCTCTTCACCCTTTACCACATAACCTTCAGGGTTCTGCATATAGATGTCTCTACCTTCCTCAAGGTAACCGCTTAGAAAAGCGGTTTTAACATCCATTTGCCAAACCTCTAGGTTCAAGTGGGCTGCTATGGCGGAAGAATTTCGATGGACTTGAGCATTGCTACAGTGAAAAAGTCTCATCGAAATCGATTCCCTCAACTGAGAGTACCTTTCTCCACAAACCCGGCTTTAAAAGCGAAACCTCCATCGGAATCTCTTCCTCTCTGATATCCACTTACTACCTACGGCTTCCTTGCCATCCGGTAGAGTGTCTTTCATATACATCCATAGCGTTATGGACTCCATTTCTAAGTCCATAGCGGTGTGCCATGATCTTGCATCAATATCTTGTATCGCCTCCTTGTATGTCCATGGGTCGATTATTGCCTGTTAAGTCTCTCGACTAAATCCAAGATTCACCCACGAACATAAATCGCTCGGGTTGACGAACAACCTCCCACTACGACGAGGTTCTCACAGCACAATGGCAACGGTGGTGCAGATACTTGTGGTTCTCTATCTTGCACAACTTTACGGTAAATACCACTTTATGCGGTCGGTATCTCCGAAGGAATTCGACCCACTTCAATTTCTTGAAGTATCCGTGTCGATCCTCCCACTGAACTCGACATCTCGCACCTTCGCCTAATCGGTGGTGGAATACGATCATCTTCTAATTCTTGAAGAATGATTTCAACTTTGGACTTATGATTTTCATATAATCCTCTTCTAAGAATCGGGCATTAGTGCTAATAATGACCTTCCGATCCTTAGGACTATAGAATAAACCACCTTCGTTCCTCTAGGATAGCCAATAAACGCCTTACGTCGGATCTAGCCTCCAACTTGTCGCCTTTTGTTCAAGACATGTGTCGGATCGCCCATATCCTTATGTGGCTTAAACTGAGGCTTGCGCCCAAACCACAACTCGAAGGGGTATTTTGACCGACTTGGGCAGTCTTAGATTTAGCAAGTATGCCGCCTCTAAGGCATACCCCAGCGAAAAATAGGCAATGTTGCATAGCTCATCATTGATCTAACCATTTCTAAAGAGTCCTATTTCTTCGCCTCCGACACACCATTTTGCCGTGGTGTGCGGTGAAGTCTTGTTGGGAGGTAATCCCACACTTCACTAGATAGTCCATAAACTCGTTCTCGAGGTATTCGCCACCGCGATCGAACGCGATGACTTGATACTTTTTACCTAGCTTCTCCACTTCACCTTAAACTCTTTGAATTTCTCAAAGCATTCGGACTGCGGTGAAGCGGTATACGTATCCGCACCTTGAGCAATCGTCGATGAAAGTGACAAAGTACTCGTACCCTCCACGAGCTCGTGGGACATCGGTCCACACAGTCGAATGGACTAACTCCAACATTTCTTTGGCTCTATAACCCTTCGCTTTGAAGGGTCCGTCGACATCTTACCTTCTATATAGATTCGCAGATCGGGAATGGAGTAGCTGTTAGATTACCCAACGCCCATTCTTAGCCGCTTTGGATCCTATTTAGATTGATGTGACCTAATCTAAGATGCCAGAGAAAAGTGGTGTCATCTTCTAAGAAAACTTTCTTTTTAGGGTTTGATGAAGATGCAACATAGTTATAGGTATTATGTTTTGCGTAAATAGTATAAAGCGAATTATATAAGGTGCCAACACGTATAACTTCATCATTTCTTATGATAGAAACACCACTATCAAAAATAATGAATATCCATGAGTAAATAATTTGAAAGTAAACAAGGTTCCACGAAAATCCGGCACATATAAAACGCCTTCAAAACTAAAACCGTTGTCCCAAAACATAAAGAAACATCTCCAACGCAATCGCCTCGACTTTCGCGTTGCCCATGGAGATCGTTATCTCGCCATCAAACGCCTCCTTGTCCGCGAGGAACCCCCGCAGGTGTAACAAACATGATCGATTATACCAGATCTACTACCCAAGAATGGGTAGAACAAGTCTCTAAACATGTTTCACATACTAAAGCAAACGGCGACCTGAGCCTTGAGCATAGGGCACTTGGCCTTCCAATGCCCGCCTTACCACACTTGAAGCACTTGCCCTTCTCCTTCGCTTCTTCTGCCTCCTGGCAACCACGCTCTTGTTCCCATTACTCCCACTATTTGCCTTGCCTCTTCCACCTTTGGTACCCCTTTTTCTTTTTCCATTTTGCAACGAAAATTTTGGGCCCTTAGATGTGGTAGCAAGAGCATGTGCTCCTTTTCCCATAACTCCTTCCGCAGCAACGAGATCATTAAGCAATTGACTAAGTGTAAACTCGGTCTTGCTCATGATCGCATTCACGCGAAAGTTCTCAAAAGACTTGGGCAGTGTATTGAGGATGATATCGACCTTGGCTTCACCAATACCTCCTCCCAACCGATCAAGACTATCCATGAGATGAGTCATGTGGAGACATGTTCATGGACCAACTTCCTTCTTCCATCTTACACGCCAAGATTTCTCTCATTGTGTGAAAGCGATCGTCCGATCCGATTGCCCAAACTTACTCTCGAGACTTGACCAAATATCGTCGCGCTCACCATCGATCGATGTCGCAGTGCAAGCCTTTAGACATAGTAGTCATCATATAAAGATTTAGCCATATTGTTTGACTTATTCCAAAGTCTCGCCGACTCGTTGCTCATTAGTCGATGCGTCGTTAAGGGCATCGGGTTTAGGAGTAGTGAGAACAAACATGTGTTCTTCAAATGATAAGAACATATTCCATGTTTTGTTTCCACTGATAAAATTTGGACCGATAACGGATTTTGTGCGAGCATATTGATAATCGAGTAAGAGACATATCCGAAAAGATAATGTAAACACAAAAGCATACGATCGATATAATTCGTATAATAATATTGTAACCTTTGATAAAACAATATGATTGAAACCTCCAATCGCCCAAGGAATCCCACATGCAAGCCACGCGCGGATCGCCATTTACCCCGACTGCACTAAAATATACCTTTTAGTCGCTTAATTTCAATCCATGTCAACTTATCCTTACGACAAATGAAATTAAAGATCGACCTTACTAGACCACATCACTATCGCAAGAAGGACTTCATGAAGTTGTACTCGAGGTGATGTCTAAGCAATGACCACATTTTAACAAAAAATGAATTCTTAGAATCGCATACTCACTAGACCATACCGCCCAATTCAAATTTTTTGTTATCTTATTTTATATCTATCTCTAGAGAACTTATGAAAATCGCATATGCAGTTCACGCGTGTGGGCGCTACACATGAAACTCCCACTTTCAATAGATTTAAAATGTTTTATTTAGAAATCTCATCTAACAAACTTATGATAAACAAAGCAAGCAAGCCACGCGGTGGACGCCACTCACAAGGCCTCACTTTGTTTAGAGATCAAAAGGTGGAGGTCTTGACATTTTAATTTGAAAAATTAATTTGTCGGGTTACTTGCTTAGTCATTTTATTCAAAAGGTTTGTCCATGCAATTCACGTAATCCTAGCATGCTTGTCATAGAACTCAACATGTAAAACATGCTCGCAGAAATTCTAAAATATGCTTGAAAACGCGATAAACCTAGCATGCTTACTATGCGCACTTAAACACGTAAAACACTTAAAGGTTTGTCAACGTAATTTAAACATACATAGCATGCCATCGCATAATTTAAACATCCACGACATGCAATGAACGATAAAAAAAATAAAAACGTTCATCGTGGCCCACTCGTGGAACCTGCACTATCTTGCCTAATCTATTACATAGAAATGCAAAGTACAGATTTAAACTTCGAAAACGGAATGGGCCTCGCGTGCACGGGCACGGACCGGATTCGTCAAAATGGATTTGGGCCGGATCGGTGGAACGGGCGGATCGGGCCAAAACTGAATCGGCCGAAAACGGTTCTGGCCGGGTTTGGGCCGGGTTGGCCCAAAATGGGCTGGGCCGCGCGCTAGGGCACAGCCCATGCGCGCCCACAGCACCGCCGCCACCCTTCCTCACGCACTGGCGTGCTCGCCTGCTGGCTGCCTCGCGGTCGCGTGGACGACCGCGACCGCCGAAGCTCACCCGCCGTGCGTCGAACGTCATCGAAGCCCGCGCCGCCGAAAGCGCTGCCGGGGTATCCGCAAAATCGCACGCCCGACGCCTGCCGCCGCCGCCCACGCCGCGACGCGTGAGGTTTCGTAGCTGCATTCGCGCCGAGCCGCCGAGCGCCGCCGAGGCCTCGCGCGAGATTCGCAGCGCTCGCGCCGCCCACGCCGCCGAAAATCGCGCGCTCGAGGTTTCCGTGTGCGATTCGCTGAGCCCACCGAGCGCGACAGAGCACGCCGAGGTTTCTGCGCGATAAACGCGCGCCGCCGCCGCCGCCGCCAGCGCTACCCGCCGCGTGACGCTGCTCGGGCGCCTGCCGGCTGCACGCAGCGCCCGCCGAGCTCGCCGCCTCGCCGCCCGCCCGCCCGTGCGCCCGCGATCGCGCTCGCGCTCGCGACCGCGATGCTCGCCGTGAGAAACCGCCCGGGTCACCCATGCGACCTATATTTTCCCGTCGCCTCGCCTTTCGTGCTTCGTCTTCGTTCTTCTTTACGTATGTGATTTATAGAAAATAAATCTAATCTAACCACGGATTTTCTCGGTGAAAAACAAAACCCAACAAAACAAAAACGAGCCACGATGAACAGATGCATCCATAATTAATTAAACGCACGTAATAATCAAACGTGAATTAATCCAATGAGCCAAGATTCTCGATCCCGTGCTCGATACCAATTGAAGTGATGACATATGTCTAGCCTCGCCCGAGGATCTATCTTGGATATTTAATTCACCATACATCGATTATAAACCCAAGATGCGCCTATTTAATTAATCGCAACACGTAGGGTTTTCTCGTGTTTACCTTTGGATCCAAGAGGTCGATGGAACGAGATGAATGGATCGAACGGATCGGACTCGTGCTTTGACCTTCCGGATCAGATCCCGATTGCCCAAACTCTAACGCCGAGTGAGGACGATCTATGGAGAATGCTTGGAAAATCACCCAATGCTCTCCACACAATTTTCGAGATTTACCTCTTGAGAATGAGATGGCCGAATATTTGCTTGTGTATTAATGAGGATTAACCTAGACTTTATCTCTTACCTTATATTTATAATACATTACCATAATCCCATAAGGAAAGGATCCATGCATATCCCATAAATATAATAATATCCTTATAGATAAAGAGAATAAAATCTATCCTCAGAGAGACCTATGGGTGCCGATTTTCATGAGCCAACGGGCTCGGATGGGCCACCAGTGGATCAAATGCAAGGAATAAAGATTTAGCCTCAAATAAATTAATTATCTTATGTTCACCTTGAACATAAATTAATTTATAAACATTTATTCATGCCACTAGAGAATAAATGCTCGACTTACCCTTTATTACCAAGTTGAAGTCGGGCTTGCACTAAGACATTACACGAATCCCCGTATTTAAGATATCGAACGTCCATTAATTATTTATAGCAACTGATCGCTTAAAATAATTAATATCTTTAATTCCTAAGCGTACCACTCAACCTTATTATTGTACTTGAGCTAACTCAACTGCAGGGTTTAGTACAATAAACCTTTGAGCTCCTTAAGGGACGCCATCATCCTAAACGGATACTATGACTGACAGATAACTAGCGTGACATACAAGATCGCCACCACCCAAGATGCGAGAATCTGGTTAGAACATATAACCCCACCCATAACAAGTCAAAGTGATGGTCAAGAACTCATACTCACCTAATACCTTATCGAGGTTTAGATCATCGAAGTCACCGAGATCTTGGTTCTTCACGACGGTCGATAGAAGAACACATCTCACCGTGATCCTTCAATACGCCGTAGACGCATCAAAGATAGACAAGTAACCAAGTCAAGTTACTTATCTATACCGCAATGCCTATACCGACAACTCGTCCTCAAGTTGTCTCAACAGAAACTTTTATATCTCATTAAGCTCGACCAATCATACGTACTTCTCGTGATCTTCACACATCGTATGATCTAACTTATATATGAGATAAGGGGACATGATATATGCAATCAAGTATTCAAAGCAGATAGAGATTGTAATAGTGGTAATGCGAAACATTGTATACAAGCTCAACCAAACCGCTTTCAAGATACAAATCCAACAATCTCCCACTTATACTAAAGCAAACTTTAGTATACAATGTGTCTCTCTACTAGCTATTACAAACAACCATCACTTTGCTTCTCCCACTTATACAAAAGTTTCCTTTCTAAGTGGGTGCCATCAAGCGCAATCCAAGTCCTCTAACGTGTCCATCGTAGACTTTTTGCGGCAGCTCTTCGTGAATGGATCCGCTAGATTTTCCGTCAGATCAATCTTTTCAATCAAGACGCCACCTCGCCTAACGATTTCTCGTATGACATGGTACTTTCTCTCTATGTGTTTGGTCGCCCAGGGTCCGTGGTTCCTTCGAGTTTGCACCGCACTGAAGTTGTCACAAGAAACTATGATACTCTTGGGCAAACCAGTACCACATCTAGATCCATGAGGTAGTTCTTGAACCATACAGCTCCTTAGAAGCCTCCGGGCGGCTACATATTCGGCTTCCATGGTAGAGTCCGCAATGCATCGCTTTGCACTCGCCAGATACGGCTCCACCTCCCAAGGTAAACACATAGCCCGAGGTTGACTTTTTCTCATCACGGTCACTTGGAAACCGAAGTCAGATAACCCAAAGGCATTAGACTATCTCGCATAGTAACCAGCCTATAATCTCGAGTCCTTTCGTGTACTTGAGTATATGCTTTCTGCAATTCAATGAGTTGTCCAGGTTAGATCGATATCTAGCCACTATGCTCACCGCATAGCGTATATCGGCCTCGCAGCATAGCATTGCATACGAGACTTCCTACGGCGAAGTATGAACTTGTCTCATTTCCTCTATCTCCTTTGCAAACATAGGTGATCGTCTTAGATAAAGGAACGCCATGTCCGAAAGGTAGCAATCCTTTCTTGGCGGTCCGCATACTAAAACGAGTAATCACAAGATCAATGTAAGACGCCCGAGATAAGCTCAACATTTTCTTCTCGCGATCTCGGTAAACCTTGATCCCAAGAATGTACGCCTGCATCTCCTAAGTCTTTCATTTGAAACTGATCGGATAACCAACTCTTTACGCCGATAACGACTTCACGTTGTTGCCAACTAGAAGAATGTCATCTACATAAAGTGCAAGAAATACCACATCACTGCTGACATCTAACCGACACACACAACTCTCGCTAGGCAACTGGTAAATCCATGGGACTTTACCACCTCGTCAAAGCGTAAGTTCCATGATCGAGGTTCGCTTAAGTCCATAAATGGACTTCTTAAGCTTCCATACTAGATGCTCTTCACCCTTTACCACATAACCTTCGTGTTGCCGACATAGATGTCTCTACCTTCCTCAAGGTAACCGCTTAGAAAAGCGGTTTTAACATCCATTTGCCAAACCTCTAGTTCAAGTGGGCTGCTATGGCCGTAAGAATTACGATGGACTTGAGCATTGCACAGCGTAAAAGTCTCATCGAAATCGATTCCCTCAACTGAGAGTACCCTTTCACACAAACCCGCTTTAAAAGTCAAACCTCCATCGAATCTCTTCCTCTCAGATATCCACTTACTACCTATGGCTTCCTTGCCATCCGGTAGAGGTGTCTTTTCATATACATCCATACCAAGCATGGACTCCATTTCTAAGTCCATAGCGGTGTGCCATGATCTTGCATCAATATCTTGTATCGCCTCCTCGTATGTCCATGGGTCGATTATTGCCTGCTCGTCTCCCTCGACTAAATCCAAGATTCACCCACGAACATAAATCGCTCGGGTCGACGAACAACCCTCCCACCACGACGAGGTTCTACAGCACAATGGCAACGGTGGGTGCGTATACTTGTGGTTCTCTATCTTGCACAACTTTCGGGTAAATACCACTTGTAACGGTCGGTATCTCCAAAGTGGAATTCGACCCACTTCAATTTCTCAAGTATCCGTGTCGATCCTCCCACTAGACTCGACATCTCGCACTTTCGCCTAATCGGTGGTGGAATACGATCATCTTCTAATTCTCAAGAATGATTTCAACTTTGGACTTATGATTTTCATATAATCCTCTTCTAAGAATCGGCATTAGTGCTAATAATGACCTTCCGATCCTTGAGACTATAGAATAAACCACCTTCGCTCCTCTAGATAGCCAATAAACGCCTTCGGCCGATCTAGCTCCAACTTGTCGCCCTTTTGTTCAAGACACGTCGGATCGCCCATATCCTTATGTGGTTTAAACTAGGCTCATACCAAACCACAACCCGAAGCGGGTATTTTCGACCGACTTGACTGGTACTAGATTTAGCAAGTATGCCGCCCTAAGGCATACCCCGTAACTAAATAGGCAATGTTGCATAGCTCATCATTGATCTAACCATTTCTAAAAGAGTCCTATTTCTTCGCCTCCGACACACCATTTTGCCGTGGTGTGCCGGGTGAAGAAGCGCTGGGAGGTAATCCCACACTTCACCAGATAGTCCATAAACTCGCTATCGAGGTATTCGCCACCGCGATCGAATCGCAGCGATGACTTGATACTTTTACCTAGCTTCGCTCCACTTCAGCCTTAAACTCTTTGAATTTCAAAGCATTCGTGACTGCGGCGAAGCGTATACGATCCGCACTCGAGCAATCGTCATGAAAGTGACAAAGTACTGCATTCTCCACGAGCTCGTGGACATCGGTCCACACAGTCGAATGGACTAACTCCAACATTTCTTTGGCTCTATAACCCTTCGCTTTGAAGGGTCCAGTCGACATCTTACCTTCTATACAGATTCGCAGACCGGAATGGAGAATCTAGATTACCCAACGCCCATTCTTAGCCGCCTGATCCTATTTAGATTGATGTGACCTAATCTAAGATGCCGAGAAAAGTGGTGTCATCTCATGAAGAAAACTTTCTCTTTTAGGGTTTGATGAAGATGCAACATAGTTATAGGTATTATGTTTTGCGTAAATAGTATAAAGCTTAATTATATAAGGTGCCAACACGTATAACTTCATCATTTCTTATGATAGAAACACCACTATCAAAAATAATGTAATATCCATGAGTAAATAATTTCAAATGTAACAAGGTTCCGCCGAAAATCCGCACATATAAAACGCCTTTCAAAACTAAAACCGTTGTCCCAAAACATAAAGAAACATCTCCAACTGCAACTTTCGCCGACTTCGCTGCCCATGGAGATCGTTATCTCGCCATCAAACAGCCTCCTTGTCCGCAGGAACCCCTGCAAGGTGTAACAAACATGATCATATGCGCCAGATCTACTACCCAAGAATGGGTAGAACAAGTCTCTAAACATGTTTCACATTAAAGCAAACCATGCACTGAGCCTCGAGCATAGGCACTTGGCCTTCCAATGCCCAGCTTACCACACTTGAAGCACTTGCCCTTCTCCTTTGGCTTCTTCTGCCTCCGTGGCAACCACGCTCTTGTTCCCATTACTCCCACTATTTGCCTTGCCTCTTCCAATCTTTGGTACCCCTTTTCTTTTCCATTTTGCAACGAAAATTTTGGGCCCTTAGATGTGGTAGCAAGAGCACGTGCTCTTTTCCCATAACTCCTTCCGCAAAGAACGAGATCATTAAGCAACCGACTAAGTGTAAACTCGGTCTTGCTCATGATCGCATTCACGCCAAAGTTCTCAAAAGACTTGGGCGGTGGTATTGAGGATGATATCGACCTTGGCTTCGCACAATACCTCCTCCCAACCGATCAAGACTATCCATGAGACGAGTCATGTGGAGACATGTTCATGGACCGAACTTCCTTCTTCCATCTTACACGCCAAGATTTCTCTCATACGTGAAAGGATCGTCCGATCCGATTGCCCAAACTTACTCTCGAGACTCGACCAAATATCGTCGGCTCACCATCGATCGATGTCGCAGCCGCAAGCCTTTTAGACATAGTAGTCATCATATAAAGATTTAGCCATATTGTTCGACTTATTCCAAAGTCCGCCGACTCGTCTCCATTAGTCGATGCGCCAAGAAGGGCATCGGGTTTAGGAGTAGTGAGAACAAACATGTGTTCTTCAAATGATAAGAACATATTCCATGTTTTGTTTCCACTCGATAAAATTGGACCGATAACGGATTTTGTGCGAGCATATTGATAATCTGGTAAGAGACATATCCGAAAAGATAATGTAAACACATAAGCATACGATCGATATAATTCGTGAATAATAATATTGTAACCTTTGATAAAACAATATGATTGAAACCTCCAATCGCCCAAGGAATCCCACATGCAAGCCACGCCGTGCGACGCGTTTACATGAACCCCCCACTGCACTAAAATATACCTTTTAGTCGCTTAATTTCAATCCATGTCAACTTATCCTTATGACAAATGAAATTAAAGATTGACCTTACTGACCACATCACTATCGCAAAGCGGACTTCATGAAGTTGTACTCGAGGTGATGTCTAAGCAATGACCACATTTTTAACAAAGTAGAAAATGAATTCTTAGAATCGGCATACTCACTAGACCATACCGCCCAATTCAAATTCTTTTGTTATCTTATTTTATATCTATCTCTAGAGAACTTATGAAAATCGTGATATGCAAGCCACACGCGTGGATCGCCATACATGAAACTCCCACTTCTCAATAGATTTAAAATGTTTTATTTAGAAATCTCATCTAACAAACTTATGATAAACATTGCAAGCAAGCCACGCTGGTGGACGCCACTCACGCTAGGCCTCACTTTGTTTAGAGATCAAAAGCGAGGTCTCGACATTTTAATTTGAAAAAATTAATTTGTCGGTTACTTGCTTAGTCATTTTATTCAAAAGGTTTGTCCATGCATCACGTAATCCTAGCATGCTTGTCTATAGAACTCAACATGTAAAACATGCTCGCAGTAATTCTAAAATATGCTTGAAAACGCGATAAACCTAGCATGCTTACTATGCGCACTTAAATACGTGAAACACTTAAAGGTTTGTCAACGAATTTAAACATACATAGCATGCTACCGATAATTTAAACATCCACGACATGCAATGAACGATAAAAAAATAAAAACGCTCATCGTGGCTCCACTCGTGGAACTCCGCACTATCTTGCCTAATCTATTACATAGAAATGCAAAGTACATGATTTAAACTTCAAACGGGCTCGCGCAACGGGCACGGACCGATTCGTCAAAACCGATTTGGGCGGATCGTGGAACGGGCCGGATCGGCCCAAAACTGAATCGGGCCGGAAAACGGGTCGGGCCTCGAACGGGTCTGGGCCGGGTTGGCTCAAAATGGCTGGGTCAGCCGCCAGGGCATGTACCATGCGCTGCTACCAAAGACCGCCGCCACCCTTCCTCACGCCAGCACTGCGGCGCCTCGCCCGCTGCCTCGCGTCGCGCGGACGACCGCGACCGCGCCGGAGCTTCGCCGCGCCGCTCGAACGCCGCCGAGCCAAGCCGCCGCCGCCGGGGTATCCGCGAAAATCGCACGCCCGCACGCCAGGCCGCCGCACGCTCACGCACGTTGAGGTTTCCGCGCATCTCGCTGAAGCTGCTGAAGCGCCGAGGCTCGCGAGATTCGCTACCTGGCCGCCCAGATCGCCGAGAAAATCACGCGCCGAGGTTTCCGCGGCGATTCGCGTTGAGCCCACCGGCGCGACAGAGTTGCTACCGAGGTTTCCGCGCGAGCAATGCGCGCGCCCGCACGCCCGCCGCTCGGCTACTACCCAGCCGCGACGCTGCCTCAAGGCCGCTGAAGGCCGCCGCTGCCCGCCGAGGCTCCCGCCCGCCGCCTCGCCCGCCTGCGGCGCTCGCCGCGCGACCGCGATCGTGATGCTCGCCATGAAACCGCCCGGGGTCACCCGCGAGACCTATTTTTCCCCGCCGCCTCGCCTTTCGTGCTTTGCCTCGCTCTTCTTTACGTATGTGATTTATGTAAAATAAATCTAATCTAACCATGGATTTTCTCGGGTGAAAAACAAAACCCAACAAAAATAAAAACGAGCCACGATGAACGATGATCCATAATTAATTAAACGACGTAATAATCAAACGTGAATTAATCCAACAGAGCCAAGATTCTCGATCCCGTGCTCGATACCAATCAAGGATGACATATGTCTAGCCGCCCGAGGATCTATCTCGATATTTAATTCACCATACATTGATTATAAATCTAGATGCGCCTATTTAATTAATTGCAACACGAGGGGTTTTCGTGTTTACCTTTGATCCAAGAGGTCGATGGAACGAGATGAATGGATCGAACGGATCGGACTCGCAGCTGACCTTCCGGATCAGATCCCGGCTGTCCAATTCCAACGTCGCGCGAGGACGATCTATGGAGAATGCTTCGAAAATCACCCAATGCTCTCCACACAATTTTCGAGATTTACTCTCTTGAGAACGAGATGGTTTAAAATTTGCTTGTGTAATATTGAGGATTAACCTGACTTTATCTCTTACCTTATATTTATAATACATTACCATAATCCCATAAGGAAAGGATCCATGCATATCCCATAAATATAATAATATCCTTATAGGATAAAGAGAATAAAATCTATCCTTAGAGAGACCTATGGGCGCCGATTTTCATGAGCCAATCAGGCTCGACGGGCCACCTGTGGATCAAATGCAAGGAATAAAGATGGGCCTCAAATAAATTAATTATCTTATGTTCAATTTTAACATAAATTAATTTATAAACATTTATTCATGCCACTAGAGAATAAATGCCGACTTACCCCTTTATTACCGAAGTTGAGCTCTGGCTTGCACTAAGACATTACGAATCCCCTCAGATTTAAGATATCGAACGTCCATTAATTATTTATAGCAACTGATCGCTTAAAATAATTAATATCTTTAATTCCTTAAGCAAGTACCACTCAACCTTATTATTGTACTTGAGCTAACTCAACCGCGCAGGTTTAGTACAATAAACCTTTGAGCTCCTTAAGGGACGCCATCATCCTAAACGGATACGTGACTGACATGATAACTAGCGACATACAAGATCGCCACCACCCAAGATGCGAGAATTGTTAGAAACATATAACCTCACCCATTACAAGTCAAAGTGATGGTCAAGAACTCATACTCACCTAATACCTTATCGAGGTTTAGATCATCGTAAGTCACCGAGATCTCGGTTCTTCACGACGGTCGACAGAAGAACACATCTCATCGTGGATCCTTCAATACGCCGAGACGCATCAAAGATAGACAAGTAAGCAAGTCAAGTCACTTATCTATACCGCAGCCTATACCGACAACTCGCCCTCAAGTTGTCTCACCGTGAAACTTTTATATCTCATTAAGTTCGACCAATCATATGCACTTCGTGATCTTCACACACCGTGATGATCTAACTTATATATGAGATAAGGGACACAAATATATGCAATCAAGTATTCAAAACAGATAGAGATTGTAATAGTGGTAACAGGAAACATTGTATACAAGCTCAACCAAACCGCTTTTCAAGATACAACCAACAAATTGAACCCCGACTTCTGTGGATCGGCTTAGCTTTTCCCTCCGGGCTTTAATCGTTTCGAAATGTACGTGTTGTATACTTCGAAATAAGAACAAATTTTTCTTCTTGTGTTGATTTTTCCTTTAAGCAAATCAGATACATTTCTGGCCCTCGTAATCGAACAAAGGTAGGTCGTCCTCGTGAATCAAACGAAGGCATTCGTCCTCATATTAAATGAAGGTAATTCATCCTAAATAAACGGCGTAGTTCGTTCTCGTATTAAACGAAGATAATTCATCCTCGAAATAAACGGGTAGTTCGTCTCATATTAAACGAAGGTAATTCCCTCGTATAAACGAAGGTAATTCATCCTCGAAATAAACGAAGGTAGTTCGCCCTCAGATAAACGAAGGTAATACATCCTCGAAATAAACGAAGGTAGTTCATCCTCAGATTAAACGAAGGTATAAGTTCCTTATTTGTCGAGAAGTGTCGAGTAGGGGTGGTCCCTCACGCATGCTTAGATATCATCCTCTTGTAGGTATTGTTCATCCTCCTTAGAGGTATTATCTTCTCCTTCGAGGATATTGTTCATCCTCCATGTAGGTATCGCTCATCCTCCTTAGAGGATACAGGTAATCGGAAGAGGTAGTATGCATAAGTGACAAATGAAATATGCAATAAAAAGATTTTATTAATAAAATACGACGTAACAAATGTAAAAAGACCTAAAGACATGATCAACGACCAACTTTCGACACTTATGCAAAATATCTCGAGACGAATGATGCCACGATTGGGTATTTGCTCACCGGATATATAGGCGAGCTTATATGAACCTTTTCCGAGGACTTCTTCAACTTCGTACGGCCCTTCCTACGCGGGCTTCCAAATTATCGAGATTTGCGCTTTTATCGACTTCATTATTTCAAGTACGAGGTCGCCTACTTGAACTATCGATTTGACACGTTATAATACCGAGCTACTTGTCTCAGATCAGCTTCAATGTAGACGAGCTCTCTCTCTCTAGTAGATCTAGGTCACCTCAGATTCTCTTCATTTACTTCTACCGAGAAATGGACGGCGCGGACTCGGCATACCGATCTCTCAGGATTATCGCCGGTTCCATACACCAAACCGTAGGGGTTTCTCCGCTCGACGTCCGAGGTGTTGTACTGACGACCATAAGACTTGTGGTAAATTCTCCACCCAATTTCCTTTACTCGGTCGAGGCGAAGTTTTGAGTCCCTTCACAATTGTCTGGCTGGTGACTTCGGTTTGACCATTTGCTTGATAATGGGCCATCGAGGTGAATTTTTGTTGAATCAAGCTCTCGACAACACTCTTTGAAGACCTTATCTCAGGAATCAAGGCCCCATTATCCGAATGAGGATACGAGGGACGCCAACGACACACAATATTCTTCCGCATAAAGTTGAGAGCGTTTTGCTTGTGATTTTCACCAAGGGTTCAAGCTTCCACCCACTTTGTGCGAAGTAGTCGATGGCGACAATCGTGAACTGAAACGCCATGGAGCTTTTGCTGCAGGGGCCCACGATATCGATCCCCATCGCATGAATGGCTGGCGGGCTTTGCATACCGACGAGGTCGGCTTAAGATAGCCGGCACATTTCCATGAATCGACACTTTGGACACTTCTTTACGAGGTCGATCGAGCTTCGAACATTGTTGGCCGAGTATCCCCATCGCATGACTTTCTTTGATAACGCCGGGGTCCGATGTGGCTTCCACATGATCCCTCACGCACTTCTCTTAGTACATACTCAGCTCGGTTCGGACCCAAACACCTTAGGAGAGGCTGAGATACGATTTAGAGAATTCCTTGCCAAGCACGATCGAAAAGATTTGCTCAAGATTCTCCTGCCTCGAGCGTGTCATGAGGTAATTAGCCTTCTCCAAATATGCTTGAACGAGGGTCATCCAATTAGGCTCTTCATCGAGACAATGTCGACTTCACCTCGCATCGCCTATCCTACGCTTTTGACTTTTATCGGGCGGACTCGCTGATGACGAGGCCGCTTGCTTAAGGTGTTAGCTCGGCTATTTTGCTCCTTGGGATGCGAACCAACCTGGAAGTATGAGAAAGACTCACAGTAGGCTTTTGCTTTTTCAAGGTATTTCTTCATCCCTGCCTTTTGCCTCGTGCTTTCCCAACATGTGGCTTACTATGACATGGAATCATCGTGAACTTGACTGCTCAGATCTCGAAGACTTTGAGCTAGGCGAAGTCCCAATTAAGGCCTTGTATTCCACTTCGCTATTCAGATTAATGTAAACCAAAGTGTGTGAGGCGATCTCGGCCATCCGGTCCCGTAAGTAGATGCCCGCCTTGCCATCTGCTTACCCAAGCTCCGCCCACATAGATTTGCCAAGAATTCTAGGATGCTTCCTGATGGGTTCGGCTCGCATTGTCCGAGGTAGGCTCGTGGTTTCGCTTCTCCGTGAAGTTAGCCTCTACAAGTCTACTAAGGCCCGACCGCTTGATGAGTTGACGAGGCGAAAAGAGATATCATGTTCGCCCAACTCAATTGCTCACTTCGCAATTCTCCCAAGCTTCCGGCTTTGTCAACACTTCTGTCAAGTGGATGATCGTGAGAACTTGTATGGGATGTGCATGGAAGTAGGGACGTAGTCCTCGAGCATTTACTAATGCCAAAGCGAGCTTCTAGAGGTCGATATCCCTTTCGCGCCTTTAAGTGCTCGGGTCGATGAAATACATTGTGAGTTGGTGACGCTCGTCTCTCGGCATAAAAACTCGCACTTATGGTTTCATCCAAAGTCACGGGGTATAGGTAGAAGACCTCCTTCCTTCCGATGTATAGAGTGGGAGTTTGGCGAGGTAGTTTTTGAGATCTTCAAAGGCCATCTTCGTGTTTATCATCCCAACTAACTCCTGAGCCTTTTTGAGGATTTTGAAAAAGGGAGTTGCAGCTCCGCGGGCTTTTGAAAGGAAGCGCTCAAAGGCAGACTTATGCACCAACAACTTGTGCACGCCATGGATGGTCTTTGGCACCTTCATATCCGTAACGGTTCAATCTTGACGGGTTGGCTTTTAACCCTTTGTGAAACCCAAAGACTTAGAAATTTCCTGCACTGAATCGCAATGTACACTTTTGGGGTTCACTTTTAAGTTTACTTTTCAAGTAAACCGAGGACGATCCTGAGGTCGGCAATGCATGTGACTTCCTCCTTACTTTTGACGACGATGTCATCTACATACACCTCCACATTTTGACCGATGTGGTGAAATCTTGTCCACCATTCTTCGATAGGTGGCCCCCGCATTCTTAAGTCCGAATGGTATCTTCTTATATGCAAAACGCCGAACTGTGATGAAGGCGCTTTTGACGCGCCATCGTCGCTCATCGACTTGGTGATACCTCAGATAGATCCAAGAAGTTGAAGACTTCAGATCCCACCGTAGCCACAACCTTTTATCGATATTGAGAAGGGGTAGCAATCCTTGGGGCAATGTTTATTGAGATCGGTGTAATCGATACACATTCGCCATCCCCTCCTCCTTTCTTGACCATCACCGGTTGGCTATCCGTGTCGGATACTTGACTTCAACAATATACCGGCTAAGAGTTGATGCACTCACACGTACGACTGATTCCATTCCGCCGCAAATATCCGCTGTTTTGCCGAACTGGTTTGATGCTTGGGGTCGATGTTGAGGCGATGAGTAATGATACTTGGCGAGACCCCATCATGTCGAGTGGTGACCAGCGAAGACGCCTCAATTCCCCTTAGGAGTTGGATGATCTGCTTCCTCACTTGAGGCACTTTTGGTAACCTACTTGACGACCTTAAGGGGTCGTCTTTCATACAATGCGACCACTTCTACCGAAATGCCGAGGGAAGACGATACATTTTTCAGCCTCAAACTCCTGGGCTTCCTTAATTGCTATGCTCCATGGGTGCTGGGTCAAGACCCTGCACCTCTTAAGGCGACCGATGCATTCTTTCGCTTTTTTCTCTCGATCTCCTCGGACCGCCTACTCCTCTTGTGGGGATCTTCATGGTCGTGATATGTTGAACACACCGCCTTATCGCATTCAACCGCCTCGCCTAGTATGATGTTATATGGTGAGTAGGCTGCTACCACTAAGAATTGTACCACTTTGGTGGAGCTCGTCGGTGCTTTTCCCATCGCGACGGTAGTTCGATGATCCCCTCAGTCGCGGTCTCTTCTCGCACAAAGCTCAAGTGGAAGTGGTGCGGTGAGGCGTGCCTCCTCAACTCCCAATTTGTCAAAGCACTCATTGAAGATGATGCTTACCGACGCACTACTATCGACATACACACGCCGAATTAACTTGTTGGCGACCACCGCTGATTATCATCAAGGCCCCGGGTGGTACTACTGTTGGTAATGGGTCGCCCTCGAAGGTTATGGCCTCGTCCCATTTGAACCTCTTGTTTACTGTTCTGTTGGTTCGGGACTTGGGCCTCGGCTTAGGAGGACTTCAGTACCACCACGGGGATCCCGTGATGGTGGATATAAATCCATCGCATCGGTGGCTCGCCATCACCTTCTTCGGCCGCGTCGTGCCTTGCTCTCTTATGAGGGCCACAGCTTCCTTGTTCTTACTTGCTTCCGCTTTTTACTGACCTGGGGGGGGCCTCAGACTAACCAAATACGTCGGCCATGACCTTGGTACTTTTAAGAACCCCGTCATGCACCAACTTCTTGATGTCCGCCATGAGGTCCCCTGTGATTCCTTCGTGTCGTGTCCATGATCTTCATGGAAGAAGAATACTTATCTTTGGATCGACGTTTCGATCCCCCTAGCATGGGCCGAGGTTTCTCGAATATGTCCATGTGGAGCTCGTAGATCTCCGCCCTCGACTTCGTCAAGGGTGTATACTGAGTTCGCTCCGAGTTATGACGTGGCCCGAGCCTAGACTCTATCGGGGCACGTTGTATCCTTTCCAAGGCACTTCGTCGACCTTGGCCTCGGTCTCCTCGAACATCTTCTTTCCTCTTCTTGTCAGAGGGCTCCATCTTTTCCGCTTCGCGCTTTCTTCTATCCGCTTTGGCGAATCGATGTGCTATGCGCCACAGCTCCGACGCACTATGGGGCTCGTACTTGACGATCTTCTTATATAGGGCCCCAGCACAAGATGCCGCTTTTAGAAAGCCGATATAATGAGGAGGCCGCTTACGCCCCGACTTTCAGTGCATTCTTGTTGAACACGGGTCATGAAGTCGCCGATGGACTCACCCCACTTTGTCTCATGGTGGCGAGATGAGTCGACGTGGTCTTCAACTCGGCTTTTGGAAGAACCTTGATGAAAGGCTTCCATTAGATCTCGGTAAGATCCAATACTACCGGAGGTAGACGTCAACACCACCGGCGGGCGCTGTCCGACCAAGAACTCCGGAATAGCTTGCACATGTGGATGGTGTTGAGACGCCGGTTGATCATGTTGTATCGAATTGAGAAATGAAGTTTTATGGATCTTGCAAATCATTATGGGGGCTATACTTGCACCCTGTACTTGTCCGGGAGAGGAGTGTCGAGTATCTCATTGGAGAAAGGTAATGATCCTCCCAGTATCCATCGAACCTGCCTCTCGTGAGAACGATGCCGAGGTCGCCGGCCGGACTCGTTGTAATTGTGGAGGTCGACCTCGCGATGATCATGACGACCGCCTGGCCTCATCTCTTGCACGATCGATTTGGAGACCAACTCGTGTAGGGGTATTGTTCGCAAAGACATGGCGCCTATCATCGGGCCGGGGATCTCGCTCAAGGGGCCTCGTGTTCAGATGAGACTCGGCATCATTTCCACCATGCCGAGGCCGACCTTTGTTCCTTGGCTAAGGCCGATCGAGGAAGCTTTCCTTATCTGCTCGATGAACCCTTTAACCGCCCCGCCAAGGTTCAACTACGGTGCTGGATTCCTATTGGTTGTCAATGCACTTCCTTCGCTACTTCGCACTTTCTTCTTCTTCACGCGGGATAGGTTGCCTCGCCATCGAGACTTTCAATGTGTCCTTCGGAGTCGCAGATCTCTTATCGCTTTTCCCGCCGAGTTCGCGATCCCCGCCGTTATTGTTGCTTGTGCGACCACGGACGTAGGTACCAAACGAGTCCGGCCCGAAAGTTCGCCCTGGTACCCGGGTTGGATTGGTTTGGCTTGAAAATTAAAGGCCCAAAACCGGCCTAAAAGCTCCTTAGAAAAAACCTGTGGCTCACTGGCTTCGGCCAAAGCTTAGGGTTTTGGGCTAAAAAGCGCCTAATATTTTATTAAATATATATATATATATTTTATAAATTATTTAATATACATATCTATAATTTTTAATAATATTAATTATATTTTATAGTAAAGTTTCTACTAATTCACATAATCGGTCGTGAATTTTTTTTCAATTGTAACACATCAAAATTCCAAAAAATAATAACTTAAAATAATAACTTTATAAATCATTCAAAAATAATTCATAAAAGAAATGATCTCCAAAATATATAGGTCGATGATTAATGACCTTATAATATATAAAACTATTTTGAATCATTGATCTTAAATATATATATTGTATAATTAATTTTTTTTTTATTATTTTAGGCGATAAGTGGAATCGACGCTTAATAATATCATTTACCTTTGATTTGCAATTATTAATTTATTTCTCCTTAAATTAAAGAACTAAAATTATACTACATTAATATCATTGTATGAATACATAAATATGTCAAAATATACAAGAAGCATTATCATAAGAATAAGTGTTTAATATATTTTTATCATCGATTCTTTATTTAAATTGGAGTTATGAGATTTTAATTATGTGTTTAATTTATTTATTTTTTTGAAATTTAAAATATTAATTTTATATATTAAAAAATAAAAAAAATAATCAAAAAGCCCGCCTAATTCAAAACCCGCCTGGGTTGGTTTGAGCTTCATTTCTAGGCTTGTGGCTTGGTCGGCCCGACCCGTCCCAAAATATAAAGTTCTGACGAGTTCGGCCGGGCCGACCCTACCATTACTTGCCATTGCACTGGATGTAATCCTTCAGATTCATCGCTGTTCGATTGTTACCCGAGAAAAAGATCGATAACACAAAATTTTCCTTCCCACGCACGGCGGTGATCGATCTTAATTTCGTAAGGTAATAAAATGCAATAAAGAACACGAGGAGTTAACGTGGTTCGATCTTTAAGATAGATCTACATCCACAAGTTAAAGAGAGTGTATGTGTATTCGAGTGTGTAAGAAGCGATTACAAAGAGTGTAGATGATCCTTTCCGCCTAATCTAGCCTCTATTTATACACCATTATTTTGAGATCGACTCTAATACGAGATCTTCTCTCAATATGATTCTTTTGATATATCCGAATCTTCTACGCCTCCACTTGTGATTTGAGTTGTAGTTGGTTTAGAGTCTTCGGGCCGAACTTGCTTAGGCCGAGCTTAGTGTCGGGGCCCATTTATATCGGGTCCGATGCTTGGGCCTAGTAGTTGGGCCGTATCCTATCAGGAATGATAATGAATTGAATCAAGATCAGATCTTATTAGGTCTAGATTAGAATCTTATTAGGTTCATATTCAAATTTAATTTTTTTTTCTTGGGTCTGAATCCGGTTTAGATTCATTGGATTCAAAAAATTTGATTCAGACTCAAGTCCATAAGGTCAGTAGGATTCAAGATCTAAACTCAGAATCATATGTTTTCTCTTCTAAAATTATTCATAAATCAACTATAATTCACAGTAACACCATAATTGTAATAATAATATAAATACAGAATAACACTATAATTATTATTTAGAATTTCTACAATCATCACTATATAAGAAAATATTAGTTATAAATTTACTTTTACTTTCATGAAAATAAAAAATATTACAATAGAATAGAAGAAGTAGCAACATATCTTAGTCAATAGACCATATAAAATTTCTTCAAATACACGGTATAATTTTCTAATGTTATTGACCTACCATCCAATTTCATAACTTAGTTTATCCAACTTCGAATATAAAGAAAAATAATACAATACATTTATAAATAAAAATAAAAATTATATATATATATATGTAGTACTCAATCTCATCCACTTATCTAATAGATCCTATGGTTCAGATTTTTCAGATTTTTAAGCTTAATTTCGCTTAATTTTCGCTTCATTAAGGGTAGATTAGTAATTGATTTGTTATGTGATTGCGAAACAAACAATGCATTTAGTTGAACAGATAATGCATCAAATGAACAAAAATGCATGCGCTGAAGAGAATAATGCATGTGATTAGAGCTCACACCAACATGGCGCGGGCTTGCCCACAGTCGGCGGCGCCCAACGTATGCTCGCTCTCGCCAAAACACACTCTTAGCGCTTGTCTCCACCCAACGCCGGTTGACGATGCATTTTTATGTTCAAGTAAATGCAAAGGTTATGTTATTTCATACGCATTTTTTTGTTTTGTTGTTAGCTCTTCCAACCCAACGTTTCTACCCAACGTCAAGGCACCCAGTACCGGTACCCAAATAGTCGAGCCCAATCGACGAGCCCAAGTTTTGTGCTCTTTTTACGTGGTCTCTGCTCTAGGTCTAGACTCAGTCTTTGTGTCTTTCTTGTCGTGTTTTGTGTCCGGGAGGACACATTGGTCTCGCAGTGAGTAAGGCGCGAAATGGGCAGCATGAAAGTGGAACTTGTCAAGGGTGAATAGAGATACGATGCACCTCGAGGGCACAAGGAGCTTAGCTCACAACTGGCTTCAAACTCCGTAGTCGTTCCGCTTACTGCACGACCTCCTTGCTGCACCGCATGTTCAATCTCCGTAAGGGTAGGCTAATGGGCAAGCGGAGTGAAGGCGGCGAGAGACCAAGCAAGGCATGAGGCGCAGGCGCAGAGAGAGCTAATGGGAAAGATACGCGAGATCCGGGCGAATCTCGCTAACCGGAAAGGACGCTACGACACCGAATCTCATGATATCCGGAGGAGATCGCCGATCCGTATGGGCAAGGAAAGAGCGCCGATCAACAAGGAAAACCTACTGCATTGTCCAAATTCTACGGGCCATAAACCATCGCCGATCTCTCAGGCTCATATATATGGATGGAAGCGCGACTTGTGCCTCTTCGCTGCTCCAACTCTCACCTCATTATCAACTTCATCCAAAGAAGACACATACATTAAGTCCTTCTGGCAAACACTATTATTTGTTATTCAGATGTTTTGCCGGGCGCACTTTGGCTCGCTGCTTCTATTTCGCTCAAGTAATAGTAAGTTGGTCTGCTTAACTATGGTCTCAATTAATCGTTGCATGTTTATTTATTTTATGTCTAGCTAAGTCTTTATTCCGTTTGGGCGTGACTAAGTGAGCATGATTAATATAACTCGAGAGGTCTAAGTAGGCATTACGATCTCGCATGCATGTGTTCCCAAGCACTAGGTCCTGCATTATATAACTTAACCAAACTCGTGTTAGTTGCAAATAACATAGTGGGTAAGGAAGGTTGCAAGTAATAATCGATTAAGGTGTGGTGTCCCGTGACCCCAAATAGTACGACCGTGTGGGCGAGTCGAGTAGTCATAGCAAAATGTTTGCCAATACCGGGTCCATCTAGATCATAACGCCTCAGAGGTTTACATGTACCGAGGTGTCCTCGGCGTGGGCATTACGGGTTGATAGTTTGCATAGGGTGTCCATCGCTTCTTTACACGGTAGCGATAGATTTGGAGTGGGTGCGTCGTGACGCTGCGGACAACCCGGGTCACGACGTATGTCTCTTATAACCGTTGATGCATGTCATGTAGAGAAAACCTTTGCACCTGGGATCCAGTATTAATCGTCTTCACGGGTTGTTGCCCAAGCCCCACTCGCCTTATTATTTGATATTCCCTTTGAGTTTGTTTCAAGTTACTTTAGTCTTATCTATAGTGATCAAGATAATTACACCACTCTCATCCCTTTTAAGTGACATCGACATCGAGATTGCTACACCAACTCCTCGTGGATCGAATTCTATACTTATCGCCGGCTACCCGTAGATGGGCAATAGGTTATAAATTTATTTTGAACGCTAAACGAAGCAGTGATGTCGAATTGGCACCGCGTGGGAGTTGCGCATTCCAAGAGTATCTCTATTTCTTGAATTTATATTGCTTTCTTTATTGTATGCTACCACCCAACCTTGCGTGGAGAGAACGGAGGACTTTGTACGATCCTAGATCGAAAAGCACGAAGGCATGATGAGAGAAGACGAGGAGCACGCATAAGTCATGAGGGCAAACTAATCCGTAAGAGAACCCAGTAGGGCAACACGATGGGTGAACAACCACAAGTAGAGCTTAACATTGAGGAAATGGTGTTCCCAACAACCGTAACTCCGAGGCCAACCCGCATCACTTTGCCCGCGATCATAACAACCTGGAGATTTAAGCATTCCTTCATCCAAATCCTCCCTGATTCAAAGGACATGCCCGGGAGGATCCATTAAGGCATTTACAAGATTTCGAGATGGCGTGTGGGACTATCCGCCAATGAAAATCTTGGAGAGTATGTGAGATTAGTGTCATTCCCTTCTCCTCGCATGATGGGGCAAGAGAACGGCTCACACCTGCCCGGGCTGGAAGTGTGACCACGTGGGCACAACTTCACCAAAAGTTCCTCGAGAAGTACTTTCCTCGCCGCCTATTCGTAATACATGAGAAAAGGATAAGCAGATCAAAATGGGCACCCGAGAGACCTTTTATGATTATCGGGAAGGTTTAAACAACAAGAAGTAAATGCCCCTCAACATCAAATTCCAGATCATGATCTGATCCAATATTTCATGGTCGGGTTGAGGGCAACAGAGAAAATTTGGGTGAATGCAGCTTGTGGAGGATCAATACTGAATAAAGTTCCCAGTGAGGCCTTTAGACTGTTGGGCGAGATGGCCGAAGAAAACAGAGACGAAGGAGGAGAAGTTCCGAGGCAAGTCGCCGCTACTTCTTCAACCGGAGACCAAGTCGATAAACTCAGAACTGCTCGACAAGTTCATAACCAACACAGACTGTGACCAGGGACTGGGCAAGGGGCAAAGAAAGCTAAAGTTTGCAAATAGGCGCCACCGCGACATCACACGGATCAATGTCCCACAATCGCTTGAAGAAGCGTTAAGTCGCAAGGGTCGAATGGTAATGGGCAATACGCAGGAGTGAGATATGATCCAAACTCTCGCACTATAACCCGTGATGGAGGAACCACGAAAACTTTAGGTGGTCTAACAACCAGCAAGCAAGGGCAGGACAACAACGTACCGTACGTAAATAATCGCCACACTAAAGTCACAATAATATCGTTATTGAACTTGTGCACACTATGGCACGAGAAACGTGAATGCTCAACAAGAGAATGAGAAATTCGAGGTCGAGACAAGGGAGCTCCTGAGCCTTGGGAACCAAGTTTCCCAATTGACGGTCACCGAACGCCTCGAGAAAAAGCAAGGAAATTTACCTCCTCAAGTAGAGGTAAACGAGTTAGCCCAACTCAATGTCAGAATTTCTAAGAAGTGGGAAGAAACTACTGTGAGAAAGTTTCATGCCTATGGACGCCGCAGACATGCCCGAGGCGGAAGATCTCATGTAACACAATGGTCAAGACGACAATGATCAAGAGGAATCGCCAAGGAAAAGGCGAGAAAAGAAGAGGGCAATCATCGAGCCAACCTATGTCAAACCTAATCGTAGGTTTTACCTCCTTTCCAGCAGATTGGCCAAGAATGTAAGAGAGGAAGAAATGAGCGAGATGTATCGCGTGTTTTAAGGTGGAAATTAATATACCGCTCATCATCGCTTCTAGCACGATGCCAAACGGGCAAAGTTCACGAAAGAATTGTACCAGAAAGGCTAAATACAAAGATGATGCAAAATTCCAAGTGGGAGAGAATGTATCCTAGCCTTACAACGGAAATTGCCCGAGAAGTGTGGAGATCCGTGGATGTTTTTATTCCCCGCTGAATAGGCAATACGAGGATCGAAGCGGCCATGTCGGATTTGGGGCATCTATAAACGCTACGCCCTTATCAATGTTCAATGAATTAAAGCGGGAACCCAAGCTAACACGAGTGGTTATCCAATTAGCGTACGTGTCCAACGCTTATCCGTAGGAATCATCAAGACGACACAAAGTGGAGTGAACTCATATTTCCGCTGGACTTCACGCTCGGATATGGGCACCACGGGTAACAAATCCCCGCTATGCCTCGGGTCGACCATTCATGAAGACAAATTAATCTAGGATTGATTGCTACACGGCAAATTATCATGTGAATTGACGACGAGACGGCGACCTTCAACATCTTCAAGGCCATGGAGCATCCTATCGATATTGAGGTCGTGGAATTCATTGATCACATCAACCCATGAGACATCCCGCCCGAGATAGGTTTACAAGATCCATTGGATGCAAAGAATTCAAAGTGGTCTTAAGGAGGATGATGCCCACGAAGAAACAAATTTTATGGGCAATGTCGGGAGGCCCCGCTTTATTTGCGTAAGCGAACCCGAGGGACTCATGGTCAATATACCGTAACATACCCAAGCTCAAGCGAAGAAAGCCTGCTCCATCCCTTATGAGAGCACCGAAACTCGAGCTAAAGACTCTTCCTCACCACCAAGTACATCTTTCTAGGGAAGGACGACACCTTGCCCGGATCATCAATGCTAAACTCATCCGAGTCGTGAGGAAGTCGTGAGAAGTGTTACCCGCAATACAAGAAGCTATTGGACGGACATTGGCCGACATCATGGGCATCGCCCTTCCATATGCTCACAATATTCGATGGAAGAAGAAGCCAAACCAAAGACGCGATCAACAAAGCTTGAACCCATTTATGAAGGCTTATGAGTCATGAAGGAGATCTTGAAGCTTCTCGACTTGGGCATCATATATCCCGTGACGACAGAAATGGGTAAGCCCAAGACACGTCGTGCCCAAGAAGTCGTATCTGTAGTGAAAACGAGAAAGGAGAGCTGATCCCAACAAGGTTCCAAACAAAGCTGGAGGATGTGTATCGACTCATCTAAAGCTCAACACGGCGACCGAAAAGATCACTTCCCATTACCTTCATCGACGAGACGCCTGAAAGGTTAGTCGAAACAAATTCTTTTGTTTTTAGACGATACTGGCCATGCAGATATGGGTTGCCCAAGGTGATCGTGGATAAAACTACTTTCACATGCTCATTCGGGACATTTGCCTCGTAAGAACGCCTTTTCGGCTTGTAATGCCCTGTGGACATTTCAATGATGCATGATGAGCATCTTCTGGACCTATTGAGAAATGCATCGAGGTCTTTATGGACTACTTTTACTGCCTATGGGGAATCATTCAACGAGTGCTCGATAAATTTGGAGGTAGAATCCCACAGTAGATGTGGGTCAAAAGAATTTGATCCTAAATTACGAGAAATGTCATTTCATGGTACAAGAAGGATTGTTCTTGGGCACGTGGTGTCCGGAAGAGGGATAGAAGTAGATAGAGCTAAAGTAGAGATCATCGCCAAATTGCCTCTATCCACCGAGAAAGCAGCAAGGGAGGTTTTCGCACGCTGGGTTCTCGTAAGATTTGTGAATGACTTCGCAGATCGCCCAAATTTCATGACACGACTACTCCGTAATGATGTACCATGGGAATCAATGAAGAGTGTAAGATAGCTTTTGATACCCAAGAATAACTTAATTTCAAAGACCGATCATTCAACCCCCGATTGGGCATGTCATGCTATGCGCGACGCAGCTGATATGCCGGGAGCCTCCTGGGGACAACGAAGAGGAAAGGAAATGCTATATACTATGCCTCAAGAACCTCAATGCAGCCCAATGCAACTACAAAGACGACCGAGAAAGAGCTCTTTGCGGTCGCTTTTGTTAAAATTTCGATCATATCTCATTTGGGGCTAAGACAATCGCCATACACCGATCATATCGCCTCTAGATACCGATGGCCAAGAAGCGAGTCA